>OX578148.1:37671009-38156009 GCA_951213105.1 Amaurobius ferox
GGCGAGTAAATTAATACTAAATTCTTTAAATCTAATAAATAATTATTTATGCCAGACTAGCAATAATTATCTTATTCTAAATAACAGTAAAGAATTAAAGAATAAATTAACATCTCTTAGAAAAATAATAGGATTTCAAACTTTTGATTTTAAAGATCTTTTCAATAATATTAAGATCTCTGATCTATATGATGTAATTTTAGCTCTTTATAATGCTTATATCACTAATCTTTCAACTCAAATTAATTTTATAAATTTTCTTAAGCTTCTTCACTTTGTTATTTTCAATAATTATATTTTTCAAGGAAATAAATTATACTTACAAGTCTCAGGAGTTCCACGGGGTGGCTGAAGTAGCAGTATGTTAGCTAATTTATACCTTTATCATTATGAAAAGTCTTTTACTTTAATAGATTATACTTTCTACAGATATGTTGATGATCTGATTTGCTTAGTACATACTGAAAATTATCACATAGATATAGATTTCTATCCAGACAATTTGGAATTAATTCCTAATGAAGCTAGTATTAGTAATAATATTAATTTTTTGGATTTAAATATTTTTATTAATCCTTCTAATAGAATTGTTACAAATTTATATGATAAAAAAGACTATTATAATTTTAATATTAATAAAATCTTACCATTTAATTCCTGTAACTCGATTCAATTGTTTAGAAATATTATACTTAATCAGCTTTTTAGAATTTATAGTTTATCTGATAAAAAATTTCATGCTATGCATATAAATAATCTCAAAATTACCAGCAATTTATATAAATATCCCTCTTATTTAGTAAATGGAATTGTTAAAAAATTTAGAATAGCTGGATTTTCATAATTCTTTTCATAGTATCTTATAATTCTATTCATTGTATCTTATATTAGGCAGACATCTCAATTCTCTTGTATTATTATTATTATTATTATTACTTTTATTTTTACATTCTCTTCAACTTCAGCCTTACTATTATTAGCCCCATCTTTTAGTAGCTCTTTTTGTATATTATTACTTTTCCTATCCTTTTCGCTTTACTGTTTTTCAATTCTTACGAATGGCAACAGTAGATCATTTTTTTTATTTCTTCTTTGCGAATGGCAACACTGGTCTCTTCATTCAGAGTTCCCGGTTTCGACTCGTTTGGACATATGCTGTGCATTTTCCAGGTACTCATATTTTCTTTTTTATTCCTTCTTTATGTATGTCGTCCAAGTAGAAAAAGTTTATAGAAATAATCTATCTATTTCCTCAGAAACATACATTTTTTTTGTTTGCTTCGTCAAAATGCTTGGACTTGAGAATGAATTTTGCGAAGTGAGCATTTCCATATTTTAGACTTAGCCCTTTTCCACGTGTATAGCGATTTAGCATGAATTTTTAAGATTTTCTTTATTCGTCTCCATACCATTGAATTTTGTTGATTTTCTATAACTTGATTACTAGTGTTTTGTATTTTTTTCCATTTGATTGATGATTTGCTGTTTTATATTTTATTTTGTGGGTGTTTTAGAAAGTTAGGTTTATCGTGTTGCAGCATCTTACTTTTCGTTCATTGGACTTTCAAACTACTATTATACATATATATATATTGAAAAGCTGCATCTACAGAGGTTCCATCCAATTCCAATTTGATATATTCAATTTGCATCTTATCTTTACAATTAATTTTTATTGTTATTTCAATATTTTGGGCCTCCAGCTTTTGACAATCCTTTGATGCTCATGATTAGTTTGTATGTATCACTCTTGAATGTTAATTTATTCACATGTATTGATTATATTACCTTATAATTTAAAATTAAGATCAATTTGAATTCTATGGTATCTTTGGTTTCCTTTTGTTAGATATCTTATTTCAAATCCTCTTTTACATTATTAACCTCGATAATGTTATTAAACCAGGGTATGCTACTATTCATATTTTATATTAGCATTATTATATTTCTTTAAATAGAAAAAATAGAAAAGCCGGGGCGGGGGGTGGGGGTCGTGACCCCATTCTCCGGTTAAGCATGCTTTACGCCGCCACACTCTCCGGGAGCCGGTACTTCACCTGTCAATTATCATTGATTATAAACAACCATACAACAATAAATCCACTTGAAAAGAAATTTCAACAGCAATTCAAAAACACTAGATCAAAACTATACCAAAATAAATACCATACCTAAACGCACTATCAGCGAACGAGATTCTTACAAAAAAGTTTCCATCATATATATATATATATATATATATATATATATATATATATATATATATATATATATATATATATATATATACCACTTGGCCTAAGTCTAATATTGTTTACTATTTTTGAATGACTATTTTCCACTTGTCCTGAGTCCTATACTGATTACTATTTTTGAAAGTCTCCATATATATTATGTATCGTTCACATGTATTCATTCCGGTGCCCACTCGCATTGCCGAAGTGAGGTGAAATGCTCAGTCGCTAGTTCAACTTACACGTGGTAACATTGCCTGTGAGTTCATATTTCTGTTCGAGGAGGTATTATTTTTCTGATTTGAAATTCAATTTATTTTTCTCCTTCCACTAGCCAGTAGACAGTTCCAATGGTATCTATAGTTAAATACTATCGCCATTGTCAGAAACTGGCTCTTCAATCGGTTTTAATTCGAATTGTATGGCTGTCCTGATGAGAATGCAATTTCGAACTAACCGCCATTTTTTGTGTAGTTTCAATTGATTGTTCTCTATGTCTTAATCTTTTATCTTGTGCTAATTATTATTGCCTTTTCTCATTTTTGCCGTGTTTTCTTTTTATTTCTATTTATATTTATATACTTTTAATTGTGAATTTTGTATCCTAATATTCTTCTCATCCCCCTTTCCATTGTAGTGATATGTTACCTTCTATCTTTTTCCTTAGCCTTGGTCTATAGTTACTCATTTGTAACAGATATGCTAGAGATGGGGTTTTTTTTGTACATACAGTAGTTTATGTTGTTGTTGTTGAGACCCAGACCGTCCAACCTACCAGAAAGGTGTAAGGTAACTGTTTGGACGGCCGGGATGTGCCACCCAATTTAGACCGGAACCCAGTGGGGGGAGGCATCCACAGGGACCATACCCTCCTTCCCCTACCACCAACCTCTCGGAAGGACTTACGGACCCACATGTTTAACGTGATCGTACTCCGCGTGAACACGGCGGCAGTTTTGGCAGGGGCTGGAATCGAACCCGGGCCTACCCAGTGCAACTCCAGCGCGCTAACCAATGGGCTACCGCGCCCCACAGTAGTTTATGTATAATTATTTACACAGTAGTTTATGTATATTTATGTATAATTTTCGATTAAAATCTTTCAATTTTTATTTATATATATATATATATATATATATATATATAATAGTTTGAAAATCCAATAACAGAATATAGAATAGAGAGAAATTGCAACTCAAAAATCCTAACTTTAAAAAATGCCTACATTATAAAAAGAAGTATTAAGTAGAGAATCATCAATCAAATGGGAAAAAATGCAAATTGCTAGTCATCAAGCTAAAGATAATCAATAAATATCAACGGAATGGAATCGATAATTGTAAAACAAACAAAATCCTAGCATTAAAGCTATACACATGGATAAGCTATAGGCCTAAATAAATGAATTGTTCATTTGTAAAAACTCTTCGTCAGGTCCAAGTATTTAATCAAAATGAACACAAATGTGTGTTTTTGATATTAGAGATAGATAATATCCATAAACTCTAATAACTTGGACAACACACATAAAGATAGGAAAATAATAAAGGAAACAAGAATACCTGGAATAACAAACTGCAAATGTGCTAACCATTGGAAACCAAAATGAAGAGACAAAAGTTGTCAATCGCAAAGTTTAAGAGATCCACTGTTGCAAATCGTGTGAAACAAATAACAGTAATGAAAAAAGGCAATAAAAGATGATATTCCACAGTAAGAACTACAAAATAATGAGGCGTATAATCGAAAACAGTGAGGCTAATATTTAAGGGGATGTAAGAACAATGTAATGTCAAATCAAGAGAATGTTGATGTCTGGCCAATATAAGATACAAAGAAGAGAATTCATGAATATTCAGCTAATTCAAATTTTAACAATATCATTTACTAAATATGCTGGATATTTATATAGTTTGCTGGTAATTTTTAGATTATTTATATGCTTAGCATAACATATTTTATCTGATAATCTATAAATACTTAAAAGTTGATCAAGGGTAATGTATCTACACATTTGAATCGAGTTACAGGAATTAAATGGTTATGTTTCATTAATATTGGAATTAAAATAGTATTTTTTATCATATAAATTAGTAACAATTCCATAAGTAGGTTCAATAATTAAATTTAAATGCAAAAAATTAATATTATTACTAATAGTAGCTTCATTAGGAATTAATTCCAAATTACCTGGATAGAAATCAATATCTAAGACATAATTTTCAGTATATACTAAACAAATCAGATCATCAACATATCTGTAAATTTTATAATCTATTGAAGTAAAAGACTATTCATAATGGAAGGTATAAACCATCTAACATACTGCTACTGTAACCACCTTGTGGAACCCCAGAGACTTGTAAGAATAATTTATTTCCTTTAAAAATATAATTATTGAAAAGAACAAAGTGAAGAGGTTTAGGAAAATTGATAAAAATTATTTGAGTAGATTGATTAGTAATATAAGCATTATATAGAGCTAAAATTGCAACATATAAAACAGAGATCTTAATATTACTGAAAAGATCTTTAAAGTCAAAAGTTTGAAATCCAATTAGTTTATCTAGTGATGTTATTTTATTCTTTCATTCTTTACTATTATTTAGAATAAGGTAATTATTAGATTTAAATAATTTAGTAGTAATGTACTCGCTGTAGTAGAGTAAGTATTATGACCACTAGTAACTGTACCAAATTTAAAAGGATTTTTATGAAATTTAGGAATAAGCACTATATATGGAAATTTAAGAAATTTTTAATTGATATTTAAATCACAATACATATTGATAATTTTCAGTTTGATACTATTAATAGAATATGAATCTAGTTTAAATAGATTGTTATTCCTTAATATATATATATATATATATATATATATATATATATATATATATATATATGTATATATATGTGTGTATATATATATATATATATGTATATATATGTGTGTATATATATATATATATATATATATATATATAATATTTTATAAATACCGTAGCAAACTTAAAAAATTAAGGATGCTTTGAAAATAAGCAAATGCAAAAAATGAGTAAATAGGAATGACAATGCGAAATTCATTTAATTTATTGCGCAAATGCAGCTAATAGACAAAATGATTTCAGTAATAAAAAGATTTGAATATCCAATGAAAAAAAAAGTGAGAAGCTGTAACTCGAAGAACCTAACTTTCTAACAAGTTTACAAAATAAAAGTATAAAACAGCAAATCTTCAAGCAAATGGAAAAAATACAAACTTCGAATCCTCAAGTCTAAGAAAAGTATCAAAACACAAAGGTATGGAATCGATAAAAGAAAAACAAAAGAAATCCAAGCACAAACGCTATATACGTGGACAAGGCTCTAGGCCTAAATCAGGATTTGTTCACGTCTTCAAAACTCGTTTTCAAGCCCAAGTGTCTTGTAGAAGCAAACACAAAAATGTATGTTTCTGAAGAAATAGATAGATTATATCTATAAACTATTTCTGGAAATAGTGCTGAAATTTGCTGTTTTATACTTTTATTTTGTAAGCCTGTTAGAAAGTGAGGTTTTTCGAGTTACAGCTTCTCACTTTTCATTCATTGGACATTCAAACCTTTTTATTATATATATATATGATCAAAGTGTTGAAATATGAAATACCTAGCACATGAAACTAGAAAATTTAACAATACAAATGCATCAAATAACTGTGCAATTAAAATTGCATCTACTTATTGTGCTAGCGAAGCATATAAATAGGATGAAATTTATAAGTATTAAAGATGAATTAAAGTAGCACAAATGAAGGGAAATAGCGAAGCATCCTTAATAAATACAAGAATTCAATTACTAAGCAGAAAAAGAGAATGCCTGTCATAAACAAGAAGAACCAGGAATCCACCCGTTTAATTTAAAACAAATAATCAAAAGTAAAATTGGAATGACGATCAAAGGAATTAAGGTGATGTAATAGTAAAATCATCAGGGGGAAACTACTATACACCAGCTTCATAGTAGCACATTTCAATTAATGGCCTGTTACTGTGAACAAATGGCCAAAATACGCCCAAATAATACGCCAAAATACGCCCAATGGCCAAAATACGCCCAAAGTTCTATAAATTGAAATAGATTGAGAAAATTGAAAATCTAAAAAGAAAAGAAGAAGATTTGACTTACACGTGTAGAAGTTGGATCACCTAAACCATATCAACATGTGATGTGCAAAGAAGGTGTTGCCAATCTGAAAGTGTAATGTGTAATGTCCATGTTACCATTCTTAAAAATTGTAAAAAGTAATTCCATTCTAAAGCATAAGAAGGAATAGCGACCAAATAAACTGCAATCAAAATACAACAAGTGCTAAACATATATATATATACATATATAAATGACAATCATTATTAACTATATAATATAATTTAAAGAATTAATAAAGAATGAATCGAATAGACAGTCGAATGTAGTAATCGATTATAGAATATAGACCAACCAGATCCAATCTAACTCCTGGCAAAGTACGTTGTTAGATGATACAAGTGTATCGAAATGCGTAATAATATAATCTATAACAATAAGTAGCAGTACGTTAATAATAAGAAAAGGGAAAGTTTGAATAGTGAGGGATTAGAATGCTATAGTGATTTACCCTTAATAAAATGCTTTAACATACATCGCTAAGTTACTCTAAACTTCTTTATTATACTATTAATCAAATATAATTGATAAAAGTATGATTTACTAGTTTGAATAAGGTTATTATGTAATTGATGAAACTTTTTATCTCATAATCTATAAATTCGAAACAATGGATTTTTAATGATGCTACGAAACATTTGAATCGAATTACAAGAAGTAAAAGGTAATACTTTACTGATATCAAAATTAAAATAACTTTTTATCATATAAATTATAAATAATTTCATTAAAAGATTCAATACATAGATTTAAATCCAGGAAGTTAACTTTAGCACTAATAGAAGGCTCATTATTCAACAATTCCAGATTATCCGAATAGAAATCGATGTTGGTATTATTTAATTCCGTTTTAACAACACAAATCAGATCGTCCACATATCCTAAAATTTGTAGGCCAGTTGATGTAAATATACATTCTAATTAATAAAGATATAAATTCGCCCAATTACTAAACACCTTGCAGGAGACCTCAGACTTGTAAATATAATTGATTTATCTTATATATGATTGATTTTTAAATAATACAAGACATAATTGGCAACAAATAAAGAGGTAAGATGATATAAAGATTGAATGGCATTCTCTTAATTTTTTTCTGGTTAGTAATTGAATTCTATTGTTTGTTATAGATGCTTTACTATTTCTCTTCATTTATTCTACTTTGATTCATACTTATTACTCATACATACATATATATATATATATATATATGTATGTGTGTATGTATGAGTAATAAAGATGACTTAATATATATTAAAATATTTATAAATACCAAAGCACACAAACAGTGCTAATTATACTTAGCAAGTATGAAAAGTTAAACTAAAAATAATAAAGTAATAAAGTAAGGAGATTGCATAATATATTTAATTTATTGTGCAAATGCAGCTTGTAAATAACATGTTTTTCGCAAATGCAGCTTATAAATAAAATGTTTTTCAGAAACTAGCTTATTTTCTTAGTCATTATGAGTAGATGCTATACCCCGAGGAAGAATTTATAGCATAATGATCTCCATTTTAAGCCTATAGCTGTCCATGAGTTAGGCTTGAATGTCTCGTTATTTTCTGTTTTCATTTTCAGTTTTTCTGTTTTCGAATTCTCACCATTGATATTCGTTGATTATTCATTGTATGGTGAATGCATAATTGCATTGATTTAGATTTGCTCTCCCCATAATAGTTATATATCTTTTTCAAATTTTGGAAAGTCATAGTACTTACTTGCCTAACCTTCCTTTTAGTTAGTAGATGAAAAGAATTGTTTCAATTTTGTTTTAATTTTGGCTTATTGTATTTATTATATAATGTTTCATATGTGTTACAATTTATCTCTAATCTTTCATTGGAATTTCATATAATACGTTTATTATATATATATATATATATATATATATATATATATATATATATATATATATTTGAAATCTGTTGATTGTCTTTGTCTTTATTACCTGCATTACGCTTTATAATTTCCTCCTTATGTGAATTTCTTTTATTTCTTTGTATTTTATAGAAAATTTTGAAATAGTGTATTATGAGTTACTACTTACATTCTAACATTGGATTTACAATTATATATATATATATATTAGAAATGTATAATAATAATAACCAATTCCAAGTAATTATGAAATATTAAAATCCCCAAAGCAGTTAAACCACGGCTATAATGCCATTACAAGAAATGAACAGCATTTGCTTAATTTCGGACATTAACTAGACTTGGAATCATCTTCAGGTCTGAGCATTTTAATTAACCCAAACATATGCTTGTTTCAGATTTAGCAATAGAAAGTTACTATAAATGCCAAAGTGCAGACTACAAGCATTAAAAGAGGAAAAATTCAAAAAATTAATAGGAATTCAAGAATTACCATGATCCATTCGACGAAGAAATTGATATTAATCGAAAACCATCAATAAACTACAGAAGTACAAAAAACCCGTCTCTAGCAAATCCGTTGCAAATAAGTAACTATACACTAAGACTTGGGATAAAAATACTATGTAACATCGCTATAATGGAAAAAGGGGATGAGGGGAATAAAAGTATACAAAAATCATTATTAAATAGATAAATATATTAAAATATGAAAGAGCAAACATGGTAAAAATAAGAAGAGTCATAAAAAATTAGCTCAAGCTAAAAGATCAGGACATGGAGAACAATCAGTTGAAACTGCATAAAAAATGATGGTTAATTCGGAATTACACACTCTTCAGAACAGCCATATAATCCGAATTAAAACCGAAAGAATAGCCAGTTTCTGACAATGGCGATAGTATTTAACTACAGGCCCCATTGGAACTGTCTACTGGCTAATGGAAAGAATAATAATAATATAATCCATGAAAATTAAAAAACAGAAATATAAACTTACATGTATATATACTGGCTAATGGAAATAATGATAATAATATAATCCATAAGAATTAAGAAACAGAAAGATAAACTTACACGTATATAAACTTACATGTGCTGTGGCCACGTGCGCTTGTCAACTGAACATACAGCCACATTACAGAAAAATCCCGGTTAAAGTGAATGGAAATCGGAATGAACTGAGTGAACGTGAACGGTAAAGTTTTAATAGTAAACCTTCTAAAATAGGAATCAGTATAGCACTCAGAACAAGTGGAAAATCAGGTTAAAAAAATGGGAGAAATTCATAAAAATGAGTTATCCACACAAGGATAAATAATGCAATTCTACTTGGTTGGTGTATTTGAAATTATCAATAATATTATTAACAAAAAATTCCAGATAATGGTAATTTTGATAAATGCGTTTAAGATTATTGATGTGGATATAATGATACTGACGATCAGAAAGTCTATGTATTCGAAAAAGCTCGTTTAAATGATGTTTCTAAACAATTGAATAGAATTACAAGAACGATATGATAGCAGCTTAATGTAGGTGAAATTATAAGAATCTTTTTTATCAAATATATTGGTAATAACATGATTATGTAGTGTATGTATCTAAATTTAAATCTAAATAATTAACAGTTTAACTAACACTAGGCTCATTAGGAATTAATTCTAGGTTAGAAGGGTAAAAATCAATACTAATTGGATAGGAATCATCAGTGATAATACAAATTAAGTCGTCAACATATCGATATATAATATAAGAATTAGAGAAAAAATGACGTTTATAATAATAAAGATATAAATTAGCTAGAATACTGCTACTGCAGCCCCCTTGAGGTACACCAGATGTTTGTAAATATATGTTATCACCTTGGATAAAATAATTGTTGTATAACACAAAGTGCAGTAGCATAGGCAAGTTATTAACTTTAAATGGAGCATGCTTGGAAGAGAGAGAATCATTATAAAGAGAGATAATAACTTTACATAAATCTTTAATATCTATATTATTAAATAGGTCTTTAAAATAAAAGGTGTGGAAACCAAGAATAATTGAAAGCTAAGATGTTTAACTGAATCAAAACTATTGTTCACAATGAAATATCCTGAAGTCTAAAATTTAAGAGGATCATTAATTGTATTTAACCAATTTAGCAAGTACTTACTAGCAGTAGTGGTAAATGTATTATGTCCAGAAGTTACCGTTACACTCGTCAAAAATGAAATTGCAATACCATGGAGGTATTTGAACGCAGCCATATGCAAATCACAGTACCAGTAGAAGAGAGATTCATATGCAAATTTTTGCACGTATCGGGGCACGTGAAAAACAGTTTCAGGTGATAAAGACCAGCAGACCATCCAGCGATGTGTGATACGATGGAAGCAGGAACATTAGATAACACGCCGAATAAGGAGTAGATCGAATAGGTGCACGACAGAGCGCATGACAGAGCGCACAGAGCGGAAGATTCACTGAACGGCTCATCGAGATTCGTTCACAACGGTATGTAATATCCGAAACATCGTGCCACCATCAACGCTTGCACCTGCGTGCACCCAAACCATTCGCAACAGGTCGCATGAAGTACAACTGCGCACACGGCGGTCAGCCACTGGGGTGCCATTAAGCGCTCTACACAGGGATGCACGTCTGGTATGGTGCTGTCGTCATCGTAACTGGACCAATAAATGGCATTGGGTATTACGGATGATGACAGCCTTGGAAGGTGGAATGGTGTGGTGACTGGGGTATAAAAAAAATTGAGCGCATCGAAACTAAGAGAATAACCTTTTCTTAAGTTATAGGAGGGGGAGAGGGCGGTAAAAGCCAAATTGGTTAAATTATGTAAAAACTGATGATCAAAAATTTATGAAAAAAAGGAACATAGATACATCATTTCAATCCAAATGCATGAAAAATAATTCATGCTTTAAGTTAATTTAAAATTGAGAGTAGTGCTGAAATGTGAGGTGTCAAAAAATCAGGCGCATTGAGATGAAACGAAATAACAATTTTTATTTTTATTTTGACTGTTATTGAAGGTGTGAGGTTGGTACAACATTTTTTTAGCATTGGAAGACGTATCGAATAAAAAAAAATCTGAAATATTGTCAGGGTTACATCACCAACCCAAATACAGGAATGAAAATTAAGTTATAACTATATAAAAAATATTCGAGTGATTATTAAAAAGCACACATGAGGCAAAGACAAATGCAACAATATTTTCAATTTTGCTATCACTGAGGGGTGGGCGGTTAAAAAGTAGCATTTTTTAGAGGGGGGGGGGGGCTGGGTGTGTGAAAAAGTGGTGAATGAAAAATCAGTTTTTTGGAGATTCAAACTGTAGTAAAGTAAAAATAACATGGTGCTTCAGGTTGGTTAAAAAAAGAAAGTGGGGAGGTTCTAAAATGTAGAAGGTGGGAGGGTGCGAAAATTAAAACCATTTGAGTGAAGTATAAAAATTAGAGCAAATTAAGATTTAAAAAAAATATTATTATTTATTATTATTATTATTATTTTGCTGTCACTGGAAGGGAGTTAAACAGAAGAAAACCAAATTTATTTTTCTTCTTTATGGAAAAAGTAATGTACGTAAAAAGTCTGAAAAATTATTGATAGATACAAACACAAATACAGGAAAAATAGCACAGGCGATTCAGGTTGATTAGAAAAATAAAGTTAGGCTTATTAAAATGTAAGAAAAGGACGAAAATTTTAAAAAAAAATTGTATATAAAAATATTCGAGTGAAGTATAAAAAAAATAGACGTACCAAAAGTAAGACAAAAATATAAAGTTTTTCAATTTTGCAGTTACTGAGGGCATAGGCGGAGTAACAATTTTCGTGGTAAGAAACATTTTTTCTTTTTTTTTTTCCTTGGTTGAATGAAAGGTAATTAAAAAACACGTCTAAAATAATTTTCAAATATCCTAACTCAACTATACGGATTTTTTACATTAATTAGTAAAAGAACATTGTTTTTGTGTCGAAGTAGGAGTAATAAAATAAAATAAATAAATAATCCAAATATGTGTGCGGTACATAAAAAAAACAAATAAATACATACATTGAAGAGAGTATAATCGTCCAGTTTCTATAATTTTAGTTATGTTAAAAGACCCAAAGTGTAAGCTGTTGCCAACTTGAAAAAAATATATGAATTAAATCTTAAAACCTTGTATTTAAATTCTGATAATGATTCAGATAGTCGAACTGAATATAATTTTTTTTAAATTGAAACAATTGTTTTAAATATCAATAGGTATAACACTCTTCCGAAAATCCTATTCAAAAGAAACAACATTGGCAAGAAAACTTGCGTTATTTTTAAAAGCAGCGTCTCTCATAGATCTTATGGCTTCTTCCGTCCTATATAGGGGTAGGAAGGAAAACGAAACGGGCAGATGTGGGTTTCGTTTCAGTGTAGGATATTTTTCCCTTTAATGCATATTTATTTGTTTGGTCCTGGTTGAAAGGGCCTGTGTTGTGGCCTAGAAAGCTCGGACCTAGCAACAGAGGAGTGGCGGCCGACCTCTGTTAAAAAACCGACCACCTGTCCTTGGTTCTTCATCTTCCCATGTCGCTCTTCTCTTGAGGTATACGGCAGTGAGGGTTGCACGGACTGCACGCCGCGCACCTGTCGTCGTCGCCAAGGTTTGGCATTGTTTGGATGCGCCAAGAGGTCGAAAACATTGCGATTGTTTTCATATAAGGACCGTGAATGGGAATGTTTTGTATCAGTATTTTACAAAAGGACTCAAAATAAATGATAATTTTGTGCAAATCCAGTAAAATAATCCCCAAGAAAATTCCTTTCATGGGTGGAGCGGAGTTGTGCAGTTGGTGGAATAACTGAACTGGACACAATCTGAGGGGCCCAATCTGAGTGTTCGAATCTCGATGCTACCCAATTGAGTATTTGTGATGGAAAGAAATTTAGTACTTAACAAAAATATGTTAATGTGGCGGCTGTGTGCTGTTGGGTGTTGTCCTCCTTCCCGGCTTTGTTTTGAGCATAGCCCTTTGAAAGATCTATTGTTTTGAAGGGCAAGGTGTGATAATGTGAGATAACTAAAGGTGACTTCTTACTTGGCCTGAGTGGTATATATGGTAGCATAGATAGGTGCAGTACAGGACTCCCAGGATCAACTCACGGTTCCATCTGAGGGTGTGTGTGCTTATACATAAAAGTGAAACGATAAATTGAATTTTTATTTATAAATATTTCTGTTTATATTTAATACTGCCCCGCTAGGAAACAAAATTATGTTAAATGTTTCGTAAAAAACAAAACAATAACAAAAACATTTTTGTCAATCAATAATGAAATTTTATTTAAATAATATTATTGGGGGCACTTCACAGCTGACTCTACCCTTATGCTCTTAGTAACATTTTTGGGAAGGTGCCCCCCCCCCCCCCACCACCACCACACACACACAGTTTAAAAAACATTGTCTTAGTCACAGTTTCAAAAAAGGTTTAAAGGAAGTTTAAGGATACAATTCAATCAAGAAGTTGCAGTATCTGATGTTAAATTGAAAAGTTATACACACACACACACACACACATATATATATATATATATATAATTATTAGAAAGATTAACCAATTCAAGTAATTACGAAATATTAAAATCACTAAAGCTGTTAAACCACGACCACAATGCAAAAAAAGAAATGTACAACTCTGACTTAATTTTGAAGATTAATTAGACAAGACTCTTCTTAAGGTCTAAGCATCTAACTCTAATTAACCCAAACACATCCTTGTTTCAGAATTGGCAATATATAAATACAAGCGACCAGTTTAGGAGGCAAAAGAGTCTTCCTTTATCTGGCAGTCATTCTAACACAGAGGCTGGAAAACTCTTGTTGAATAAACTGCCTGGAGTGTTTGCTCTGTCAGATGCATTCTGACGAAGGAAGCTATTTATCTGGCTCCAAAACCAATTGATACTCCTAAATATTTACCTTATGCTCTTGCTTACGAAGTGTTTTTTAGAATATTTAAATAAGAGTTTGAACTATTTTTTGTACCTAAAATAAGGGTTCACTAAGAATTAAAAATAAATAAGTAAATTAAAATTAAAATATTCGAGTTCATAAATAAACTACATTAATGTTTTATTCATAAATAGAATATAGGAACTTAATAAAAATTAAAATTTTCAAATTCATAAATAAACTCTATTAATTTCTACCAAAATAAAAAGAGTATAAAAATGAATTCACTATCATAAAAATTAAATATTTCAGTTCATAAATGAACTATATTAATTTTCTAACCATAAAGAGTATAAAAATTTACTATATTTTTCTGATAAATTTATAACTCAAAATTAAACTGAAAATCTTCCCAGAGTTATTACATTAAAATTATCACCAGTATTCTATTTTTTTACACCAATATTTGTTTCGCCAACTTTGGCAATAAACTTTCCTAATATGACAACCTTTCTCGTATAACTTTCCTGACGTCACAAGATCCAACAGGTGACTTTAGAAACCAAGCGTTCAACCTGCGGAGCGTAGCCTGAATTCTGTGAGAAAGTTTGCTCTTGGGGGTGACCTTTGATCAGACACCTCCCTTCACCCGCCACACACCCTGTCTCCAAGGGATTTAAAGGGACTACCGGAAAAACGTCATCATGTTTGGGCGCTCAACCCTTTGATGACCATATTGTTGACGACTCTTTTGTCAATGAAATTTTCGGTGTGTTTATGAATGGAAAAAAAGTAAATGAAGTTACGTTCAAAAGAGTTATCGTGCTCTTCGGGAAAGATCACTCAAGTTTAATTTCTTACATTATAATTAACTAGCAAAGATATCTAACAATAAATGCAGTAAAAAGTCAAAAACCCGAAAATTGGTAATCCGAAAAATCGATTATCCCACAATTTATTTATTTTATTTTTTATAGTTTTAAAGTCGAAAAATAAATACGGATTCATTAAAAGGCTAACATATACGTTAGTCTTTTCACTTTAGGTTTTGACATGGAATTTTGGGTCCCCGGGTCCACAATATTTTGAGAGCTTTTCTGATATAAAAGTATACTTGGGACCCATAGTACCTTTCGTAATGAATAATCCGTCAATGGTTACATAACATACAACACCGTGGGGATTATAGTACCATAATCTCAGTATGCTCAAGTACAATTCGATAAAAGGTTATGGTCAGCATAGGCGCAGCCTTGAAACATTATTAGGGGTGGGGTGGGGAGTCCGGAAATTTTAAATCGAAAGACCCATGCAATTTTCAAAGGATTTAAGTATAATTTAAATTTCATTCTGTCAGATTATCTGGCACGATAAGACATCTGAAATGCTAAAATGAAGCAAATTAGAGTACAGTACAGAAATTGTTTTTTCTTTAGATAATTATTTATTTCATTTATTTTGCTTTCGTAGGCACCACATTATTATATACAATATACAGATACTGTGTGAATTTTCATCTAAATTATCTTTGTAAAAGTAAAAAAAAAATGTAAAATTTATTTTTAGGTATTTCTACCAATGTTAAAGTATGTCAACAAATTAAGTCATTTTTTTAAAAAAAAGTTAAAATCTTGTATTCAGAATACAATAAACAGTCTGTGAGGGTAAATTTCTAAACACGCCACTTTATATATAGTAAATAGGGTATGAATAATGAAAAACTTGATGAACTGATATAAAAAAGCACAATTTATGTGCATGCGTACACTTTTCCTATTAAATACGCGCAAATAGGGGGATTGAAGAACCCACAACAAAATTATTGGGGATTCAAAAAGTGTCTCGAACCTATGAAATCGCTGGTAGTCAGAATGTAATAAAGAACACTCACTATAAACGGATATATATATGACTATAATGATAAAATGCAGAATTATATAAAATACAATTAAACGTTGAATTGGATATATTACACTAATGAGTCTTAAAAAATTTGCAAGAAATGTTCAATAAATATAATGTACAAAATTTTGAGGTCCTCTACAAACATGAGGTTCTGTTGTAAGCCCTTGCTAGCACACAACCTGGACGTGATCGTATAAGGGTGTTCTAAACTATTAGGAAGCTCCAGTGCTGCAGGCGGACGCTTGATGATAAAGATGACTGACTACCACACAGTTGAAATTTGAACTGGAGACATCGGTAACTGGATATTACTAATTGGAATTTGGAAGGCCCGGATTAAATGGAAGCATGACGTTGAGTGCTCACAAGTGTACTTGAATAGCAAAATGGCGATGTTCGAAAAGTGCAACAGATTATCTTGATGAAAATAAAATACTCTTCATGGTTTTCACTTCTTTATTTAGCATGTCCTTGACAATCCAGAAAATTATATTCATTTTCTTCAAATAATTATACAATAGATCGACATTCTAAGATATTTACTATAATATATCCAAGATGATGGAATATTCTTTTTAACTGATGAAAATCCCCAACATCTCACCTTCGTATAAAATAACTTTTTCATTTCTCTAAATTAACCGAGACATGATATTTTCATATTAATATTTTTTAATTTTTAACCAATTAACATAATCAAATTTGGAATAAGAAGTTTAGCCATTTTCTTTCTAGCCACCAAGGCAACGTACGTCCTACTAACTCCTTCCCGAGTTGTTCGCCAACTGAAACTAATTACTTTAATTTTAACTTAAACGTTTTAATGTTGATGCGCGCTCGTGACGCCACACAAAATAATTCCTATATCTTTTCATATAAAAATATATATCGCGTGATAAATATTGAAACATCATCATGTATCAAGGCGCGAAAGGTTGCTAATTTAGATCGAGAGATTTTAAAAAGGCGAGTGACAGATTTGGCTCTTTATCATTTGGAATACAATTTATTTTTAAGAACAACAATTCATAATCAAAAATGGCACAAATTAAAATTTGCGGAATACGAAAGAATAAAATGGATTTTTGAAAAAAACAAACAAAAAAAAACGTTTCCGAAAATGAAATTTAGAAATAATTAATTAACCAGGGGTAGGCATTTCATAACAGTTCCAAGCGGTCGCTTCGGCTGCTTGGGATAATACTGAAATAAAGTAAATACAGTAAAAATTTGAAATACTTTAGCCGTTGGATTAAGCATACAGTGAAAGAAAATACGTAAATCAGTTAAGCTGTTTATGAGTTACAAGCGGTCATTGCAGACATAAATAAGCAAGTATTTTAATTTGAACTGTGAACGGAATTTATACGATGATTAGACGACTGTCAGTGAATTTTTTTAAAAATATATACTTTTCGTGCATTTCAAACCTCTCCGGTTTTTATATCACGATATACAGAAATTGATTTGCCATCCATGGTTCATTTTTTTTCAGCATTTGTGTACAGTATCACAGATTACGCCAGAAAAAATATTTCATAAACCCATCCGTTGATTTATTATAATATTTTTTTACCCGATGTCTTTGGTTTTATCAGGTGGCTAGCGAGTAAGCGGATCCCACTTTCCCCACGCGAGGGGAAAATCCACTGACCTCTACCTCTACCTAAACTTTGTTACCGAGTTGATTTTTCTAGCTTTTTTAATTCTCCGCTAGAGGAGCTGCAATTCCTTTTATTTGGTCTGGCTTTACTATAGGTACTATAGATACTATGCTCTCACTTTACTAAAGATAGTTCTAACGTATAAAGTCATGGACGGATCTTTCCTTACAAAGTATTCGGGATACTTAAAGACTTTTCTAGGAGGTCTGTATAATACCTAGAATAAAAAAAAAAAGACAGAGAGGAAAGAAAAACCTTTGCAGAGAGTTCTCTGCATTTATAAATATGGACTTCTTCATCTTTTCTATAGAAATTCACCGAGAATAAATTTTATCGTCTGCAATATGGCGGGAAAACAAAAGCGCAACAAACATGAACACGTTTAGCATTTTTCGGCGTGTGACTTTAATGTTAACCCAATACAACTAAGCACAACATCAATGCGTGACAAATAACTACAAATCCTTCATGCAAAAACTGTTTAATGTGAATATACCGTCAAATATCCGTAACGGTGTTAAATTAACTGCTCCGTTGTAATAGGGATGACGATTCTGTTGCCAATTATATATCCATTTTCGTTTTAAATACCTACGAGACGTGAATATATTAATGCATTGCCTAGGTGCTGCAGATGTTATCGCTGTAGGTCCGGTTTTTGAACTTGAATCTTCTCCTCCATGTATTACTATTGTTAAACATATTATGGATTTGGTAGATGGCAAATGATAAACGCAGACGATAATCATGTTAACTTTTCACACTTCGTTGAACGTATTTCAGAGTTTTGGTTTGTGCAAAATATTCTACGAGGTAATAAATAGAATGTGAAGACTATTTTATATCTGTAACAAAAATGTAAAGGTGGTTAAATGAGCAAACTGTAACCACGAAAGGATAAGTGAAAAGAGTTAAATTATTATTTTTCATGTAAATAAATTCTTTAAAATATACAGTGTGTCATGTGTTTTCTGTACTAACAAGCATAATGATTATTTTTTAAACAATACACAGTACATGTAAAGGGAAAGTATTCGAGATGGGGTCAAAAATTCGACCCACAGATTTTGGTGAATTTACATGTTTTGAGCATCCCTGAACACGAATTAATCATTTTTTAATGAATCTCTCTCTCTCTCTATGTGTGTGTATTAGTGTGGAAAAGACAATTCTTGGATAAATTGAGCAAATCGAATAAAATTTGGTACGATTATTCCATTGAACGTCAGAGGATTATTGGTTTTTGAGGCAAATGAACTAAAGGAACTCAATTTGTCCAAAATAGGAGGTTATATATATATATATATATACATAAATTAGGTTGGAACATGTTATGTAACTATTTTATATGCATAATAATCATTTATAATGCATAATATATCTATGCATATCAACTATTTTAGATAAATTATTTTATTTAAAAGTAAATGGCATCATTTATAGGACTATAACGTCATTTTCGGGATATTGCACATATTGGATCAAAAAATAGAATTGAACATTAAAAATATTAAATATTCGCAATATTTTATGAGTTAACTCTTTGCAAGTAGTATAATGACAGATTAATAGGCCCCAACGTTTATGAGTTGTTGCGATCTCTTCGTGAGGAATTGCGTTTTAACTTTCCCACATAGAGCACGATATCTCTCAAACAAGTTGAGAAAATCAAATAAAATTTGGCACGATTATTTTAATGATAAACGTTATAGATCTAGGAATTTTTGCGACAAACAAAGACCTTTATTATTTTGAATATTTTTTTTTCTAAAATCAAAAAAAGCATTACTGAAATATACATATTTATGTTGAAATATGTTATGGAAATAGCTATTCCATACGTTATTTTTTTTTCTTATCCAGACGCAAATGTGTTAACGTGCAATAATATGTTACGGAAATAACTATTCTATATGTTATTGTTTTTTCTTATCCAGATGCAAATGTGTTAACTTGCAATAATATGTTGCGGTAATAGCTATTCTATGCATTATTTTCTTTTTTCGAAAATCAGAAAAGCAGTACAAAATTCGCAAATTGCTTCGAAAATTTTAGGTAATATTCAAATTGTTCCATAAAATATATAAAAAAAAATTCGAAATATATTCAGTAGTTTTTTAAATAAAAATTAAAATAATAATTACACCTCTTATATGAAACGATCCATAGGCGCCGACTACGGGGGGGCAGAGGGGCACTAGCCCCCGCTGAGCTTCTCCAGAGGGGGCTTTGCCCCCTCTGGGAAATTTCAAAAGTTTTTTCTAACTTCATATTTTACTAAATACCAAAAAATGAAATTTTTTAAACATAAAAATAATTGAAAGAAAATCCTAACAACGTAAATGTCACATTTCAGCTCAGTCTTGTTCACATCGTCCTTACCATAACTCCCTAAACTATCTCGCACACAAACCAAGCTCATCTTTACTCCCAGGAAACATGTTTACGCTAATGACAAAAACACCTGTTTACCAGAACTTTTTCGACTGACCACCTAATTCAAAGAGAAATGGAATATTTACAACCATGTTATTAGCATTTCCAAAAAATAACTATTTCCCTCCAGTAATAACTATAAATGATTACCACGAAGTAGAGATGACTTATTTTGTCTACCTAAAGAGATCTTATCTGTAATTACTCCTGGATTCTATATACCAGTGCTGTCTTTACAGGTGGCATCCATTCCGTTTGAAGCTGCAAACCCCGCGGGCACCGTATTCGTCAGGCAAGGGCCAGAGGGAGCTAAGCCCCCCCACACACACACACTATGTATACTCAGCCCACCCCCCTGATAAAAATATTAAAGTTTTAGTTGTGATAAGAAATGTCAACCAACATGTCATCCAAATTTTGCATAAAAATATTATTTATGAGATTTTTCTTTATAAATTGCTTTGTTTCAAAGATTTTTTAATTTAGCTGAATGTGTGGTTATAGTGATGATCCATTTATTTACATATTTAATTTAAAAATATTTAAATATAGACAATAGTATTTGGATACTTTTATATTATTGCTGGGTTCATTGTTTTAATTTAGTGTGTCAAAATCAACTGATAGATAGTAAAGAGTTGATATTAAGCGTTAACGTGTATTAACTTTTAGATTTTTTTTTATTAATTAACAGCTTTGCTACTAGTTAATGCTTATATTAAAATCCATTGTAATTATTATATATTATAATATTGATGCATAGGAACTATATGGATTTTCCTAATCAACTCTTAGCTTACAAATATAAATAGGCATAAAAATATTAAAAATGACTTTCATACCCACAAATTTAACGTGCCCGTACACGGAAACAGTTTAGGCAAAGCCGGAAATCTAACTCGGGTCCTCCGAGTACAATCCCCGTGACTTAACCACTCGGTTACCTCATTCCAAAACTGTTGCTTGTAAGACAATAACTTACAAAACTTCCTTGAGGAAAGCATATATATGTCAGTTAGGTGACTACAGTTGCTTCGATGGCATTATAACCCTCCCTCTCTTTTCAGGCCAAAATAACAATATGCGCTCTTAACAACCACTACTGCCGTTCGTTGGGCAGTTCGTTCTTGGCGGTTGTTAAGGGCGCATACTGTTCTTTTGGCCTGAAGAAGGGACTTAAAATGACCTCGAACCAATTGTAGTCACCTAACTGACATATGCTTGCTTTCTTTAAGGTTGCCTTGTAACTTTTATATAATTTTATCGGATTGTGCCCCCCCTGAGATTTTGAAAACTCGGCGCCTATGTACGATCACGTGACCATGATATGAAACGATCACATGACCCACTTCAAAATGATATATGGCATCCATCTTGTTTCAAAATCGTGATTTTTTTAAGTTCTTTTTAATTCATATTGAGTGTTGTATCCGTCCTAAAACTACTTTATTTTTGCTTAAATTCTGTGCATCTACATACTAAAACAACACAATGACAATATATTTGAGTTTAAATTCTCATTCAAATTTGATTATTTCTACAACTAAGCCTATTTTTCACCTATGTAAAATGTAAACAGCAAAATATGTAGAATGAGTTGTATTAGAATTACTGTATTTCTTTAACACAAAATAATTCAGTCCATGGAGTCTGCATGGCTGATATGAATGAAATATTAATTGATTTTATAAACAGAAGGACGATTTTTTTCGATAAAGTTTTAAGCATAGAGTTTATGAATTGTAGCTCCATGGCCTTAATTTTTAAATAAAATAAATTAGTATAGTATTGTGATGAATGAAATCCTGCTTTTATATAGAGAGATCCAGGCGTGTTATTTTTTCTATGACGTCATGTGAATTTATTTCAGTTGTTTTCAATGAAGATTTCAAATATAATAATTAATTATCGTAGTATTATGATAGTTTTAAAAATATTACCGTGGAATGTATTGCATTTTAGAGATATTTGAACCAGGCAATTTATATTTCATTTGAATGAAGTTCATTTTTTTCAATGAAGGTTTAAGTTTTCAAATATAATAAATCAATCTAGTATTGTGATAAGTTTTAAAATATTACCGAGGAATGTATTGCATTTTCGACTTTTTTAAATAAAATTGCATTGAAGTTGGAAAGTGTTTCATAATCAATGCTTTAAGCATGATTGATCTTTCTTGTTTATACATTCATTTGACTGCAATAACTGAGTGGTTTATGCTAGAGTTCTAAAGTTTCTGTCATTCGTTTGATAAAAAAAAATTGGAAATTGAGAAGGGGGGGGGGGCGTCATTTGAACATTTAATTGCACCATACATTATTAAACAAAATAAAACTTGTTGCAGCTTCATTTTCTAAGAGTTTTGGTTTCCTTTTCTTTAACAGGCTAGTTATTACTTTCTCATAGGTACTATGTAATATAGTTTAAAGTATTGTTTTCTCGAAATTTTCGAATTCGAAATGTATATGTCAATATGTGGTTTAAAACCTCCTGAACACGTTTCGACTATTTTTGGAGTGATGTCTGTCTGTCTGATGTCTGTGGTTGATTTTTTGTGTACACGTTAGCAGCCACAGATATTGATGGATTTTGATGAAATTTTATATCAGGCTTTGTTTTTATCAAAAACATCTAGATGTTATCAAAATCTATTTGCTAGCAAAAAAATCTCGAGCTAGATGGAGTTTTTTTTTTAATTCGAGCGAAAATTTCGAAACTATATGATTCTTAACATGGCAGCATAGGACAAAGTTTGATATAATATATCGGGCTTTGTTTTTATCAAAAACATCTAGATGTTATCAAAATCTATTTGCTAGCAAAAAATCTAGAACTAGATAGAGTTTTTTTTTAATTCAAGCGAAAATTTCGAAATTATATGATTCTTAACATGGCAGCATAGGACAAAGTTTGATATAATATATCGGGCTTTGTTTTTATCAAAAACATCTAGATGTTATCAAAATCTATTTGCTAGCAAAAAATCTAGAACTAGACAGAATTTTTTTTTTAATTCGAGCGAAAATTTCGAAATTTTATGATTCTTAACATGGCAGCATAGGACAAAGTTTGATATAATATATCGGGCTTTGTTTTTATCAAAAACATCTAGATGTTATCAAAATCTATTTACTAGCAAAAAAATTTAAAACTAGATAGAATTTTTTTTTAAAATCGAGCGAAAATTTCGAAATTTTATGATTCTTAACATGGCAGCGTTGGACAAAGTTTGATATAATATATCGGACTTTGTTTCTATCAAAAACATCTAGATGTTATCAAAATCTATTTGCTAGCAAAAAATCTAGAACTAGATAGAGTTTTTTTTTTAATTCAAGCGAAAATTTCGAAATTATATGATTCTTAACATGGCAGCATAGGACAAAGTTTGATATAATATATCGGGCTTTTATTTTATCAAAAACATCTAGATGTTATCAAAATCTATTTGCTAGCAAAAAAATCTAGAACTAGATAGAATTTTTTTTTTAATTCGAGCGAAAATTTCGAAATTTTATGATTCTTAACATGGCAGCACAGGACAAAGTTTGATATAATATATCGGGCTTTTTTTTTATCAAAAACACTAGATGTTATCAAAATCTATTTGCTAGCAAAAAAATCTAGAACTAGATAGAATTTTTTTTTTAATTCGAGCGAAAATTTTGAAATTTTATGATTCTTAACATGGCAGCATAGGACGAAGTTTGATATAATCATGCATAAAATGGTTTATTTAAGACTCAGTGATCGAGAGACTTTATGTTTTCAATTATTATTGTGAAAAATAGCCGCGATACAAACTGTTTTTTGTTCGTGACTTCATTAGCCTCCCTTGGGGGATGTCATTGTACTCCCCCGAAAGAGGAGGGGGGGTACATTGTCAAATATGGTGTCAATTGAAATATTTTTTCAAGCTCTTTAAAGTGAAGGGTGGTATGTTATAGTTATAACCATATGGACCCACGATATCAATATTTCAAATTTTTCTTCTTTTCAAATTTCTTCTAGTATGAGGAATTCGAGTTAATTCTCACTCCAGTTAATTCTCTAATTGTAACAAAAACGTAGCATATACAACTCGATTCAAATCTTCCACAGCTTCCAAACACTTCACTTCTTCGCAAAACCTTGAAGACGCTCCGCCTTATATCTACCGTTGAATAATGTATGAAGCGGAGAATAATTTAATTAGTGAGATTAATATTTTCGACTTGCATAAGCACCTGCTAAGGCGAAACAGAAGCAAAGGTATTAGGAGAAAATTTTGGATATTTGGACTGACGTCTAAGCGTACGTTATTAAGAAAACCACCTGTCTTCCCATTTCTTTGTTTTTGATAAGTGTTTAGCGCTGTTTGTCTTGATGTCTAGTTTCTCATCACCTGCGGTGACATGTCCCGGTCCACAAGGTCTTTCGTAATGAAAAGGGTTCAGTCATTAGAGTGAGCTCGATAGAGACGGATTTGTTTTGTCGCCTCTGAACACTATTTATGATCACGCTCCCATTGCAGGTAATAATAGCTATGGTCTGGTTCTGTGATTTCTAATGGCTTGTTATTATGCAACAGCTTATACCTGTTATGGTAGCAAGAAAAATTGCAATGAGATCATATTATGGTATGCAAGGCTTATGATTAGGGCACTTTAATTTTGGGCCCGTAAAGATGTCGTAGAAAGCCGGTACAAATTCCCGAGGCACGTGCTACTTGCAGGGTCCGGGTATAGATCTATGAAGACCAATTACAATAAATACACAGGGTTATTTCCAGACATGGGACCCGAAATTATTGTTTACTGGGTCCTGGTCGCGGTCCTGCATGCAGCGCCACCAATGCAAATTATGGATCCTTCAGAATCCACTTCGACGCTAAGGGCTTGCAATTTTGTTCCAGTAGTTCAACGGTTGAACGTCGGCTGTCCAGCCGATGCTCTACCGTTGGGTATAGACGACTTAAGGAGTGTGGTTCCAAAATTTGAGAAAGTATCAGAGGAAATATTAATGTGACTGATTGTATTAACTTTTTCAATACAAAATATTACATCTTCCCTGTGTGTGGTCCCCATCCCCAAGGCGGTCCTCTTTTTGAGTGGTGAACGGAGCTTAGCTCTGTAGCTCTGATCCTCCAACCTGGGGGTAAATAAATCTGAGGAACCGGCTGCTGAGCTCCCCGCCCAGCAGTTAGGACTCTGACTCTTCCAGGTGGCTGTGATCGCATGGTCTGTGTCTATCCATGACCTGAGCCTAGATCTGGCCGGCGACCGGAGTCGGACTTGGCGGGGCTATCTTTGGACCTTGCTCGGTGAATGTTTCCGCTGATCTCGCTGCCCTGGCTGTGGCTTCTCTGGATGAGAGATTGTTTTCTTTGCCTCGGCCTCCTATCCCCGTGCGTAAGCTTCTGAGTCCCCAGGGAGGTTCAAATAACCCTGTGTGTGTGGGTGGGTGGGGGATCAATAGACTTGGAACCCAGTAGGCATAGACCGTCTTGCCAATCGAAAAATCCGCCACTGCTGAAAGATTGTCTTATTTGGAGCATTTCTTAAATTGGAACTACATGCTGGTCTGAGATCAATTGTTCAAAAGTCTTGCAATCTTTTTGAGATACCTTCGATAATAATAGCTTACAATTTTGTACCAGTAGCTTAACGGTAGAGTGTCGGCTGTCCAGTTCGGAGATCCAGGGTTCGATCCCGGGTTAGGCAGCAGGACTCTTTACAACCCCTCTCTATATAAACATGTATCCCATCCCCTCTTCATATTTGATTTCCCCTGTTTATGTTTTTTTTATGCCCCCCCCCCTCAAAAAATATGGATAGTTCGGACCCATTTTCGAACCCGACCAATGTCAATGTCCATTAAAAGTATCAACTTTGAGATAAAAAAATAATCTTCTTCTTCAGAATAAAAAGACATATACATTCTTGCCTTGGAACTTCTTTTGTAAAAGTAAAAAAAAATAATATCTCGAAAACGGCTAGTCATAAATATGTATCACTGGTGCGTCCATTTATTTCTTGCTGAAAGTCACTTATATACCAATCGTTTACTTATGTAATAAGAGTGAATGTATTTGATTTCTTTATGAGTGTTTCGATTTTAGATCAAGAACATGTAATATCTAGAGAACGACGCATGTTTTCGTTCAGTAAATTATGTCATACCTAATTATGGTATGCCTACATTAAAAAAATTGCGTATAAAATGGCTGTTTTGGCCACAAATTTTAACTAGCTAATAGTACTTATGTTATTTATTTTAAAAACCTAATTGTATAAAATGTTATTTTATTTAATTAGTTTTCTCGAGAGGTATAGGTCACCTTTTGAAAATAAATAAATAAATATAATTTTTAATATATCGAGAATGACTCGTGACAACTTCTAAACAATGATGGTCATTTATTTTGGATTAAAAGTACTTTCAAAAGAATTTACTGCTTGCAATAGAGAATCAAACTATCACTCAATTAATTTATTGCATTGGAGGTACTTCACTCTTGGAATCACAACTCAAAATATGAAACATTAAACAACAAAAATTACACTTAGGAATACACTGCCGGCCACTCAAATAGCAGCTATATGCCTTAGGGTTAGTCGAATGGCTTGGATATTTAACGTTGGAATGCACTTGAGGTTTTCATTTTGAAACACCCCTGAAGATAAAAATTAAATACGTTCACTATTGTGTATACTACAATTGTGAACATAATTAATTTGTATTTTTTTTTTTTTTTTTAAATTAAAAATAAAATTATATCTCGTGAACGGTACATGCTAGCGTCCAGTAAACGGTGTAATTCGTTTTTAAATAAAATACCGCATACAAAATAGCTAGCTTTGTAAGATTTTTAAAAACGATCATGTTTGTAAAAATTGAGGATTTACTCTTAAACCGTTCTTTCCAAAAATCTATAAGTCTCCGAAGTTCATCTATTGCAATAATTACACCGAATTCTATCTGATTTGCGCAATTTTTCAAATGATATCGTGCCCACAAACAGACTCACAGGCTTCATTGAAAAAATGAAAAATTCATAGCTGATATATAAATCCATCAAAATTTTAGCTTTAAGACCCCATCATAATGCTTTCCCTCTGCATATATCATGCATTATAGGGACAATAAAAACTAACGTATTAAATACACGGAAAAATCCTATAAACACATATTTGATTTAAAGACCAAAAACTAAACAGATATAAAAAAAACTTCTTTAAAAACGATTGCGTAAAAAACAATTAATTTTTCTCTCCTCTCTAGAAGATTGGTATAAATCTGCAATCTTTTGACATCACATCTGACATCCATTTCTCCGTGATACTTTTGACTTCGTGACAGTGAATGTGCTAATCTCCTTTTGAATGGTAGAAAAACTCTCCTTTTATATCGATGACAAATCTATGATCGATGAGTTAGGAAGTTTAGGTTCATCAGTTTTCGAGATTTGAAGCTCTTTTAATTGGATAAAGATAATAAGGTTTTTTTGTTTTGTTTTTTGTTCTTTTTAAAGCCATTAACATAATATGCAGCTAAAAATGCCGTTCTTAATTTTTAGAGCTATCGTCTGTGAAAATCTTAATGAATCTTACATAATAATAAAGGAATATGTCTGTTTGTTCGTCTGTTCGTCTGTGTCATCTGTAGCCAAATTTTTAAACGTCGTACAGATATGAAATTTAGAAAATTATAATTCGTTTTTTAGTTATTTTAAGTCAAAGAAACGTTTTGTACCATGACTTCTACAAGAAAGTGTACCCATCAGATTTAAATGCAAAAAACTAAAAAAACCTGATGTGGGCAACACATGACTTTCCTTATATAATGCGATGAATTTACTACTTTTACAGTAAAAAAAATCGGTTATTCTTATAATAGATACTTATATTCTTTCCAAAATATGGAATTTTCGACAATTAGTCGTCATTTTTATTGATTTAGTGTCATTTTTATCCATTTGGCAAGATTTTCGTTATTTTGGCAACATTTAAAAAAAATCGCCATGTTGGCGACATTCCACCAAAATCTCGCCAAGCGTTATGGACGGAGAAATAAGTTATTCTTATAGCAGGCGCATGACTATTGGCGTTCAAATATAAAATTATTACTCAAAGTATCGTTTCTCATGAATGGAACGAGCTAGATCCACGAAAATGATGTCACCAAATTTATCGTATGATATTGCATATGAAAAGTGAACATGTTTCTCAACAGTTAATTTTTTGTTTTAATTTATGAGATTTTTTGATAAATTTATTTGTAAAATGTGCAATATCTCGGCAACGGTTCGTGCTAGCTTTCTAAATTTTATGCCAATCGTTTTCTAACGAAAAATTACATAAGAAATGTCTATTTCCGTAACTTTAAAGGTTTCGATATTTTGATGATTTTTTCAAAATTTCACTCGAAAATTTAAGGGGGTTCTGAACATTCGATTACGTTTAAAAACAATAAGCTTCCAGTATTCACGGATTGTGATTTTTGTACCAAATTTCATTCGAATCGCTCCATTCATTCGTGAGATATCGTTTCCACAGGCTCACTGACACACATCCACACCCACACACATACTTTCACACACTCACACACGCACACACACACACACACACACAGACATCATCTCAAAAATGTTTGATTCGCAATCAGGGATGCTTGAAACGTGCTCTCCCGTCGAAAACTCGAATTCGAATTTTGACCCAGTCACAAATACTTTCCTTGTACATTATGTATATAAGAAAAGTGAAAAATTGAAAAGTTGATAAATTCTACACTGGAACTCATGTCAAATTTCTGAAAATTGAATAACGTTTTAACAATCCTCTATCTTATAATGAAAATAAATAAATAAAACTATAGAATGGGTGGGCACATGACTATCGAAGCTCTGAACAGCGGCGAAATTCGGTAGAGAGGTACTTCAGGTCCCCGAACAATACGGCTCGTCAAGATTTTTAAACAGTACGAATTATTTAAATGTTACGGATTTTGCAAAGCAAAAAATGGTCCATTTTGTCTAATTTATTTATCCATCTTAGCTGCAGACAATATTCCAAGCTGGCGTTCCAAACCGAAGAGCGAAAACTTTCTGTCCAAGACATGGACTGGGATGAATATTGCGGGTTTATAAATTTACGAATTTAAAAGATAAAATTTCAATGTCGGGGATATAGAATTATTTCAATATTATAAGTGTATGTTAACTTCAATCGGATGAAAACTCACTGAGATAGCAATTAATTTTGAGAATTTTACTTCTGGGATAAAGGTACTCTTTTTATTTTTTGCTATTTCAAATATTTCCAGGAATATGCTATATCTCTTAAATTAAGTTAGAAAATCGTTATTCGTGCATGCTTGGCGAATTGTTGCTCACTTATTTAGGGCGTATAAAAAAAGCTTATTTAGAGCGTATTAAATGCGTATCTGTATTTAAGTAGCGGGCGCTTATTTCGACCAGGCTAATGCTGGGTACATTTTAGTATAAACATATTATGCTCTTAATTTAATGTTATTACAGCGATCTAACTTTACATCGACATTTAGAGTTATTAATTGCTACCATGGAAAATTTCGGGTCTCTTCAACTCAGCGAAATATTTGACAACCTTGGAGACAAATTTGGCAAATCTCGCCATCTTGGCACTTTTTTGAAACTTTAGGAAATACAATAAGTGGAATAGAATTTCTCGAGTTAACCAGGTTTCTCCAGATTTTTCCATAGAGGTTTTGTAAGGATGATGACTGATCAGCGAGCAATGTTACGTGATGCGAGTGGAAGTGAATTGTGGATACTTCAGTGTTTTGAGTATACGATATTACTGTTTGCGAATTAGTTAGGCATTTAAATTCTGTTTAATTGTATCTCGCTGTTCTTTGGGAATTTTGTTAGACAGTTATTAACTATATCCTTGTTCTTGTTTACATTTATTGCTGCTTTTTCATAAAGAGTAAGTTGTCCAGAAATTCGAACGCCGAAAAATTAAAAACTTTCTCTTGGTCCATTTTTTCTGGGAACCAATAGCTCTTTGACGTTTATACCAAATTTCATTAGGTTTTATTATTTGATTCATGATATATCGCGCTACACAGACATTGAAAAATATTTATTCGTGTTCAGAGATGCTCCAATCGGGTAAAGATTTAAAGAAATAAAAAAAAGACGTAAGGAAGTAAAGTAAATAATAATTCAACGAAAAGTGTTTATTTTTATTTCTTGATCGTTGAAAGAACTTTTAAGTATGCCTGAATTCAAATTCGAATTTTCGACCCCGTCACAATACTTCCCCATACATTATATACTATATATGTATACATACTATATATGTTATATACTATATACATACTACATATGTTATATATAATATACATACTATATATGTTATATACTATATACATGCTATATATGTCATATACTATATACAGAATATATATGTTATATACCATATACATACTATATATGTTATATACTATATGCATACTATACAGGGTGTCCCAAAAAGATTGGAACGCGCTTTAATTCTTTATCTGTTCGAGATAAGTGGGCAATGTAAATTGCAAAAATGTTGAAATTAAGGTAGGAAATAAGACTGCGTTAATGAAATAGTCCTCCCATTAATTTTCAAAAAGTTACACTTTTTAATTTTTATACTATATACATAATATATATGTTATATACCATATACATACTATATATGTTATATACTATATGCATACTATACAGGGTGTCCCAAAAAGATTGGAACGCGCTTTAATTCTTTATCTGTTCGAGATAAGTGGGCAATGTAAATTTCAAAAATGTTGAAAGTAAGGTAGGAAATAAGACTGCGTTAATGAAATAGTCCTCCCATTAATTTTCAAAAAGTTACACTTTTTTAATTTTTATACGACCCCCTTAGACAAATTGGGTCAATCAGAAATTTTTTATTTTTAATGCAACAAGTTCATTAAAAAACCCCGCATATCTGTATCTTTAAAATCAACTGAATTACGATAAAGGAAAAAATCTAACTTATGCCACTCTCCGTACCGTGTGAAAGACTGTTTCATCAGTGAAAATAGGGATCATAAACAAATTGACGATGGAAATTGTTTAGATAAGAAAAAGGTACTTAAAAGTACTTAATTGAAAAGTACTTAGTTATTGAAAAGTACTTAAGAATCCGTGATTGCATCGTGAGCCTACGCGGAATTCGCAAAAACGTCTCCTATGTATTATTGTCCCATTTTATCTTATTTGTGATATGTCACAAATTTACATTTCTAATTTGGTCCCCAATCAAAATGTTCAATTTTCAATTAAATATAACTCGCTCAATTTAAAAGATACATATATGCGGTTTTTTTAATGATCTTGTTGCATTAAAAGTAAAAAAATTCTGATTGACCCAATTTCTCTAAGGGGGTCGTATAAAAATTTAAAAAGTGTAACTTTTTGAAAATGAATGGGAGGACTATTTCATTAACGTAGTCTTATTTCCTACCTTACTTTTAACATTTTTGCAATTTACATTGCCTATTTATCTCCAACAGGTAAATAATTAAAGCACGTTTCAATCTTTTTGGGACACCCTGCATATGTTATATACTATTACATACCATACATGTAGGAAAAGTAAAAAATATATACGGACCTGCAGGAAATGTCATGCGTTGCAAACATTAGATTTATTTTTAAGACACCATCAAAAATGCGCTAACGAAACCAAGATCAAGAAATAATAATGATAATAATCCAAACCACCGCCAACTAATAAATAAAACGCGCATTCTTGTCATCAGCAGCAGGTCACGCACCTGTGCCAAAGGACCACATTTTTTCAACGTTTTCCCACTATTTAGACGAATTTAGTTTTTCTTTCAAGATTTTTTTTTATTTCTCTCTCTCTCTCTCTCTCTCTCTCTCTCTCTGGCCGTTTACTCAATTTATTTTTTTAACCCTTAATAGAGGATACGGAGAAAAGGAAAGGAGGTATAAAAAAAGGGGGGGGGGAAGCAAAGTAGTGTTGGCGGTGTTGTGAGCGGTGACCAGCGAGGTTACTTAAATATAATTTCCACGATTGGCAGTTTTTTAAGGAATGAAGGATGGGGGTTTGATTACGGCGCCAATTTGGCGAAATGCTACCTTAATTTAAAATAAAATTGAGTGCCTGTGGTGAATATTTCATAAAAATTTATAATCACTTGCTTCATCCCCCATCTTTGCACTACAATACAAAGGCAAAGTAGAGTTGATGAGAGAAGGGAGCCGGGGCTGCAGCTCTGGGGCTCAGGGGGACCGGCCCGACAACGAGAAGAAAAATTAGGTGCAACCAGGACGGGAAAAGGTCTGGACTGGTCAGGGGGGTCGGACCCGGCAACGAGAAGGGAAGTTAGATACAACCAGGACGGGAAGGGGCCCGGAGAGACCCTAACTCGAGGGCCCGATCGCCCTAATCCCAGGGCCAAATGGGGGAAAGTAAAAAGAAAGTATTGTGATTGGGTACAAAAATACGACTTTTTGAAATTGATGATTTGAGTTGTTTTTTTTCTACGTTTTGAGTTGCCCTAAATACGAATTATCCACTTTTCTATGATGTCTGCGTTTTCGTTTGTCTAAATGTATAACTCTCCGTTTTCTGGTTTTAGGGCACACTATTTCTAGAACAAATTTATAACATCGAATGAAATTTGGTATGATGATTATTTCAATCGACGAACGTCAGAGGCCTATTGATTTTGGCGGTGAATAGAACATTTTTTTTTTTTTTTGAAAATCGAAAAAACATTTTTTTAAACATAAAAATACTTAACAGTCTTACCTATTCTACTTAAAATGTAATTTAAGCAAGAACATTTTTAAGACGCTAAAACGCGCCGTAAGATATTTTATGTTTTCGTTTAAAATGTAGAACCTTTTTTTTTTTAAATTTATATATTTTCACTATTATTGAATGACCGTATGCTTTGTAAGAACTTTTAATGAAACATATATGGATGGACACTATTTTTTCTCGCAGTTATCATGAGCTCTCAGAATATTAGAAACTTTGCTTTTAAACAGGGAACTCGATATCTTTGAAATAATAAAGTACATTACATGAGTATTGGCATACTTGTTTAAGACGGTAACAGCAATAAATCTATTGATATTTTAGCAAGATCCATTGATTAGAAAACTCTAGTTTGGAATATTATTTTCCCACAAAATTGAAATTTATTAAATCTCAAATGTCCTATGGAATTCAACGAAATCTGAAATAAAAGACTTAATGATTAAAAGTATTAAGTAAATATATACAACGAAATGATTATTAACATTAACAATATGTTGCATATAGGAAAAATAGAGTTATAACTTTGTAATATTTATTTTGTTCCCAACAATGAATAATGAAATAAATTGAGAAAATATCCACGCTAATATTCCATACCTTACGCTAATATTCCATATTAGCTTAAGTTTATATGGAACTAACTAACATAAGTTTGATTTCATGGGGGAAGTATAGACTATCAGTAAAAAGATACAGTGAAAAACATTAACTCCTACTTTGTTATTTATTACGTTAAAAATAATAATAATAAAAATAATGATAAAAAAAATAATAATAAAAAGAGTTAAGTTTAGAATCTAACAATTTGATAAATATGGGAGTTACTGAAATACCGCTATTTTCTGAATAATACCGATTTTAAAATATATATGATTAAAAAATTATTTTAAAATATTTAAATTATACGTAGTATTTATAAAGGAAGTATTGTATTCCCTAAAATATTGGATTTCTAGATTTTGGTGCCAATATATGTTTTAAGACTTCCTTAATACGTTTAGATTATTTTCGGTGTGATATTCGTCTATCTGTCTGTCTGATGTCTATAGTCGATTTCTTGTGTACAATATATCAGTCACAAATATTAATAGATTTTCACGAAAGTTTCCTGCTTTGTTATCAAAAGATCTAAAACTAGATAGAATATTTTAAATTCTAACGAAAACTTCAATATTTATGTGAAATTTAACATTTTCTTAGCATGGCAGCATAGGACAAATTTTAACATAATCATGTATAAAAATGCTTATTCATGGCCTAATGATCATGAGACTTGTTGTTAATGAGACTTCAGTCAATGCCTCATCAATGATGAATTTCATTGTCTCATCAATGATGATGAGACATCATGAGACTGTGAACATGAGAATAGTGAACAGTGTTATAGTCGAAACACATTAGCTAAAACACGTTTTCAATATGCGCTTTAATCATGCATTTAAAAATGCACTTTAATCACAATTTTATTTATGTAAGATGGAATAAAATTAAAAATAGAAATAGTAATTTAGTGAACCTTTGAGAATGGTCATAGAAGTAATTTTCATTGGTGTAAAATAATAGAGGTATACAAGTATATAAAAACTTAATGAGTTTGAAAGTTGATATAGAGTTTTATATGGTAGCAGAACGTTTTGTAAATGCTTAATGAACCTAACTACAAATTTAAAATCTTTATATTTAAAATAATATTAATAATGATTTTTTATATTAAATTTTAAGGGTTTATATGTTTATTATAAGTAACAAATCTAATGTAGGCAACACATGACTTTCCTTATATAATGCAATGATTTTACTACTTTTACAGTTAAAAAAAATATTATTCTTATAGTAGATACTTATATTCTTTCCAAGATATCGAATTTTCTTCAATTAGTCGTAATTTTCATTGATTTAGCGTCATTTTTATCAATTTATTTTTGTTAATTTGGCAACAATTAAAAATGTCGCCAAGTTAGCGACATTCCGCCAAATTCGTCGTCAAAATCTCGCCAAGCGTTATGGACGGAGAAATAAGTTATTCTTACAGCAGATAAATGACTATTGGCGTTCAAATACAAAAGTATTACTCAAAGTATCTTTCTTCATGAATGGAACGAGCTAGATCCACGATAATGATGTCACCAAATTTATCGCACAGTATTACATATGAAAAGTGAACATGTTTCTCTATGGGAAATATATATATTTTTTATTTTATATAGCTTTTTGATAATTTTTTTTAAAAATGTGCAATATCTCGAGAACGGTTCATGTTAGCGTTCTAAAATTTATGTCAATCGTTTTCTAATGAAAAATTACATAAGAAATATCTATTTGCGTAACTTTATTAGCGGTTTTGATTTTTTGACGATTTTTTCAAAATTTCACTCAAGAATTTGGGATATTCTGAACATTCGATTGCGTATAAAAACAATAGGCTTCCAGTGTTTACGGATTCTGATTTTTGTACCAAATTTCATTCGAATCGGCCCATTCGTTCGTCAGTTATCGTCTCCAAAGACTCACTGACACACACACACACACACACACACACACACACAGACATCACTTCAAAAATGCTTGATTCGTGATCGGGGATGCTTGAAACGTACTCTCCCGTAGAAAACTAGAATTCGAATTTTCGACCCGTCACAATACTTTCCTTATACATTATTTATATAAGGAAAGTAACTAGAATTCGGCGAGATTGTATTTAAAGTTCTGAGAACTATAAATTTTCCTGTTGCAAACCCCCTCCTCTCTCCCGAGTTTATTTTTCTGACAACGCCACTGCCTCATATGTATGCTTCACAAACCGATCATAATAACCATGGGCAATGATTTTAATTACTTCCCATTAAAATCAATTCTCAAACCATACCCGCCAAATGTAGCGTAATATCGCCAAGCCAAGAAATTTATTGAAGGAAGTTGGTCAACGATGCGTATCCTAACTGGTGTTACGGCATCTTTGCCAGAGTCTGCCCTTTACCCTTGGATCTACCACCGTCGGGCCGGTCCTGGCATTGTTCTGGCAAGGACGGACAAGACACCGGGGCCCTTTTTTATCCCAGCAACTCGTCTGCGAGGAATTCTCTTGACTGGTATCTGATCAAAGGATCAAGCCTGATGTCTGCAGAGTGAAACTCCTGTAATTTTGAGGTCCTCGCGTTTCAATTACGCAGTCCTGCAGCGAGGCATGACATTACTCCGCGCTGGATTAGGGTTTAAAATGATTTGGTTTTTTAAAGAGTTCTTTCCCTGACTCGTACTGATAACATGGAATTTTTATTTGCATATTTTTGCGGGGGTTTTAAGTAGTTTTTACATAAGCATCGTCATTGCTTTTCTGAAAACACATCCTTCTGTTTACGCACATGTTTTTCAAGTGGCAGAGAATCCAATTGAAAATATCGGGTTAGATTCGGGATTTAATTTAATTTTTTTATTTTTTATTTATTAATTTTTTTCATCTTGTATTTTATATATCCTTGAGTATGTGTCTCCATCCCTCCCGAAGATGACAAGCAATCAGCAGAATAGGCGTAGTCAGTATCTCAGAAAAGAGGGGAAGGGTGAAGGTCCAAATGGTGGAGTTAGAGTTCTAGAGTCCGATTTACTAAATGTCTTGGACAGAGAACGAATTCATTCAATATTCTCAAATGTTCTGACTGAAGAGGGATTAAATCCAATATTCTTAAACATTCTGACTGAAGAGGGATTAAATCCAATATTCTTAAACAGTCTGGCAAAGCAGTACATTCAATATTATTAAATGTCCCGGCTGAAAGAACGAAGTGTGTTTGTTCAGTATGTTTAGATATTTCAGTTAAAGAACGAATGCCTTTAATATTTTTTAATGATCTGACTAAAGAACGATTACAGTACATTCAATATTCTTAAGTGCTCTGGATAAAGCAGGAATGCATTCAATAAACTTAAATGTTCCATCTAAAAGAACGAATAGATTTAGCATTCTTGGACGTTTCGACTATAGAACGAATACATTCAGAATTCTTAAATGTTCTTGATAAATAAAAGTTGATTCCATTTTCTTAAATGTTCTGGCTAAAGAACGAATTGATTCCATCTTTCTTAAATGTTCTGCCTAAAGAACCAATACATTCAATATTCTTTATATTCCGGCTAAAAGAACGAATAAATTCAGTATTCTTAGATGCTTCAATTAAAGAACGAATAGATTCAGTATTCTTAGATGCTTCGATTAAAGAACGAATAGATTCAGTATTCTTAGATGCCTCGATTAAAGAACGAATAGATTCAGTATTCTTAGATGCCTCGATTAAAGAACGAATAGATTCAGTATTCTTAGATGCCTCGATTAAATAACGAATAGATTCAGTATTCTTAGATGCTTCGATTGAAGAACGAAAAGATTCAGTATTCTTAGATGCCTCGATTAAAGAACGAATAGATTCAGTATTCTTAGATGCTTCGATTGAAGAACGAATAGATTCAGTATTCTTAGATGCTTCGATTAAAGAACGAATAGATTCAGTATTCTTAGATGCCTCGATTAAAGAACGAATAGATTCAGTATTCTTAGATGCCTCGATTAAAGAACGAATAGATTCAGTATTCTTAGATGCCTCGATTAAAGAACGAATAGATTCAGTATTCTTAGATGCCTCGATTGAAGAACGAATAGATTCAGTATTCTTAGATGCTTCGATTGAAGAACGAATAGATTCAGTATTCTTAGATGCTTCGATTAAAGAACGAATAGATTCAGTATTCTTAGATGCCTCGATTAAAGAACGAATAGATTCAGTATTCTTAGATGCCTCGATTAAAGAACGAATAGATTCAGTATTCTTAGATGCCTCGATTGAAGAACGAATAGATTCAGTATTCTTAGATGCCTCGATTAAAGAACGAATAGATTCAGTATTCTTAGATGCTTCGATTGAAGAACGAATAGATTCAGTATTCTTAGATGCTTCGGTTAAAGAACGAATAGATTCAGTATTCTTAGATGCCTCGATTAAAGAACGAATAGATTCAGTATTCTTAGATGCCTCGATTAAAGAACGAATAGATTCAGTATTCTTAGATGCCTCAATTAAAGAACGAATAGATTCAGTATTGTTAGACGATTCGATTAAAGAATGAATATATCCAACACTCTTAAATGCTCTTGTTAAAAGTAGAAAAATGTTCAGTATTCTCAGATGTTTCGATTTAAAAATTGATGCGCTCAATTTCCTTTAAATGTTCTGGATAAATAACAAGTTTATCCCATTTTCTTAAATATTCTGGCTAAAGTAAGAAAACATTCAACATTGTTAAATGTCTCAGCGAAAGAGCAATTCCATGCAATAGCCTAAAATATTCCAGTTAAAGAATGAATACATTCAATATTTTAAATGTTAGGTTGAAGAACGAATATATTCAAGTTTCTTAAATGTTCTGGCTAAAGCAGGAGTACATTTAATATTCTCAAATTTTCCGGCTAAAAGAACAAATAGATTCAGTATTCTTAGACGTTTCGATCAAGAACGAATACATTCAATTTTTTTATATAGTCTGACTAACGCAGGAGTATATTCAATATTCTCAAATTTTCCGTGTAAAAGAACAAATAGATTTAGTATTCTTAAACGTTTCGATCAAAGAACGAATTCATTCAATTTTCTAAAATGTTCTGGCTAAAGCAGGAGTACATTTAATATTCTCAAATTTTCCGGCTAAAAGAACAAATAGATTCAGTATTCTTAGACGTTTCGATCAAGAACGAATACATTCAATTTTTTTATATAGTCTGACTAACGCAGGAGTATATTTAATATTCTCAAATTTTCCGTGTAAAAGAACAAATAGATTTAGTATTCTTAAACGTTTCGATCAAAGAACGAATTCATTCAATTTTCTTAAATGTTCTGGCTAAAGCAGGAGTACATTTAATATTCTCAAATTTTCCGGCTAAAAGAACAAATAGATTCAGTATTCTTAGACGTTTCGATCAAGAACGAATACATTCAATTTTTTTATATAGTCTGACTAACGCAGGAGTATATTCAATATTCTCAAATTTTCCGTGTAAAAGAACAAATAGATTTAGTATTCTTAAACGTTTCGATCAAAGAACGAATTCATTCAATTTTCTTAAATGTTCTGGCTAAAGCAGGGGTACATTTAATATTCTCAAATTTTCCGGCTAAAAGAACAAATACATTCAGTATTCTTAGACGTTTCGATCAAGAACGAATACATTCAATTTTTTTATATAGTCTGACTAACGCAGGAGTATATTCAATATTCTCAAATTTTCCGTGTAAAAGAACAAATAGATTTAGTATTCTTAAACGTTTCGATCAAAGAACGAATTCATTCAATTTTCTTAAATGTTCTGGCTAAATCAGGGGTACATTTAATATTCTCAAATTTTCCATCTAAAAGAACAAATACATTCAGTATTCTTAGACGTTTCGATCAAGAACGAATACATTCAATTTTTTTATATAGTCTGACTAACGCAGGAGTATATTCAATACTCTCAAATTTTCCGTGTAAAAGAACAAATAGATTTAGTATTCTTAAACGTTTCGATCAAAGAACGAATTCATTCAATTTTCTTAAATGTTCTGGCTAAAGCAGGAGTACATTTAATATTCTCAAATTTTCCGGCTAAAAGAACAAATAGATTCAGTATTCTTAGACGTTTCGATCAAGAACGAATACATTCAATTTTTTTATATAGTCTGACTAACGCAGGAGTATATTCAATATTCTCAAATTTTCCGTGTAAAAGAACAAATAGATTTAGTATTCTTAAACGTTTCGATCAAAGAACGAATTCATTCAATTTTCTTAAATGTTCTGGCTAAAGCAGGAGTACATTTAATATTCTCAAATTTTCCGGCTAAAAGAACAAATAGATTCAGTATTCTAGACGTTTCGATCAAGAACGAATACATTCAATTTTTTTATATAGTCTGACTAACGCAGGAGTATATTCAATATTCTCAAATTTTCCGTGTAAAAGAACAAATAGATTTAGTATTCTTAAACGTTTCGATCAAAGAACGAATTCATTCAATTTTCTTAAATGTTCTGGCTAAAGCAGGAGTACATTTAATATTCTCAAATTTTCCGGCTAAAAGAAAAAATAGATTCAGTATTCTTAGACGTTTCGATCAAGAACGAATACATTCAATTTTTTTATATAGTCTGACTAACGCAGGAGTATATTCAATATTCTCAAATTTTCCGTGTAAAAGAACAAATAGATTTAGTATTCTTAAACGTTTCGATCAAAGAACGAATTCATTCAATTTTCTTAAATGTTCTGGCTAAAGCAGGAGTACATTTAATATTCTCAAATTTTCCGGCTAAAAGAACAAATAGATTCAGTATTCTAAGACGTTTCGATCAAGAACGAATACATTCAATTTTTTTATATAGTCTGACTAACGCAGGAGTATATTCAATATTCTCAAATTTTCCGTGTAAAAGAACAAATAGATTTAGTATTCTTAAACGTTTCGATCAAAGAACGAATTCATTCAATTTTCTTAAATGTTCTGGCTAAAGCAGGAGTACATTTAATATTCTCAAATTTTCCGGCTAAAAGAACAAATAGATTCAGTATTCTTAGACGTTTCGATCAAGAACGAATACATTCAATTTTTTTATATAGTCTGACTAACGCAGGAGTATATTTAATATTCTCAAATTTTCCGTGTAAAAGAACAAATAGATTTAGTATTCTTAAACGTTTCGATCAAAGAACGAATTCATTCAATTTTCTTAAATGTTCTGGCTAAAGCAGGAGTACATTTAATATTCTCAAATTTTCCGGCTAAAAGAACAAATAGATTCAGTATTCTTAGACGTTTCGATCAAGAACAAATACATTCAATTTTTTTATATAGTCTGACTAACGCAGGAGTATATTCAATTTTCTCAAATTTTCCGTGTAAAAGAACAAATAGATTTAGTATTCTTAAACGTTTCGATCAAAGAACGAATTCATTCAATTTTCTTAAATGTTCTGGCTAAAGCAGGAGTACATTTAATATTCTCAAATTTTCCGGCTAAAAGAACAAATAGATTCAGTATTATTAGACGTTTCGATCAAGAACGAATACATTCAATTTTTTTATATAGTCTGACTAACGCAGGAGTATATTCAATATTCTCAAATTTTCCGTGTAAAAGAACAAATAGATTTAGTATTCTTAAACGTTTCGATCAAAGAACGAATTCATTCAATTTTCTTAAATGTTCTGGCTAAAGCAGGAGTACATTTAATATTCTCAAATTTTCCGGCTAAAAGAACAAATAGATTCAGTATTCTAGACGTTTCGATCAAGAACGAATACATTCAATTTTTTTATATAGTCTGACTAACGCAGGAGTATATTCAATATTCTCAAATTTTCCGTGTAAAAGAACAAATAGATTTAGTATTCTTAAACGTTTCGATCAAAAAACGAATTCATTCAATTTTCTTAAATGTTCTGGCTAAAGCAGGAGTACATTTAATATTCTCAAATTTTCCGGCTAAAAGAACAAATAGATTCAGTATTCTTAGACGTTTCGATCAAGAACGAATACATTCAATTTTTTTTATATAGTCTGACTAACGCAGGAGTATATTCAATATTCTCAAATTTTCCGTGTAAAAGAACAAATAGATTTAGTATTCTTAAACGTTTCGATCAAAGAACGAATTCATTCAATTTTCTTAAATGTTCTGGCTAAAGCAGGAGTACATTTAATATTCTCAAATTTTACGGCTAAAAGAACAAATAGATTCAGTATTCTTAGACGTTTCGATCAAGAACGAATACATTCAATTTTCTTATATATTCTGGCTAACGTAGGAGTACATTCAATATTCTCAAATTTTCCGTGTAAAAGAACAAATAGATTTAGTATTCTAATGGTGTTATTACAAAAAGCAATTTTTATTGCCGAACTTCGGCAATTCCGCCCATCCATCATACTTTAGGCCCCTCCTCTTTAGCAGTCTCCTCCTCTCTAGTGTCGCCGATTTCATTTCAGAAAGCATTCTTTGGTGCGTTTTCCGTATAATTTGTATCTTTTATATCCCAAAGGTGTCTGTAATTTGTTAAAAGTTGTATTATTAATTTTCCATCTCCAGACTTTAGCAATTCCTCCTGGCAATAATACTTTAGGCCCCGTCTTTCTATAACGCCACTCCTGTCTAATACCGCCGAGTTCATACCAAGAAGCATTATTTAGTGAGGGTTTTTTCGTATAATTTGGATCTTTTAAATGTCACAGGTGTCTGTAATTTGGTAAAAGTGCCATTATTATTTTTACATCTCCAAACTTTAGCAATTCCGTCCGGCAATGAGACTGCAAGCCCCGCCTCTCTAATAGGCCCTCCCTGTTTAATGCCGCCGATTTTAGGAAGCATTCTTTAGTGTGTTTTTTCGTATAATTTGGATATTTTATATCCCTCAAGTGTCTGTAATTTGGTAAAATTTCTATTATTTTTTCCATCTCAAGTTTCTAACGTAATTGAGCTGCTACGATGTGTTTGCATTACAATCACCATCGCCATCTTGAATGCAAATGAGGAGAGGAAAGGCGGAGCGGAGTGACGTCCACTTTTATCGTCCTCTGATTGGTTCCTTGCTCAGAAATTGAGCAACACGATGGTTGCTTGATTGAAGAAGTTCCTAGCACATTATGCTTTAGACTTCGGACTGTGGCTGGAGTATCCTGAGGATATTGTATTAGTTGTACGGATTGCAGGTTGACCAATGGAAATCCTCCTGGAGTGGAGGTGGGTGGTCTTTAGTTTCCAGTGTGGGCGGTCTTCCAGAAATTGAGCAATTTTTATTGCCAAGTACGAACGAATTGCGACAATTCGGTGGCAAGTTTTTTTCCCATTTAAGGGTGAGCGTCAGTAAATTTTCTGCCCCATCCGCTCTTTGTTAACTTTCGCGGCGCACATTCTGCTCAAACAGTTGCGAAATATTTTCTTATAGATAAAATGCTATGCTTAGATTATATTAAAACTAAATTTAATTCCCAATAAAACATAGAATATATGTTTTATTTTAATTTAAAATATTTTTGGTGCTGCCATCTGTTGTAATTTAATTCATACCGACTATTTTTATTTTTTAATGAACATTTTTAAATGTCTATTCCTTCTAATACGCTATTAAATACAACAACAGATCATATATAATGCCGTAATCACGAAAACGTAATTGAACTTGGACTTGAAGACAAAACTGCAGTCCTCAGTGATGTACATTCAGATCCCTTACCAAATTTATAGAATGATAAATTACCTTTCCGTGATTGTGGGATTATTATATATGATCTGTTGTTGTATTTAACACTGTATTAGAAGGAATAGATATTTTAAAATGGTCATTAAAAAATAAAAATAATCGGTATGAATTAAATTACGACAACAGATGGCAGCACCAAAAATATTTTGGATTAAAATAAAAAATATATTCTATGTTTTTTGGGGCATTAAATTTAGTTTTAATATAATCTAAGCATTGCATTTTATCGTTCAGACAATATTTCGCAACTGTTTGAGCAGAATTTCGGCGAAATATGTGTGCCGCGACAGTTAACAAAGCGCGGATAAGGCAGAAAATTTACTGACGCTCACCCTTAAGGGTGAGCGTCAGTAAATTTTCTGCCCTATCCGCGCTTTGTTAACTTTCGCGGCACACATGTTTCGCGGAAATTCTGCTCAAACAGTTGCGAAATATTTTCTTATGGATAAAATGTTATGCTTAGATTATATTAAAACTAAATTTAATACCCAATAAAACATAGAATATATCTTTTATTTTAATTTAAAATATTTTTGGTGCTGCCATCTGTTGTCGTAATTTAATTCATACCGACTATTTTTATTTTTTAATGAACATTTTTAAATGTCTATTCCTTCTAATACGCTATTAAATACAACAACAGATCATATATAATGCCATAATCACGGAAAAGTAATTGAACTTGGACTTGAAGACAAAGGAACTTGAAGACAAAACTGCAGTCCTCAGTGATGTACATTCAGATCCCTTATCAAATTTATAGAATGATAAATTACCTTTCCGTGATTGTGGCATTATTATATATGATCTGTTGTTGTATTTAACACTATACTAGAAAGAATAGATATTTAAAAATGTTCATTAAAAAATAAAAATAATCGGTATGAATTAAATTACGACAACAGATGGCAGCACCAAAAATATTTTGGATTAAAATAAAAAATATATTCTATGTTTTTGTGGGCATTAAATTTAGTTTTAATATAATCTAAGCATTGCATTTTATCTTTCAGAAAATATTTCGCAACTGTTTGAGCAGAATTTCGGCGAAATATATGTGCCGCGAAAGTTAACAAAGCGCGGATAGGGCAGAAAATTTACTGACGCTCACCCTTAAATGTATGGTGTTGCTGAAAAATTGCTGGAAGAATTGCTCCGTGTAATAACACCATCAGACGTTTCGATCAAAAAACGTATTCAATCAATTTTCTTAAATGTTCTGGCTAAAGCAGGAGTACATTTAATATTCTCAGATCTCTGGCTAAAAGAACAAACAGTATTCTTAGACATTTCAATCAAAGAACGAATACATTTAATTTTCTTAAATACTCAGGATACAAAACGAGTATATTTCATTTTTTTAAATGCCCCCACTAAAGAACGAATCAGTCTCAAATATCTCAAATATCATTTAAAGAAGGAATACATTTAATATTTTTAAATGTTTGGGCTTTTTAGCCATATGCACTCAATAATTTCAATACATTAAATATATGAATTACACTCAATATTTTCAATATATTAAAGATATTTTAAAGCATATGAGTTATCTATGCTTTTCAATATCGTCTGATCAAGGAGCATAAGTTAAGATTTTGCACTGTTCAACTTTGTGTTTGCATATTTTTGGTTTTTTCTTCCGCTTTAATTCATTTTTTATTTCTTTCGTCTGTTTCAAACCTTTCATTCGAAATTATTTTTCTACATTTTATATCATTTTATTTATTTGTATCATTTTTGTGTTCATTAACGTTTCATATGTTTACGTATATTGTCCATGTATGTCTATATGTTGCATTTTTTATGTTTTCCCCCGCTGGCTCTTGTAACTGTTCTATATCTTTTGGGCGATCTGAACTGCCCGGGTAATAAATAAATAAATAATTAAATAAATAACCTCCCCGCCCCTTTTGAAATCCTGGTCACAAATATACTGTGCATTATACTAGATAAAAAGCCAATTTTAAAATATTTTTAATAGTATGGATAATGCACCAATAAATTGAAATAATAGCATATTTTTCAGTTAGGTGGCACTAATATACTCTTAAAAACATATCTGGTATATCATCTGCTGTTTTTTATACGTCAGATGATCATTATAGGTCACCTTTGTTTTCAATCGAAGATCATAACGTTTTCCCAGGCTAAAATAACTTTTATTTCAGAGTAATAATTTTTCAGCCATTCAGAGTATCATCGAAGAATTTCAGAACGAGTTCTATGGGCGTCTATGACCGTGTAGTTATGAACCATGACCATGATTTGTTATGAACATGGAGTTAGAAAGGAGATAAAACTCCTATGGATGAAACGTTTGAAAATACCATAATGGTTTGAAAATTATATCTAGGTGTTGCTAGTATTAGTAAAGTAGCCGCCACTGTTAGTTTACACAATAGAAATGCGTAGTATTTAGTATATACATTTTTGATTATTTTTAAATTAAGGGTTCCCTAATTATGAATATAATTAACCAGTATTTTTTTTATAATTGTAGGATAGAGTACAAAATATTTGGAGGAAGAAAAATCAATTCGAAGGTAAAATAATTTTGAATACGTAGGAATAATCTTTATTGCTTTAGTCCTAATTTGCATCTCGTTAATAATTTATTTTTTACGAAATTGACAGTTTAAATAAAAATTTTAGGTTTTTCGCCATATAAACACCTACAATGCCTGACTACTTATCTTACCCCAGCGCCACCTGAATTATTGTCTCAAATGATATTGGCGTTCTCCTAATATGAAATTTTAATTTTTTATAAAAATTTCGTCTTTTTAATCTCCATGGTTATGAAACTCTCTAATGACAATTAAGATGGTAAAAGGGAAATACTGCTGAAAAAAAAAATCACTCTGGGGAAATGTCACGTTCTTCTATATATTGATAGAAAAGAGGTCTGTAATTATCGTCTGACATATTAAAAATAGCAGACGATATTTCTAATATAGTTTTGAGAGTATATATATTAGTGAAACCTACCTGTAAAATATTCTACTGATTAAGTTTCTCGAAACATTATAGTATTTTAAAATCTGATGTGTGTGACTTTTCGAATCCCCTGTATAATAATCGCAGGAAATCAAACATATCCGAATTCCACATTTAGTGAAATGTAATTATCTTTTTCTGAACTGAGGCATCATCTTCAATATTCTGCGAAAGAAATTAAGCTGCTCGGAAATATCGTCTGCGTAGCAATGCCCTGTTCCGCGTCTGTTTATTCTAACATCTGATGTCTAAGACTTGTCCCGTCATACACCTGTCCCAGCACCACGGGGCCCCGAAGTGAATCCCTTTGTCTGAGAGAGGTAGTGAGTGTTGTCGACCGGACGCAATTTACAGAACGAAAACGAAAAGAAAAAAAAAATTATATTTGATGTGATTTTTATAAGGCAAGTCCTGCATTGTGTGCCCGGGGAGATGAGAGCAGCGAAGGAAGAAGACTTCATGATGTGTTGGGTAGAAATGTGGATTTCAAGCTTTTAATGTACTGTGATTATTTGGGGAAAAAAGAAAAAATAACTATATATGCGGATGGGATTTGAAAATATGAAATAATTGAAATGCATGATTTTAAATTAATTCCAGGGATATGTTTTGGAAGTGATTTATCGAGATGAGATAGCGGTCGGTGACACCAGATTTTACTTTTCATACAGTGCAGGGTGATATGCAAGGGCAGTGCCCCTTCACATCTCGACATATATGAAATGAACACAATTTTTTTTTTTTCAGAAACATAATTGTATTAAAAAAAAATACGTTTTTAGAAATGAAGCTATAACTCATTTTAATGGAATTTAAATTATTGGCAACTTTCTATCATAACCAAAAAAACAACATACTCTAGATCTTGAATGCGTGCCACTCTATCCCCAAAATGAATCTTGACGCTGGGCAAACTTATCCCAATGGTATAATTCTTTTTTCAGGAAGCACTCGGTAACTTTTCGATGATCCAGTTGTTCAATTTGGGGGCCCCCTCTATTACGAGGGGCCCAAGGAAACTGCTCATAGTCAGGCCCTAGTGGCGTAACTAGAATTTTAACGTAAGTAATTTTAAGGCACCCTTTCCCTTAAAGCATAATCTTTGGACCTAAGCCAAAAATATGTTTATCGCAAGAGGGGGCCCTTTCTCTTTGTGCCGTTCTAGGATGGCCCGTCACTGGCACGGGAAAGCATTAAAATGGGATCGAAGTGAATTCGAGTTTTCAACGGATTTTGAACGTGTTGGTGGTCACTCAAGAGTGCAAAATATCTGATGTGGGCAGCCCATAATATTCCTTACAGAATTAATTTTTTCTTTCACAATACTGCATTATGATAGAGTTTGTATGCATTATTAATGCCTTGAGTTTTAACAATCCGTTTTCCAGTTTAAAAACATATTTCTCATTTGAAAACTTTACGTGTTTAAAACCACTCCTCAAAATTTCAAAAAAATTTACTCGAAATTAATTAAAAAAATAAAATTAATTTCGAGGAGGGTTCGTCTTAGAGCAATGGAGCTGCTCTTTTTCGTTTCGTCGCCAAATATTACGTATAAAACAACTCTTTACTTAATACGTTTAAGCACATTCAGTCCTTTATTTTAGATTTTTAACAATGTTTTGCCATCCGTTTTACAAAATAAAAAATCTGATGTGGGCAACACATGACTTTCCTTATGTAATGTAATGAATTTACTACTTTTACAGTAAAAAAAATAGGTTTTTCTTATAGTAGAATAGTAGATACTAAAATTCTTTCCAAGATATTGAATTTTCGACAATGAGTTGTCATTTTCTTTGATTTAGCGTCATTTTTATCCATTTGGCGAGATTTTCGTTAATTTGGCAACATTTCAAAATACCGCCAAGTTGGCGACATTCCGCCAAAGTCGTCGCCAAAATCTCGCCCAGTGTTATGGACGAAGAAATAAGTTATTCTTACAGCAGATAAATGACTATTGGCGTTCAAATACTAAAGTATTACTTAAAGTATCTTTTTTCATGAATGGAACGAGCTAGATCCATGAGAATGATGTCACCCAATTTATCGCATGGTATATGAAATGTGAACATGTTTCACAATAGGAAATATATATATTTTTTATTTTATATGACTTTTTGATAATTTTTTTGAAAAATGTACAATATCTCGAGAACGCTTCATATTAGAGTTCTAAAATTTATGTCAATCGTTTTCTAATGAAAAATTACATAAGATATCTATCTCTCTTTGCGTAACTTTATTAGCGGTTTTGATTTTTTGACGATTTTTTCAAAATTTCATTCGAAAATTTAGGGAGGTTCTGAACATTCGATTGCGAATAAAAACAATAGGCTTCCAGTGTTTACGGATTGTGATTTTTGTACCAAATTTTGTTCGAATAGGTCCATTCGTTAGTCAGTTATCGTCTCCACAGACTCACTGACACACACACACACACACACACATACTTTCACACACACACACAAACATCACTTCAAAAATGTTTGATTCGTGATCAGGGATGCTTGAAACGCGCTCTGCCGTCGAAAACTCGAATTCGAATTTTCGACCAGTCACAATACTTTCCTTATACATTATGTATATAAGGAAAGTAATAAATAAAGTGATATTCTATTTTTACGAATCGCACTAAAATCTAATCAGCACTATTGAGTTTGAGTAACCCCCTATAGAGAGACCTACCTATCAAATTTTTCTAAATTTCGTCGAATAGTTTATATAATAGTTTAAATCATAGTTTATATAATAATTTATATCATAGTTTATATTATAGTTTATATCGAAAAGTTTAAATGGATACATATATTGCGCTGAAGTATCTAAAAACAGAAATACAAATTCATTACGATTTTTGTGAAGCTAATAAATTTTTTTACAAAGATTTGTTCGGCAAATGGAATTTTACGAAGCAATTCGTAGGTAGCATATACTATAATAGGTAAGACTAATATTATTGCTTAACCTGTTATAATAGAAGTATTTTAATATTAATGCAACAGAAAAACTTTAACAATTCTTTAGCAGTTTTCGAAACGTCCAGTGTTCAAGTTATTTCACATTTAAAAACAATTATTTTTAACCCACTTTTTTGATAGAAAATACCAAGATATTTATTGCTTTTTTTTTTTTTCATTTTGTAGTTTTGTTATTTTATTTAAAAATACTTTTAAAAAATACATACTGTGAAAAATGGGATAAAGAGTTAAATGCAAAGTTAAAAATATGTGTTTTGTATTTGAAAAGTTTTGAGTTTTACAGTATTGCGTATTCATTTCATGCTGTTGTACTAACAAAGTGTTTTATTTTCAGCTAATTTTGGAAACAGGTTTGAAGAAGCTATTTAACTGCAGTTGAACCTTCTAAAGACGGTTTTAATAGACTATCTGCAAAATAACTCTTTGTGTGAGAAAACGCCTTGTAATACAGATACAAATGTTTATGATTAAACTTTCACTTTTTGTTTCAGGACATCTGTTTTAGAAATTCTCAATTTTTGTTGATAAATTTTGATTTTTGTTTCAAGATGTCTGTTTTAAATTTTTAATTTAAGTAGTAAAATTTTACTATATTTTTTAATTAAACTTTTACTTTTTGTTTCAAGATGTTTACTTTAAATTCTCAATTTAACTAGTAAAACTTTTACTAAATGTTTGTTATATAAGTTCTCTGTAGCTACACTTTTATTTGTTTCAAAATGTCTGTTATATAAATTCTCAATTTTGGTTATTAAACTTTTACTTTTTATTTCAAGATCTCTGTTTTAAATTCTTAATATCTGCAGTAAGATTTTTCTTTTTCTTTTTCAAAGCGTCTGTGATATAATTTCTCAATTTAAAATTAAACTTTTACTTTTTATTTCAAGGTTTCTATGATATAAATTATCTATCATTGAAATTAAACTTTTACTTTTTGTTTCAAGACTTCTGTGTTAGACATACTCAAATTTTATTATTAAACTTTTACTTTTCGTCTTAAAATGACTATTTTAAATTCTCAATTTATGTAGTAATCCTTTTACTATTTGTTTTTCAGCATGTCTGTGATTCAAATTCTGTGTAATTAAATTTTACTTTTTATTTCAATCATATAAATTATCTGTATTTTCAAATAAACTTTTACTTTTTATTTAAAGATGTTTTAAGTTCTTACTTTCTGCAGTTATTTGTTTTTCAATGTCAGTAATATGAACGTTCTAAGAAATGTCGGATAAATATTCATATATTTATTCATTTATTTATTTCTTACTTTTTCACCTTTCTGAAATTAATGAGTATAAAAGAATTAAAATAAAAAATGAACTGAGTCAATAGGGAAAGTCAGATTCTGCGTGCATCATTTTTATTTATTTGAGATAAACTTGTTTTAAAATCTAACTCAGAGGTATTTATTTATTTATTTTATATCTGATAAAAAAGAACGTACTTGATTATTTTAATTTATTGCTAATTGACTGGTAACTGCACTACAATAATTCGAAGAAATAATTACATCATGTACAAAAACAATTTCATAATTACTATTATACTGCATTTTTCTATATGAACGAGATAAATGCCCTTGAAATAGAGTTTAGTCATTAATAGTCCATGCTTTTAATACATTTTCATGCATCTGCAAACTAAAATCTGAAAACGAATATAAATATCAGATTTTAACTCATTTTAGAATTCGCGATAACTGGCCGAACCAATTAAATAAGCGCTTCTAATTGGATGAAAAATCCGTTCGAAAACCAAATAACAGTTGCTAATAGAAACAGCCATTGTAGCTAAATGCACCAGGAAGAGATGAAAATGCAAAACAGTCCTTTACTGTGCATCATTTATAAGTATCACTGTTCTGTTGATGTGTACAGGCAATCAGTTAAACACACTCTTGAAAAATTAATTGGCGAATAGATTATTATTTTTATTTTTTACTTTTTTTGCATGCCATTATGTCGTGTATCGAAAATTCATTTATTTTGTATGGAGTTCAGGATTTTTGCTTTTGCCAGGGAAAATACTGCAGGGATTTCGAAATTAACGTACACGTTTGACTTTGAGGACAGAATAAGAATGTGGAATCAAGGATTGGAAATCCCGGGATCTCGGGAACATATTTGATCCCGAAACGTGAGTTTAAAAAATGCCATAATGACTTTTACTACAATGCATGGGGGAGGGGGGGGCGGTATGTATAGGGAAAGTATTGGAATCGTGTCAAAAATCAGAATTCGAAAGTTTTTGACGAATTTACGTTCTTTCAGCACTGTAGAACACGAAAAACCATTTTTCACGTAACGTCTGTGTGTGTGTATGCACATCTGTGTGTCTGTCTATCTGTTTGTGTGTGTGTGTGTGTGTGTGCATGTCTGTATGTCTGTCTATCTGACTGACTATCTGTCTATCTATCTGTGTGTCTGTGTGTGTGGATGTCTGCGCAATTGGACCTGCGCAGTTGGATGTTTGCGCAATTGATTATTTCTATTAAACCTCTTGTGCATGTTTTAAGAATATTAATACACTACAGCTAATCTAACCTTTTCTTGTACTTTATAAAATTCTGCATTTCATTTGTGTATCAGTTTACAGTTGTTTGTACAGCACTTTAGCTGCAACCATTTTATCGAATTTTAGTGGGGTATATTGAGATCATACTACTATAATCTCTACGGCGCACGCCCCATGGCCCTGTAGGCTCTGTAGCATTTTGTATTTGTTTTGGTCTCTTCGAAATTCGGTATTTTATAATTTCAGGAGAAGAGAGCTTAATGTACTCCAGCTGAAAAGCATTTGCATAATCGGTATTCTTCTTGCCTGAGTTATATCTATAGATCTTTAGGTATTACATAGGAAAACTATGGTTACATAACCAGGACTGGATTATCCACTGGAACAAAGCAGTTTCGGGCCAAAGAATATAAGCCAATTTTATACCATAAACAAAGGCCCCCAAAATATTTCTGAGCCCTGAGAGGGGGTGGGGGCAAAATTTGTTTCAGAGCCTAAAGTGAAAAGACTAATATAATGAACCTGCATTTATTTTCGAACTTATAAGATCAACATACATAAATTGGCGTATAATCGATTTCACGGATAACTAATTTTCAGATAACCAGTTTTTGGATTTGAGACGTTTTGCTGCATTTAATGGTCAGATGGGGATTTTATGAAAGTTCGCTTGGGGCCTCAGGAAAACTCGGCTCAGCTAATCAATGCTCGGATATCCGAGCCGATGCTCAGACCAATGCTCGGAAAACCAATTATCGTATATCCGGAATGCTCGGATAACCAATTTTCGGATTTGAGACGTTTTACTACATATATTGTTCAGATAGGGCCTTTCATGAAAGTTCGCTTTGGGGCTTAGGAAACCTGTGTCAAAACTCGCAATATAAATATCCCTCTTATTTTGTAAATGGTATAGTTAATAAATTCAGAATAGCTGGATTTTCATGAATTATTTTCATGGTGTTTTATATGTTAGTCTGATATCTCCATACTTTTGTTTTAATTATATTATATTTTATTTTTACATCCTTTTACACATTAGCCTTTCTATTATTGCCCCTCTTGATTGTATATTATCTCTTATACTTGTCTTTTAGCATTACTGTTATTTATTTCTTACGAATATCAACGGTAGATCACATCTTTTTTCTTTGTGAATGGCAACACTGATCTCTTCATTCTTTATTACCGTGTTCGATAGGTTAGTGTAGTTTTTTAATTAGATTCCAGGTATTCTTTTTTCCTTTTATTTTTTCTTCTTTATGTATGTTGTCCAAGTAGAAATAGTTTATAGAAATAATCTCTCTATTTCTTCAGAAACATACATTTTTGTGTTTGCTTTTATAAGACACTTGGACTTGAGAAAGAGTTTTGAAGAAGTGAACAAATCCTGATTTAGGCCTAGACCTTGTCCACGTGTATAGCGTTTGTGTTTGAATTTCATCAGTTTTTCTTTTATCGATTCCATACCATTGTTTTTTGATACTTTCTTTGACTTGATGATTCGAAATTTGTATTTTTTTCCATTTGCTTGAAAATTTGCTGATTTCTACTTTTATTTTGTAAGCTTGTTAGAAAGTTAGGTTTTTCGAGTTACAGCTTCTCACTTTTCTTTCATTAGACCTTCAAACTTTTATTATATATATATATATATATATAAATATAAATTATTAAATCCAAAGTTAGAAAGTATGTAGTAACTCATAATACACTATTCCAAAATTTTTTTACAAATACAAAGAATTAAAAGAAATTAAGACTAAAAGAGGAAGTAATATAGCATAATGCAAGACATAAGGACAAAGACAATCAACAAATTTCAAAAATGAGGAATGCAAATAAGAAAACAAAAAAATCAAGCAAAAAAGCTTGCACATGGAGGAGATTTAGGCTTACGAGATTAGGCTTACGAAAAGTTCATTTCGAAAAAATTCTCATCGGGTCCATATATCCTTTCGAAATGAACACAAAAATGCTTGTTTCTGAAACACAAGATAGATTTTATCTATAAACTTGTGTTATATGGACGACAAGCATATAGATTGGAACAATAAAGGAAAAATAAATACCTCAAAACACATCTCTTCAGCGCAACCATGACGAGCAAAATATGACTGGATCAATGTTGCCATATGCCAAAATGAAAAGATGTGATTTGCTGTTGCCAAAGAGAGTAATAAAAACTGTACTGCGCAAAGGCAATAAAATGAGATATTCAACTGTTAAAGCTGCGAGATAAAAAGATGAAAATATAATTGCAAGAGAATGAAAAAGTACGGCTAAAATAAGATAATAAGGGGAGAATATGAGAATTTTAGGCTAATCGAAACTTATTAACTATACTATTGACTAAATATGCAGGATATTGATACATTTTACTGGTAATTTTGAGGTTATTAATGTGCAAAGCATGATATTTTTTATCTGATAATCTATAAATTCTAAAAAGTTGATTAAGTATAATATTTCTAAACAATTGAATCGAGTTGCAGGAATTAAAAGGTAATAATTTATTAATATTAAATTTAAAAAAATCTTTTTTATCATATAATTTAGTAACTATCCTATGAGCAGGTTCTATAATTAGATTTAAATCCAAATAATAAACATTATTACTAATAGAAGTTTCATTAGGTATTAATTCCAAATTATCCGGATAGAAATCTATATCTATGACATAGTTATCAGTAAATACAAGACAAATCAGATCATCTACATATCTATAAATTTTATAATCAGTTGAGGTAAAGAATTTTTCATAATGATATAGGTATAAATTAGCTAACATACTGCTACTACAGCCACCTTGTGGAACACCTGAGACTTGTAAGTATAATTTATTACCTTGAAAGATATAATTATTGAAAAGAACAAATTGGAGAAGCTTAGGAAAATTGGTAAATTTTTTAAGATTAGAATGTTTAGTAATATAAGCATTATATAAAGCTAAAATGACATCATATAGATCAGTGATCTTAATATTATTAAATAGATCTTTAAAATCAAAAGTTTGAAATCCTATTATTTTACCAAGCGTTTTTAATTTATTTTTTAATTCCTTACTGTTATTTAGAATAATGTAGCTATCACCAGAATCTCGTAAATTGCTATTTAGTACATTTAAATAATTTAGTAATAATTTACTAGCAGTAGTAGAGTATGAATTATGACCACTAGTAACAGTTCTAAATTTAATAGGATTTTTATGAAATTTAGGTATAAGCACAATATATGGAAATGTCAAAAATTTATTATTAATATCTAAATCACTATACATATTGATAATTTTCAATTTGATACTATTAAGATTTGATACTATTTGACTCTCTATATATATATATATATATATAAATAAAAATTGAAAGATTTTAATCGAAAATTATGCATAAACTACTGTATGTACAAAAAACACCATCTCTAGCATATCTGTTACAAATGAGTAACTATAGACCACGACTAAGGATAAAGATAGAAGGTAACATATCACTACAATGGAAAAGGGGATGAGAAGAATATTAGGATACAAAATTCACAATTAAAAGTATATAAATATAAATAAAAATAAAAAGAAAACACGGCAAAAATGAGAAAAGGCAATAATAATTAGCTCAAGATAAAAGATTAAGACATAGAGAACAATCAATTGAAACTACACAAAAAAATGGCGGTTAGTTCGAAATTGCATTCTCATCAGGACAGCCATACAATTCGAATTAAAACCGATAGAATAGCCAGTTTCTGACAATGGCGATAGTATATATATATATATATATATATATATTAAAATAATAAATACGAAAGTGCAGGAGTGCAAATAAGTAAACAGTATCAAACCGCGGGCAATATAATAACGTGTATTTAATAACAGAAAGTAAAAAGGAACGAGAAAAGGCTGGAAAAGTAGAGCACGGAAAGCCTAGGACAAGGAAAATAAATCAATGAATAGTATATCTGTCAGAAACGTCTTCAGGGGGGCATTCTAGACAGATATACTAAAATCCGTTGTTTCTATGATTGCATAAAATTATATATATATATATATATATATATATGTGTGTGTGTGTGTGTGTGTGTGTGTAAAGCTGTAAATTACGAAAAGATTAAGTGGAAAACATATCCGCCGATGCTAGTGAATTTAATTCGTATTGACATGCTATTAAGATTTTACTTTTGCAGGATATCACGTTTCCAACTTCATTTAAATTTAAAGTGCATGAATACATTCCCTGAATTCGAACCAAAGATTGGAATAAATGAAAAAAAAAACAGTCTGAATGACACAATTCCGGTTTCAGAAGCTTGTTAAAAAAAGGGGACGAAATCCACTAACTCCCATTTCTCGGAGTCCATCTGAAATTGCTACCCATCACAATCAAATCTTTACGGAAAGGAAAGAAATACGAACCGAATAATCAAAAACCAGCATAAAATTTAGAAAGACGTGGAAAAGTGTTTCCAAAAACCATCGAAGCGGAATTAATGAAGGAATTGCAGGCTCTGTGTTCTATAATCCTCTTTCTTCCATAAAACGCCTTTTTTTTCCCCTCCGAAAAAACTCTTGCTTTTATCGTCTGTTGTTCTTCTTTGCTGTCTATTTTTCGTTTTCAATAAAGTAATTTGGGCGTTTTTAAAATCTGGTGTCTCATGGTCTGATGAGTGTCATTCTGGTAATTTTTAGCAGCTTTCCAACTTATCTGTGAAGTAAGTCATAATGGATAGATACTAAGGGATATATTAAATTAATAGTATCATATTCAACTATGCTGTCAAATGTTTGTTAAATATCACGGCACATATTTACAATCAGGTTACTCAGATAATCTGCGTCGTCATTCATACCACAAATCTCTTTTCGATTTTTCAGTTGCACTTTTTCGACTAGTCCAATATAATTTACTAGAAAACACACCCGGGCATTTAAAAACGCATGGATTAATTTCTTTCATTCATTCAATTTTGCAAAAGTCACAATCTCACGCGTGTTCTCTATAATTTGTCTATTGATAGTACATATTCTGTTCAATGCTCGTTTGAAAGAGATTTTTACGAATTTTCCTATGGTGCTAAGATGTAAACGCTGTGATAATATTTTCGATTACTAAGGAACCGCTTGGTGTGAAAATCGAGCGAAATTGAGCTTCAACTAGCTTCAACTTCATTTAATAACTGAACAACTATATTTCGAATTATAAAAAATATCGATGAAGTGTTTCGGGTTGAGAGCAAAAGTATACACATGTACAAAATTTCATGTCCGTAAATCGCTTAGATTTTCAGCTACAGGCAGACAGACACCTTGTTTTATTAATATAGATGCAATTAAATTTTTCGGTACTTTATTATTATTTTTTTTTTCAAGAAATTCGCATCTGGTTTGTGTGGCAGTGAAAACAATATCTGAAAAAATTGATACAAGTACATATAATATCTTGCACCGTTAACTTTTCAACGAATTATTAAAATAGTATAAAATATCTGATGTGGACAGCAGACGACTTTCCCTGAAGACTGAAATTCATTTAAATTGTGTTTAATTGCATCTCGAGGACAATTAGCTGTAGAATAACGGGGTTTGTCTTATTCTTTTCCGCGTCAAAAATTATGTATAAAACAAGCACATTTCATAGAAATATTTCAACACGCGTAGTCTTCTATTTTAGAATTTGGCGATTTTTTACGGGCCATTTCTTAAAAAAATGGCAGATTCTTCTTTTCCGAATCGTACCAAAATCTAATCAGCTTTGGGTACTAGGGTATCCTATAAGGGACATATCTACCAAATTTTGTGAAATTTTGTCAATTAGTTCTTCAGCTAGAGAGATGATGAAATTTTTTTTCTATATGAGATTTTTTTGCGGGCCATTTCTAAAAAAGAAAAAAAATCGGAATCGTATCAAAATGTAATCAGCACCAGAGTCTCAGACACACAGACACAGGCGTCACGCTAAAAACAATTATTCCGTGTTCTAGAGATCCCAAAACGTGTAAATCCGTCGAAAACTCGAACTGCGATTTTCGACCCCGATTACAATACTTTCCCTATACATTACCATGTATTGATGGGAAAGTAAAAATAGTATAAAAATATTTTATACACAATTATATTTAAAAATCAGCAAATTAGTTTTGCTTAGAAAAGAAAAAAGGGTGAAGACAAAAGACTTGAAAAGTACGGAAGATCGAAAATATTGACATCGTGCCTCATGATTGCCCGTGGTTGATGTGAAATACGATCTATGCATAAAGAAAAATCCGTGAATTTTAATAATAAGGAATGCATTTGGAAATCTTATTGGGGAGTAACTAATTAAACATGTTATTCTGTTCTCTTTTGCAGCGAATCAGACTTTCTTGCTCTGTAAAGAGTTTCAAAGGTCGGAAAAAAAAACAGATTTATTTCCAGGGGATAGGAGATGTGTTTTTTGGGGAGGGAATTTTGTAAAAATCCTGAAACTTAGAAAATTTGCTAAGTGTGAGATTATTTAACATTATATAATTCAAAAATCATTGTAAGATAAATGTACGAAATGTATCTTTTTATTGTAAGATAAATGTATGAAGGCTTTGTAGAAGAAAAATTCTATTATTTCACAATAAAACTGCGAAAGCGTGCGCTGCAACAAAATAATTTTTTTTTTTTTTTTTGTCTGCATTTGTGAAATTGGGAAAATTTGCTGGACTTAACTATAAAATATTTGTTTCGAGCAGATAATGCCGTCGTATTTATTTAATGTAAAATGTTAAAAAGAAATTTATATAATTATAATTAATAATTATAATTTGCACTCTGTCTTCAAACAGTTTTAATAATACAAAAATTTGAAATGTGAAATTTTATTTTAACAAGTTTTATCTACAAAACCACATCTGCCAATATTTGTTGTAGAGACTTTAGCGTCGCAACATGAATATATCAGGAACACGTATAAAACTCGTATAAAATTAGTTTCTTCCCATCAAAGTTGCCAATATTCCCAAAACTCCCGCTCCTAAAAATTAGTGAGTTTTTACTTTCCCTGCAATACATGGTAATTTATAGGGAAAGTATTAGAATTTGGGTACAATTCGAGACAAAAGAACCCGCCTTTTTTTTTGCGAAATGACCGGCAAAAGCTTGTATCCACTCTATCTGCAAAACTAATGGACCGAATTTCACAAAATTCGGTAGATAAGTCACTCTATTGCTGATTAGATTTTGGTGCAATTCGAAAACAATAACCTGCCTTTTTTCGCAAAATGGCCCGCAAAAATCACCAAAATCTAAAATAAAAAACTACGTATGCTCAAATATATCTATTAAATGCTTGTTTCATACGTAATTTTTAACGAAGAAAAGAATAAGACCAATCCCATTACACTAGGATTAGCCGTTCTCGAGATATTTCAATTTTTTCGTATTTTCTCTACGCCATCTTTGAAAATAAGTCTAGTTATCAAATGAGAACGAAAATTGAATTAAAAGTGAATTAAATTTAATTAAAATAAAGAGAACATGGATATAAGTCTGCAGGAAAATCATGTGCTGCCCACATCAGATTTTTTATGACTCTATTCGTAGCTAAAACCTGTACGTGAAATCTTTTCTAGGTAACGTCTTATTTTTAATATCATAGTTGTTTTAATTTTGATATTAGTCCAGCAAGAGGATTCCAAGATTGTATTGAAACACATTGAAAATGAATGTTTGAAATTACCAAATACTCCAATTGTAATAGCCAGAAGCATTTAATTTTTATTGTAACTCATATATTGTCAAATATTAAATAAGTATAAATTAATTCTTAAACTCTATATCTCCGAGTATTTATGATTTAAAAGATGGCTAGAAATCCAATTCATTGAGTTAATTTATATTAATCATTTGCTGAGATTTAATAAAATCATCCCTAATGCACCTTTTCACAATCGTTTTCTCGTTTATTAAACTGTAATGCATTTCTCTTTTAATATATAAAGCAGCAACTTTTCGAGTATAACATTCCTAAATTCTAGAAACTTTTAACATTTATAATTTCTTTAATTTTGGTTTCAAGCTATTTGAATACATCTTTAAAATTTTAATTAATTAAACTTTCTTTTTATTTATAGATTTAACTATTTAAATAACAGCTTTATCCCCATATATTTTTCACCTTCAAACTGTTTACAAATAACGACTTTGCCCCCGTACATTCGACAGATTTTTTGTCGTCACTGGTGTAAAACAAGCGTTGAAATTAGATTTTATTCTTAAAGTCTGAAACTGCGCTGAATCCATTTAATTGTGTGTGTGTCGAAAGCCCAGAACGACCGACTCATCCGAGGACGTGAGCAGCAAGATGGTCGTCCGGTTGTGTGTGTGTGTGTGTAAAGTCTTGGCAGGATTGCTATAGATCATTTGGATGTGAAGCCACTATCGGCAAATCAACTTCTTGTCAGCCATATTGGACGAAAAGATTGCTTTTCCGTCACATGTTAAGAGTGTACTTGCTGTTCGAAGTTACTGTTAGTACATTTGCGTATTTTTTTCGACGGGTACAGTTAAGGCTCCTATATATACATGCTGGCGCAACAGCGGCCATCTTGACTCCCAGTTGAACCGATGGCAGTATATGAAGAAAAGATGGTTACTTTTCGGGATCGCGAGAAAATTAAAGAATTCTAGTCTACTTTCTTGAATGATTAGTATAATTTTTTTAAAGCAAAAGCAAAACTAAATTGCGTATCCAATATTAGCCATTTAACACACGCGCGTCATTGGAGTCAAAATGGACGATGCATCAGCCTGTATATTATTTAGGAGCCTTAGGTACAATAGCTATAAATAGAGCTCCTTTACTACAGGCTGACTTATCAAGCATATTGAAGCCCATAGGGTTCCATACTACAGTTACAGAAATTATAAAATAAGTGTGATTGGAGCAGTTCGGTGCAAAACAACCATCCATAACTATTTCAATTATACTTCCTAAAGTGAAAACACGAAGAGAGCTAATGATAATGGGTTGCGCTTCCAGCTATGTTGGGCTTCAATATGGTTGATGAGTCAGCTCGTATATAAAGGAGCCTTAGCTATAACCGTAACTTCACATGGTGGAGTGCGTGCAAATGATCAATAGACAAACCGATGGCAGATCAAATCAAAAGGATTAGACCTGAATCAACTTTAGGCCTGATCTCAACTCTGGTGTGGATAATGGTATAAATATGATTCAAAACATATTACGGAAACAATAAAAACACATATTTTTAAAAAATGGTTTTTTATTTATCGATGATGAATAGTAATGGAAAACAAATGATAAAATTTACAAGGCGAATTTTCGATGAAATTCGGAATACTATAAATTATACACAAACTATGTACAACACGGAGTTTAGGAAAACATCTTCTTCTTAAATAATTAAAATCACATTGTATATCAACTCTATAGTCAAGCTCCATAAAATAAATTTCACAGAGCTGTGGAATCATACATGTACTAAGTACACAAGAGTCAATTTATTGCTTTAGATAGATACTAGATAAAAAACTTAAGACTAAAATAAGTTGGAATTGTAATATTTTTTAATAATTTTTTTATTTTTCCTTATTTTTATTAATAATTTTTTTTTATCCATTATCACTGTAAGTTATATATAATTAACTTACTCTTTGGATAATGCAGTTTTATTCATAAATACGATTCTATTTGTATTTAAAAGCAAATAGTAATAAACTTGAAAATTTTTAAAGCACCGAATAAGAGTTATTAAGAACTATTTATATAGCTCCAATATTTAATATATTAATCATATAATCATAAATATACATTTTTGTCCAAATGGTATCTCTCTTATTTACCTTTCAGAGAAGATACAAAAAAAAAAAAAAAAATTATAATAGTTTTTTAAGGGATTACAAAATTTAAATTACTTTAAATCTTATAATCTAATAATTTATATTTAAAAAATAATTTCTAGTATAAATCTATAGTAGTAACATATATGCATGTATACATCAGTTGTATACTCTTATTCATACATATAACGTATAATATATATTTATGTATTTTCCTAGTCATGTATTTAAGGAAAATCGTCTAAGTCTTTACAATATAAATAATACACAGGCACATCTATTTTACTATGTGCACGGTTTCCATTGTCTATACACAATATAAAACATATATTACAAACAAGGCACTATGCGTTGAAGAAAGACTTTTTTCATGCATTTACATACATATTCACAGATAAGCTTTCTAATAATTGCTCCCTATGTGGAATTTATGGCAAATGTTTAGATTATGAAATTTAAGAGTAATTATTGCTATGTTGTGATTATATTAAACATTTTGTGTTCGCTCGATCTAAATAATTAAATAAAATGAGGCGGGAAAAATTATATCACATTCGCTACTGTTGCGTTTGTATAAATCAGTTTTTATACTCGTTGAATGCCATAATGTTCACATTGTGGCATTCAATATGCCATAATGTTCACATTGTAGGAATTATTTATTTTAAACGTTTAAGAAAGTTTATGTCAGAAAAATTGTTAAATTTTTCTTTAAAATGTATTATTTATTTATTATTTTTCTTAGAAAATGCCTCTTTTTGCAATTTTTTGAAGAGTCCAACTTTGAAATTTGGAATTTTATGAATCTGCTATCTTGACATTAGGAACTCGATAGAAGTTCCATTTTTGATATGAAGGATTTTGCGAACCCTAAAATGCTTCTGAACAGACTTCAAAATAAAGAAATAAAATCCATATAAGCATTCCACTAGAAAGCAAGAATAGAAATACAGCGCGATTGCGCTAGTACACCCAGGCTTCATAACAAACCCCTGGTCTATGAAGCCCGCGGTGATATAATACATTATATTCGTAACATCTTCTGCACAAATATTTAAATAAATAGGACTTAGGACTTTTGACAGGAATACATCTTTGGATCAAAGTTGCGAGGGAACATATGCAGCAACATCGCAGAAAGGGTCTAAAATGTCTTTGAGCTGAACACACTTTTTCTTTTTTTGATTTCATCAAATGCGTTTAGAAATACTGCAATTTTTAGCACTTATCAACTTAATCATTGTTTCTTTCCAGGAAACAAGAAAGGTGATTCGTTAGAAATTTTCTTTTTTTTTTCTTTTTTGCAATTTTTAAATGACTTCGTGAATAATCTAATTTTATAAATAAATGGATTAATATTAAATATAGATAATAAGTGAGTTTTTTATATTTGACAACAATGCTAATTATATAAATACTAAGTTTCAAGTCCGATTCATAAAATAAAACAAAATAGAGTATAATATTTAAAAAAAAAAAATTTCTTTTTGAATAAATACATGTTATTCAGGAAACTTAGCACCGTTAATAGTTAAACAAACGATTGTCGAACAATACACAGATTTGGAGCATAATTATTCGACATTTACACTCTATCATAAATTAGTCTGTTATTATTTAATTATTAAGAAAATTTGATTCTATTTACTCGAAAGTGAACTATTAAAAAATGCTGCAATTTTGCAGCCAATTCAACATTCCACAATCATCCAGATTCTACAAAATAAAATTTCACACGCTATAGAATTAACAGATATTTCATAACAGACATCTGCACAAAGTACATTACTGGCATTTTCTGGTAAAAGAAATAAAATTTCACTCCCCATAATCACAAATTCAGCGATAGTAATACTGATTGATGTTCTTTCTCTTCAGAAGCAGCTCCGGTGATTCGAATTTGGAGTGATATGCTTTCTAACGACCCATCCCACTTCTGCTTGCATTTAGGACTGGTAAAATGTCTTTGAACAATGGTTAAATCAAACCTCCGTCGCTAATAAGTTCTCTGGCTGCGGAAAGTGGTCATCAATGACGTAGACACTATTCCTAACACAGGAGTCTTTCTCCAGAGAAGGATATAGGGTTGACTCACTGCAAAGAAGAAAATGAAGTTGAGTAAATTGTTGAAAAGCTTAATTTTACAAGATGTATTAGCAATTTTCTTATTCAAGTATAAAATAAAACTCTTATCTAACTACTTCTATATTGGATATTCTATTTATTTCATTTAGCTAATACAACTCCAGTTTCTAATGTTGCATTTAAGTGATAGTAACTTGTCCTTAAGTCAGTGGCTGGTAATGAGTCAAGATTGGCAAGTAAAAATATGGAGTATACCACCCAGTGAATACTAAGTATTAGAATAATAATTTAAGCTGTAAATCAGAGCGTATAAATGAGGGGGGGGGGGGGACTCATGGGTCTTCATTCCCTATTATTAGGCTAAATCTACTTTGAACAACATTTAGTAATTAATACAGAGTGATAAATGTCAGATGCAAGTACTGCGCCTCTAATATATTAAATGATATAATATTTTTGATAATCACCTGCTTATAAGAAGATCAAGAACTTTTCTAAATATAGGAAAATTTCGAAATTACGAATTTCGGGTCAAAAACATAAAATTATTTGCGGATAAAAATTGTTAATTAATTAAGTGAAATAAAACATAAATGAGTGTTTAAAGATTTCAGAGTTTAGAAATGGCTGTGAAAAGGAAAATCTTAAGCATTTTTTTTTATTATAATTTCAGTCTATTTGGAAAATTAGACTCTTCGACTTGCAAATTTGGATGGTTAGCATTTTCTTCCGTAAAACAGCGTTGCCATCATGGCTCAAATCATTGATCCGCAACCCAGATGAAATCTCGCGGTCACGGCAGACGATTATTGAAGAAATTATAGTATACGCAGGAGTTAACCATGGTTTATAGAATAAATAATAAATTTATTTCAAGTTTTCTTTCCATTTAACCTTGAACAAGTAAACTAAACTGCAGAAAGTATAACGCAATTCCGCAGCTCTAATAAGGTTTTTAATTGTGAAGTGCAATGTTTTGAAGAAAAACTAAAGCGAAGAACAACTTCCGATGAAAAGAATAAGATCCCTATCTCAAGGATAATCACATTGCTAAGCGAGCAAAATTTGTCAATAGAATTGAAAACCTTGTTGCTCGTAGAATTAAAATTATGAATATGTATTTTATATCCAAACAATGCCTTCCGGCAATTTTTGATTGATTTTTAATTCTGAATAATGTAAGAAACATTTTGTCATTGTTGTAAAAGTTGCGAAATCACTTATAAGACTAGTATAGATATCAACAGGAGAGAAACTGCCATATCTTAAAACATTACAATGCGAATGGAGAAGGGGGAGGCTAGAGTTACAAGAGCTAAATGTATTTACGAAAGAGAAAAAATAATACTTAATTTACATCGTCTAATTAACGTAGTAAAATTAGAAAAATATACATTTCATTAAATTTGAGCAACATCACAATATTTTTCACTTTTAAATGCAACATTAAAAACGCAAAACTTGGTAAAATTCTAAATTAATGTATAGCTATATTTAGTTTGGTTTGTTTCATAATTAAATACATTAAATGCATTTTTGCTTTAGAAACGGAGAAATGGGATAGAACGGTAGTCGCCAATGGCTCTGATTCAAAGTTTCCCAACTTTTAGGACTGTTCATTGTTGTCTATGACCAATTTATGGAATAAAATATTATGCTTTATTGGTTTACAAAAACAATTCTTCTCTGACCAATCCATAGAATGATATATTATTATTATTATTATTATTACGAAGACAAATCTTACGCTTCTTTTGGTATTACGAATATATTTCTTCCCGGACAAATTATAAAATGTTTTTTTTTACGATAATAATTCTTTCCTGACCAATTCAAAGAATAAAATATCCCTTTTTGTCTATCGAAAAAAATTCTGCGTTCAAATTTCCAACTATAATTGAAATATTTTGCACAATTATTTATATTAACTTTAAGGCAATTTTCAAACTAACTTCACAAGTAAAATTTTCCTAATCACCAACTCGACAAAAACTGCAAGAATAATATTTATGTCATCAGACAATTGTAATTTCCACGGGGTTAGTTTATTACTTGACTCTTGACACCAGAACACACACTCTATTAAGCAGTCCAGATATGAATTAAATAAATAACCACGTTACATGAGCGTTGCCAAGCGTTTTGTAATTGGATAATGAGCTCTTGCAGCCGGCGATTCGTTCTAGCATGGGAAAAGATCTCGTGGTTTAACCACAACGGATATATTTTTCTTTTATAGTATGAAGCGTCACAATTCGACAAGGATTTTTCCCACGGAAGTAATTTTCTGCCAAGTGAGAATATTTAAATCGTTCCAAACAGTTTAAAACTATACGCATTACAAGGAAGAGCCCTATCACAAAAGAAGCATAGTGGATGGATTTAGGAAACTAGTTTACCCAGAGGAGTGCATAGGGTACAAATGCAACCCCAAATTATTATTATTATTATTATTATTATTTTGCATTACTACTATTTACAAAGAAAAATAAATCCTTTAAATGTGGGTGTAAGTTATTAAACATTATGTTTTTCTCTATAAATTAAATTCTATGTTTATTTATTTAATTTTCTGGGGGTGAGATCAGTTTCATTTCGACATTTCTAGTTCAAGAACTGTCGATATAAAAAATATCTCATAAGGTAAATATATCTTTAAAATTATTCTAAATTTCAAAGTAGGATTTCTTTTCTTTTTTTTTTTAAATATATAAGGATTTGTGGGAGTCAAGTTTAGAAATTTCATTAAAAGCAATCCATGGCAGGAAAGGTTCACTAAAAGTGGTGGGGAAAATTGATTTTGATATTTGCTGTCAGTAAATGAAAAATGGCAGAAAAGCCCGAAAATGTGGCATGTTTTTGGTCTGACGCTTCAGATATTTTACATTAAGTACACATTTATTTCTTCATTACTCCTAAGACAGATTAGCAACAATACAGCCAGTTACCGAGTAATTAGAATAGCTAAGCTAAATACAAATTTATATCATTAAAATTTTTTTATACTACAGCACCGTACCTTAAAATAGGATCAATAAAATAATAGGATCAATCAAACTAATATAAATAAGATTCATAATTTTTCTCTTAGTGTCTGCTGCATTGTATACATTAAATTACTCATCTATGCACATAAATATATGAACATATATAAAACAAGATTTTCTGTTTTATCTAAATAGTTCATTTTAAAGAAATATATATATATATATATATATATATATATATATATATATATATATATATATATATATATATATATATATATATATATATATATATATATATATATATTTAGGTTTATCGTGTTACATCTTCTTACTTTTCGTTCATTGGATTTTCAAACTTCTATTATTATATTTATATATATATATATATATATATATATATATACATACATATATATATATAAATATATTATATATATATATATATATATATATATAATATATATATATATATAAATATATATATATTATATATATATATATACAACAAACACTAACAGTTCAAATAAAAATCTATGTATTATGTACACGGTGCATTGATAAATTACAAATAAATATATAAATTAAGGAACTAGATCACAGACTGGAGATATTTTGCAGATAATTACCTTTTGCTGGAAGGTAAATGTTGTGGCAGAGAATCTGTCCTGTCTAATGTCCTGGGCGCACAATCGTGCTCTAAGTCTGTATCCAGCATTTTGCTGGTTCTGCTACTACACGTGCAGTCCGTATTTAAAAGTTTTGTAGATTTAGTCCTCTGAAGGGAATCCTCCACCCCCTTCTGATATAATGAAGCGTCTTGACCTTCATTGGTCATTTTTAAGGACTTGTGGCCCGGCAGGCCAAGTGTATTGATTATTTGGTTATCCAGACACTTATTGTTCATGACACTGTTTTGTTCATTTTGACGGCACGCTTCAGCATCTAGTTGACGTTGTTCACGCTTTTGCTGGCGACGACGCCTGCAGTAAAGCACAATTGGTAAAATGATGACCAGAAAAGGGATCAGCAAGGAAACAATCACAATTATCACAACTTGATCTGAAGATAAACTGCTGTCACTATTATCCACGACGCTGTCCTCATCAGACACTTGATGTGCGATTTCCAAGAGCGCTGTTGGATCGATTTCGTTGCCTCCAGTCAATGGTAGGTCATCATTCGGTATCACTACGACAGTTCGATGGCGATTTCTGTCCAAATCACCATCAGATCTGCCTGTAACGAGACCATTGCCTTTGGGAACAGCAATGACCGTTTCCAGTAGTCCTTCCGCCTTCTGGCACAACTTGCCTTGAAATCCATCACGGCAATGGCACACAAACTCGTCCACTAGATCTTCGCACGTCCCACCATTGAAGCACGGATTAGATTCGCACTCATCAATATTTACGGAACAATCTTTTCCGGCGAATCCAGCGCGGCAGTCACAGCGGTAGTCATTGATGAGGTCATGGCAAGTACCACCATTTGAGCAAGGCTTGGTGAGGCAATCATCCACATTTGCTTGGCATAGAGAGCCCACGAAGCCCGGAACACAAGAACACCGGAAGGAGTTGACGTCATCAATGCAAGAACCTCCATTCAAGCACGGATTGATGAGACAATCATCAATATCTGATTCACAGTTATCACCGGTAAAACCAGTGGGGCAGATGCAGCTGTAGGAATCATGCTTGTGAACGCAGCTACCACCTTAAAATAAAAGAAGGAAAATAATTAGAAAACTGAAAATCCATGTTACATATATTCATATAAAAGTTTCCAGATATGATGTACATTTTTACACAAAATTCTAAATGAGAGAAACTTACCATTTCTACACGGGTTTGGATCACATATATCTTTCTGGACATCACACTGAAGACCATCAAAGGCTGGAGTGCAGACACATAGGTATCCACTGGGACCATCCACACAGGTTCCACCATTATGGCATGGATTTTCGGTGCAAGTACTTGAGGCTGTCTCGCAGTTTCTTCCAAAAAACCCAAGATTGCATTCGCAAGTATAATTCTCGTTGCCATTCTAGAAATAAAAATATGTATTTAATTTCATGACATTGTGAAAAGGGACGAATTACACGAGAATGAAAAACAATTTGTCAATCGAATGAAAATTTATATCCATGCATTTCATTCAAGGGGAAAAAATACTATCCCTAACTATTTGAAACAGCTCTACAAATCCAGTCAGTAACCGTGAGAAAGTTTTATATCCATGATAAAGATCCTTTACCAAATGTGCCTCAACCGTGTCAACTTTGCAGACAGGGAAAAAATAAGTGAAACAGAAATGAAACGAAAAGGGACGAAAGATGAAACAAATAAAAATAATACGAGAAAGCAACATTCGCTGAATAATGTTTTGAAAAAAAAAAAGAAAAGAATTCTAATAGTATAGAAAAAGAGTGGTTTGATCCAACTCAATATTTTCTCAACGCTTGAACGATTTAAACAAAATAAGGAAGAAAAGAATGAAGTAATAACATCTTTTGCCCGACGGAAAAAAGGGGAGGGTCACGATGCAAGACGTGGATATATGTAACTTTCTTTCAAGACCTACAATGTTAAAACCAAAACAGACTCGTCCTGTCATTCTAAGAGTTCTTCCGGTGACCGCGTGGTGGCGTTAGTTAACAAGGCTGGATTCTGGAAATACAATGCCAGATACCAGGTGGAAGGATCACGAGAAAACGTGTATGTCTGGGTTCAGCCCTTTAGGATATGTATTTCTTTAACGAAGATGTCAGGGGTTAAATAGTTTATTGGTCAAAGATTTTCCGAATTTTTAGCTTTTTAAAATTTTTAAGTAAAAAATAATTAAATTTTATCTTACCTTGCAAGTACCTCCATTTAGACAGGGCTGGTTTAGACAGTCGTCTATTTCTTCTTCACAGTTAGTTCCACTGTATCCTTCAACACAAGTACAGGTGTACGAGCCTTGACCGGTATTGGTGCAAGTTCCACCATGTTTGCATGGCTTATGGTTGGTGCAGTAGTTGAGATCTGAAAATTAAAAAAAAAAAATGATTTATATTCCCCATATAAATGCAAGCCATAAAAGAAAAAAAATTGCTTTTAATGTTTGGCTATAAAAAGTAATATTTATTAGCCTTTTAATAATCAAGCTCCATCAGAAAAACAATATTTTAATGTTCGAACATGCAATAAAACGAGTCATAACGACAATACTAAAGCCATCCAACGAAATTAAGCATGACAGGAGAAACCAAATGAACAGTCCTATCATCTTATTATATTCAATGGCGATACACTAACAATAAGACTCATTGTTATTTATTTATGCTTTCAGAAAAAGAAAGTCCCCCTTCGCTAATGCAGCAATGACTATCGTTAGTCCAAGTCAGAATCGTAGCTATTATTTAATTGCCTCCGATCGGTTTGACCTTGAGAGACATGCATTGAAAGGTAAAAGTTACCAGAAAGGACCAGCAGTGGACAGAATTCGGGGCTTTGTTTTAGTTAGCATTTTTTTTCTTTCGTTCTCTCTTCGCCATACTCTATGCTGAGTATAAGAACCGGAAGTGTAAGGCACGCAACTGCTGAAGGTGAACTTAAACAAAGGGGGACCTAAGATGGCTGCCATAGATCACGTGATAGCATAAACAAAGAAGCAAAAAAGCAGAGCTGGACATGGGAAAGAACACGGCTTACGGAGATGAACAAATTCATTTACAATTCTTTGCACTGATAAAGTGATCATGGCTGCTGTTTTCTTATCTCAGCTTGTGGTTTATTTACCTCTAGTTCTTAAGCGGAATTTAGAATAATAATGAACACCTTTTTTTTTTATCCAACAACATTGGCATTACAATCATTTACAAGATACTATTCTATGTTTATTTTTATTAGATGGATTTTTAGTCATAGAAATTTTAAATTACCTTGATTGCAAAACAGTCCGCCCCAGCCCTCGTCACAATTGCATTGCCATGGTTGATTGCAAGTTCCATGGAGACATCCTGGGTACCTGATGCATTGGTCACAGTGAGTGCCTTGCCAACCTAGTCGACACCTAACATAAAAAAGTAAACATAAATACATTATAACCAGTTCACAAAAATATAATTATTATTCTCAAATGCATTCAGTTCAAAAACGATGAAATATCAATATATGTGCATCATTTAAATTTAATATTGACAAAAATATTTTCTTTAGAAGGAGGCTATAGATAAGACTTCATTAAACTGATGTTCTTCGAATTTTCACGTTAAATAGAATAAAATGGACAAAAAGGGAGTCAACAAAGTGATAAAGCCTCCTTGCCACATTACAGATAAACAACAGTAAAATCTCAGCTTAACAGACAGAACAGCAGATAATGCCCAATATTTGGCTCCAGCCAAGACAATTTTTCATTATACTCACTTAAATTGATGGGAGTAAAGGGAAAAAAAAAGGGGGGGGGGGGTTGGAAGTGATGCATGGGCAGCTCTAACCGCTTTTAGCCCCTCTGGCTTCTGTGCAGCTTGATAAGATAAACTCAGTAGAAATTTTCAAGAATTTCCGAAAAGAACAGATAGGTAATAGCTTTTCAGGACCCCCTCAGAGGTTTTGGGGGAGATAGTGGAAGAGAAACTGGGCAGGTACATAAGGGTGTGGTACTTTTTTCTGGTGTTGTTATTTATCTTCTGCGGAATGCTCTAGGTGAAATGCATTAAATTATTCGACGAACTTGCTACTGGGCATGGCGCTACCGAAACATCAAAAGATCCGTAGAGTAATAATAAATAATCTACGTGAAAAATTATGTCTACACTGCAAAATGCTTCTTTTAACAATATAGGGGACTTAACAGAGATTAACAGGGACTTAACTTGGAAAGCAGAAACATCCAGTTCACTGATAAGTGTAACTAAATAATCTGGCTGGGGGATTAAATTATGTTATAGCAAAAGCGTAGCATGTAACAATTAAGTCAGTGATTGACAGAAATATCAATTATTCCAGAATATGTAAAGATTACTATTAAACTTTAAATAATATATTTAAACTAGTTCTAAGTGTCTCTCTCTCTCTCTCTCTCTCTCTCTCTATATATATATATATATATATATATATATATATATATATATATATATATATATATATATATATATATATATATATATATATATATATATATATATATATATATATATATATATAAACAAAAAAAAATGAAAAGAATTCATAGAGAACTTAATTAAGTTATATGCATGCTATATTAAAACCTATTCTTTGAGAAATTTTTATTTTGAAACCCCCTCCCAAATCATTTTTGTCCAGGTTAATACTTAATACTGTTTTTATGTACATAAGTGTGTTGGAACTTAAAATAGATATCTACATAATGAAACTTGCTACTTACTTGCATTCATTGGGCTGGTCACAGATGCCATGTTGACTGTGGCATCCGGGAAGGCAAACCGCTAAAAAGAAAATGAAGAAAAATAAAGCTCTGGTCTAGTCATCATCAAGCAAGAAAGATAATTGATACACCCCAGGGGATGGGGGAATAGATTGTTCCAGTAAACGGAGGGCCCCTCTGATTAGAGAGGCCCCGTCACTTGATGTAAGCACAGTAATGGCTAGGGTCAAGATGTGTGCGGTAATTGAACCATTGACGTGTAGGCATGTTGTGATCTCTAAAAGGAGGGAAGGCCGTTTAATGGAGGACTGGATAATTTTGTAGTACCATGCATTTTTTCTAAGTATTAATTTATTGGTGGATGGCATCATGAAATAATTTTTATTTATATTGACATTATTAAATGGTTATTTTAATTTAAAGAGAAAGATATTTTAAAATTTGATTGGTAGTTAAAATTCATTGATTTTTATTCAATTAAAAAATAAATTAAAATATTTAATAATATGTTGTTTTATAGTATTATTGGTAATTAAAATTGTTATTTGGAGTTTTATTGGTAATTAAAATTTGTTATTTAGATTTTTATTAAGGTATTCTATAATTTTAAATCTGATTTTTGTGGCAATATTATTAGGTTTTCCGGGAAAAAAAAAGTTGATGCCTGAGTGCGAGATAAAACCCAAACCAGTTTTGGTAAAAAGAATGCGAGAAGAAAATATGAAACCCATATCCCACTGTAAGTACACACTTAGACGTGGCGCCAGGTATAAGGATTCACCCACTCTTAACTTGTGGATAATATCCACTTAACCTTAGAGTACACCATCTGTACCAAATTGAGGGAACAACACCTTTTCTTTCTTTTTTCAAATATTGCAGACATCACATCCCTTCTCAGCCTAGATTAGGAATTTTAACATCTTGGAAAAGTTTTTCCCATAAGTTGTTCGATAAGGGAGGGAAGTAGAAGACTCTCACGAGAATGAAGTAGAATCACTTCCTGAGCGAGTTTGTTTCCCATCATAGACATCGCGAGCAGCACATCCCCGAAATGCTGCACTTCCTCCAGAGGGGTCCTCAGGAGGGGGAAGATTTTGCTTCCACTTCCTTTTTCAATATTTTTTATGTAGATTATTTTTTCGCTCTATCTCCCCCCCCCCCCCCCCCCTCTTCTCCTTGGGATAAGGGTTCGAAGTCTACACCGGCAAGTCCGTCCTTTGTCGAGCCAGAACCAGATGGAGTTCAAGACGATTCTGCCTTTGCCTATACACACCCCTGTAATTTTTTTTCTTATATTTTTTTCCCTGTTGGCTCTTTACCCAAGAAGGAGCCAGCTGGTAAGCTTTGTCAATGGCCGCAACCAGCTGCTCGGAGGGAAAGGGCAGTTGCGTACAAAAACACCCAGCAGTCTTGGGTTTGTATGTACCCCTCCCAGAGACGGAGATGATGGACAGATAGATCAAAAATTTGACTGACAAGATATAAAAAGATTATGCTGTATGCAGATTACTTATGTACAACACTTAAATATGCATTTCTAATTATTAAAAAATGAGGTTTGAAATAGCTAAATTTGGCACACAAAATGTCAGTAAAAGCCAGATAAATGATGTTCGAAAAATTGAAAACAGGCCTAAAGGATTTTAAATTATATCAGAACTATTTTAATGGCTCTAATTATTTACCGTAAAATATGTTGGCTATATTTTACATGCATTCAAACACACTTTATACTATGTAAAACTATTTTAATGCCATTTTGCTCAAAAATAGAAGTATCAACGACATTTTATCCACTTAAATATACAAGTTAAATGGGGGTTGTAAAGAAAAGAGATTTACCTATCGAACAGTATTCTCCTGTCCATCCTCTAAGGCACACTTTGTCGCCATTAGGGCTACAGGTGTAGTGTCCAAATTTATCGTTTCTAGGTCTGCACAGTTTTTCGCAGCTCTCACCGTAGTAGTTATCAAGGCACCGAACCCTGATGGCATACGAGAAGGCAGTATGGTTGGTTTTATGGATGTCTTGCGTCCAATACTGACTGACGTCCAGCCACCTTTGGGTAGCCAGTCGAGTTATGAGTTTTCGTCCAGCTCCTAAAAGAAAAGAATTGATAAATTAAATTTCCCTGCTATTATACAGGATATTAGTACATAGAACAGAGCAATAAAGCAAATGCATTATGCAACATGGAAATGGATTTATAAAAATGAATACACAGACTGCAGGTAAATTACCACAGTTTTTGTTTATTAATATGAATTTATATGATTTAAATTTGAAAGTACATAGACGGCGCCCTAAAATTATTGCTCAAGGACGGTAAAAGTCTAGTTACGCCACTGGCTGTAAAATGTATGAGATATTTTGCATGTGAGGAACTGCATATTTTAGTCTTTTACAAGTTTGTTATACAGTATTGCAAGTTAAGTACAGAAGTGTATAACGTATAAACATATATTTAATAGTAAACATTTGAAGACAAAACTTGCTGATCTATACTAGAAAATTCAAGTATTCTTGTTCCATTAGGTCATTAACTGGATCTAAAAACTACCAAGGAGGTACTATTGCTACCAGATCACGTCTTCGCGTGAGCATTCGCTACGCTTCACGTAATCACGGGTGTCAGGGGTCATAAAATAGTATCCCCCCCCCCTCCCGAGTTTATTGCAGCCTCCTACCCCCAGGTTGCGCACCTTTGAGTCTCCTTAATTGTCCATTTCAGACGAAGAAAGGAACTACGCATTTGAACGCACGCAACTTGTCTCATAATAAGTCCCTCTAATTTTTGCGACCTAAACTGCCCCCCTCACACACTCAAATCTTTAGATATTGGACAATGAGAAATTGCTAATTCAGTCAGACAAAACAGTTTCACGGAACGGCTTCATTATGTTTGTAGGCGAAAGTTAAGGGCTACGGAGAATACGCTATGTATAGCTTCGACATAAATAGCAACTCGTAAATTACATTCTCAAGAACCTGAATAGTTCTAAGAAAGTACCATGAGATTCCATCACAAAATTATCATTCTCATTGTTGCATTGAGTTTGTGTGATCCTTATTTTACCATATGCAGATTTTATTTACCAAAGGAATGTGTAATAAAATTTTCATGAATCACTAGCTAATTATTATTTTACTGTAACTAGATGTAGATTCATAAAAAGAGCTAACTGTAATTCCTTATAGCTAACTGTAGATCAAGTTGCTCTTCCCTGACAATTAAAAAACAAATCCACACTTATTGAAACAAATGACCTTTATAACTTTTTGCTCCGCAAAATCGCGTAATGTTGCTTTTCAGGAAACATTCTAAAAGTGTTTTGAAATGATAAAATTGCACCAGAAAAGCAATAAAGTCAATGAGACAATTTTTTTTATAAGTAAAACAAAACATCCATCGTCGCACAAGTTGAATCTGTGTACAAAAAAAAAAATATAAAGCATCAGACAAATTTAAAATGACCCCAAGAAGCAGAAGCGCAAGCAACTTCACGCAGTAGCTTAGTACATTGACCACGCCGAAGTATGTAACCTAATGCCGGAGAGAATATCAGAGATTTTGACATCTCCAGTTTTGATTTTTGTTGTTTTTTTGGCGAAGAAAAAATAGGCCTCGTGGGTGGAATTCTTCCGTAGCTTCCGCGGTTGTGACCCTAACCTTGCACACCTGCAAAAAGATTTTTGATCTCCCAACCTTGCAACAATACTGGTCTCCGAATCTCTCTTTTAAATAATAACAGGTTTCTGAAAATGTGTCAACGAAATAGCAAATTGAATACGGAATTTTAATTTAAAGGGACCAGGTAGGTCTTCATAAATGCAATTGCATTCTGGAAATCAAGGTATTTAGGCTTTTCATTGTAGGACGTTTACCAGTTTTTATGTTCCAACCCTGAGGGTAAGGCATAACTCTCGCATTATACAAGGTTGTAAAACCTTTAACAGGCAGCAAGACCTCGAGGGCAGTACTGAAGAGAATGTCTTTTACAGGGTCGAGTAAAATAGCTACTATTGGAAAGGGTCTTTATCAGCTCTGCACTTCACAAACGGTGTAAAATCGTAAACGTTGACAACAATGAACGTTTACCCCAAGGCCAGAAAGTCATATAATACTCTGTCCCTGCAACACTATTAGAAGAATAAATAACATAGTTAACATTACATTTGGGCTTTCGAACGTATTGTACTCCTGTTTGAGTCGTCTGCAGCTCCAGTGAACAAAGAATGCAAGGAGTCGGAAGGACTGATGGTATTGAGATTATTTTGTGGAGGGCTTTGATTATGATTAATGATTTCGAATTCTAATATTATAGACACTTTGATATTTTCTTTTGTATTGTAACAATTAAAATGTTTGTTGTATAACAAATTTGAGACGCATTAAATAGTATTTTATATTACTGATAAGATGAATATTAATTTTCTTTTAATACTTCGTAAAAAGAGGAAGTAAAATAAATGTTCAGAAAAAAAAAAGGGGGGGGGGAGTTCAATTGAAATAAGTAACTTTCTCTTCGAAAAGCACAAAAGTGGAAACATCACCCTTGAGATGTTATAATTCACTGCATCACAGCGTATCACTTGAGTGAATCCGCACAATTAGTTAGAGCTGAACGTGCAGTCTTACGCAACGGGCTCGACAGATGTACGCCAAAAAGTAGGTCTAGAGGATGTCGACCCCCCCTCCTCTTCCCCATGAGAACGTTTTCGCTTTTTCTCAGACCATTTCTTCGTTCGGGTGCCGTTCCTTCGATATTTTTTCCCATATTTTTTTATCGCAGCGGTTTTCACTGAAAAAGTGGCAGTAAAAATCTCTCAATAGCAGGTCATTAATTCAGAAACATAATCTTGTTAACCTGATATATAATCTTGAAAGCTACAAAAATCATAAAAAAAAAAGTATTATCGACGGTTTCAGAAGAGATACAGTAATCTTCTTCAGGAAATGCAAGCGATCCGTTTGTCAAGGAAAAGAAATTGATCGGTCGAATTTATTTGTTTGAGGCAAGAATTCGTTCTATTCCTTATCAATGAAGGCCAAATATATTGCTTATAAAATTGATAGATAAAATTTTTCATGCTGTTTACAGACATGTGGCGACAGATCGCTTAGAACCGTAGTCTTTAAAATGAGCTCCAGAACCCTCCATCGCATGAGAAATACAATTATGGGAGTTCTAAAATTCCTTACAGCATAGGGGGCGCCATGAAAGTCAATCAGCTCCTGTGTTTACAATAATCATTCTTTTTCAAGTTATTTTTAGATGAAGTTTAGAATTTTAGTTTGTTTACAAATTGCTCAACTTCAGGGAACAATCATTACTAAAAGCGAACGCGGTATCTTTAGCCGGTAGCTCAAGAATATACACTGCATCAAAAGAAAATCGTTTCGTGACATCTTGACCATGACATTTAAACTTCCCTCACAGTTTGCGACCACACATACTCCTGAGAAACGTTAATTCGTTTAGTTCCCAAAATCATCCCTCCTCCCCTCTTTGCCTTCGGAACATATGGATCACGGACTCGTATCACCAGTTCCCCCAATTTACAAATTCAGTGGAACAGAAATAACAAAGCAAAAAGAAAGAAGAATAATTTCCAGACTGACAACCAAGAAGTTCAGAAGCCATTGTCGGTGACTGATACAAGAGTTACCGTTTCTTCAAGATAAATAGGAAAGGGGAGGATAAGCAAACCGACAAGGACCCCTTAGCTGAACTGGACAGATGGTCACCCATTTTCCCACGATTTCAGGTAAACTCACTATGGCCACTCATATTTACCTTGACCCCGTATTTTGGTTTAACCATAACTCAGGCGAATCTGTCCATAACATTACGTAGAGTCAGGCTAGTTTGTTATTAAAAAAATAATAATAATGTCGTCTATGTTAATCTTTAATTATATATTTTTTTATTGATTTTGGTTTAAGTTTTCCTTCGTTGAAGCTAGAAACTCCACAGATTGATCAATATTTTTGATAGATTTATACTGAAAAACTGATGCGACACATAATTTGCAATAAAAAAAATCTATCTCCAGGAGCATTGAGAGAAAGAGTCTAATATACAAAATTTTCTTCATCCTACGACTTTAATTATTCCTGCAAAGCATTTCATATTTTACACTGTCTACAAAATTTGACAGCGTATATACTACTTACTCTCTAAATAACTACGATGAGCTATCGCATTTCCATACATATTTTTTTTCATGTTTTTGTAATTATCTGCCGCCATAATTGAATTTCTCCAGGAATATAATTATTCTATTGTGCGAGACGATTTCATGAAAAATAGTTATAATCATCTGCCACCATAATAGCACTTACTCCTAGTCTATAGGAAAAGCGTCAAGGAAAGCGTATAGGAAAAGCGCATACATGCAGAATATTCTGACACTCGCAAATCCGCATCGAATTGTGGGTGCATTCCATTCGACTTTACAGGTAGACGACTTAATTATCTCGCTAACGCGAGCTCCCTTTCGTGATCAGAACTAACTGCGCAATAAATAACACCCAAAAACTGAGCAAGGAATCGCAATTAACGCAAGGAAAAGCTCACCACTATCGGCTTCTTCGGAAATGCCATCGAAGCCCCAAGAACCAGTCTCCCCAGGTATGGGGGGTGGAATGCCTTGCTAGGCTTTCTGCGTTGAGCACTTGATGAATGAGTGTGCTGGCGGTAGCAGACGAGAGTCCTCATTAGTAACCCCCCTTTTTTTCGGGGGCCTCCTGCTTGATGCTGGCCCTGGGGTTGATGGAGGCTACAAGTTCAGTGTAATGTAGTTGGAGAAAAACAGCTACTGTTGTTAACTTTTCCAGGATCTGCTCTTGGCGCGAATACCTTGTAATGCTTGTGTAAAGTCTTGGTGTGGTGCGCACACTTTAAATGGTTATGATGGAAGCAATGTTACACGGCTATTACTCTCAATTTGATAAGAGTTTGCAAACTTCCTGTAGTGTCAGACAGTGACTTATAAAAGCAGATTTACAACAGGGTCTTTTTCACAGTACAGATCCACGATTGGGATACTAAATTGCTTTTTTAACATTTATTATTTTAATACTAAAAGACAACCGTATTGACATTGAAGGAGAACACAAGAAATATGCTGTGCCTCAGTCTTAATGTCCACTATTTTAATTTCTACAATCATTAAAACGGAAAGTTTACGATTAGTGTGATTTTTCTGTTAAAATATGTTATGTGTATATGAAAAAAATCTAAATCTGTAAAAAAAAATCGAGAAATTGAAGTTCAATATATAATAAACATAGCTATAAATATGTTTTCATCATACACTTTATTCACATATGCATAGTTGAGATCCAGACCGTCCGACCTACCAGAAAGGTGTAAGGTAACTGTTTGGTCGGCCGGGAACACATATGCATGGTGAAATGGTTTGTTTATAATCAAAATTTTTTATTCCATAGTATTGTTATGCAGTTTAATGGGTTACACTAATTAGCTATTCTGATCGGTTTACATTCAAATTGCTTCATCTGAAGGAAATTTAAACTCTGAACTCGAAGAAAAGGGTACTTTCTATTACTTTTGACGAAATCCGTATTATTATTTTCCCGCCAAAATTGAAATACTAATGTGAATTTTAATTAATTTCTAAAAGCATCAAAATTATTGACTACATTTAACACCACTTAACATTCGGCGTATGTTTACAGGATTATTCAGAAAAACACTGAAAATGATAAAAAAAAAAAAATCCTAAAGAAAGCAGTTAAGTGAAGAATAGCAGTAAACAAGTATGCAATCAATTTGGCTACTGTTGATAATACGGTACCCCATGTTTTTTTTCTTGGTCCCCCTCACTTCTGACTTTGCCCCATATCACGAAAGTGGCACTTAACGTATACGCAACACTTGAAAACTTCGGAACGCATTGCTATGTATGCACCTGAATTTACCCAGGGTTACCATTGTTAATCATTAATCGCCGTTGCTAAAATGATTGGCGCCAAATACCAGTGCTGTGTACCAGTTCTTTAAAAAAATCATAGAACGTAAAATCCTTTAGATTAATCCATACTTTTCGTGTATCGCAATATCGGCAACTTCCCAAACCTTCTCCATGATAAATTATCGCCAAGTGTTGAAACTTGACGGATCGAACTCTCCCCCTTTTTTTTTACTGCTTTGATAAAATTGAGGAAACCAGGAATTACATAAAAGAAAATCCCTCATAAAAAAAAATAAATAATTTTAAACGCAGCCAGAATTCTTCAACCAACATAAAGTTATTCAGATTAAATGCACGCCCATCGTGTATTCCAACATTAACAACCTCCTACAACAGGCCATCGGTCGCCAAGTACGGAAGCTTGGCGAGATTGAGCCGGTGTTCTTTTCCTTTCTTGGCCTTTTTCTTAACAGCATAGTGGGGCGATCAGAGGAGGGGGGAGGTGTACTTATCACAGGGATAGATCAGAAACAGACTTTTACCCTGGGGCGCTTTTCCCACACTACTCTCATTGAGGCACCTCTCAAGCAAGCTGCTTGCCAGCTACCGTCTGACGGCCTCACTTCTGAAGGAGGGGTCAACCGCAAATTGAATAAACGTTTGTTGTCATGCGCGTTAATGTTGCTTGGTGTTGTAGAATTAGTTATGGAAGATTTCAGTCAAAAGCTTGGCAATGATTTGAAAAATTCGTGTACATCTAGAATCAATACACAAGTAAATTATATTTAAAAAAAATAATAATAATAATTTCATAAGACAATTCCATCACAGAATAGACAAATGTTTGTTGTCAACGGATGTTATTGGTTATGAAAAATTACTGCGTCGTATTTACATAATTTTTGTGTAAATAAAAATATAATCAACATATTAGTAAATTAAATTTTAAAATTATAAAATTTTAGATTTTCAACGTAATTATTCAATTATAAAGAGAAAAAAAAATCATGAGTCAGTTTTTTTTTTTTTAGAATGAACTATGATTTGTCGGTCCTCCCCCTCTCCCCTCCAAAAAAAGAAAAAAAAAACATAAAAAATTCGGTCGTGTTTTGAAACATGAGTAAATTTTTAAAAAATAACAAGAAAATAGAATAAAACTTATTTCTAATAAAGAAATTATTTATTAAATTACGATGTTTTTGGTAACGCTTTTTCTTAGCAAATAGTATAACAATGCGAAAGAAAATTGAACAAAGGGTTATTTTAAACAAAATATTCACCATACATAATTGCAATTTACAGTAATTTTTACCAGTAACAACGTTAATATTTATTTTTAAAAATCGACCCGAAAAATAAAAGCAGTTTCATAAGGCTTGTCCAGATTGTTTACAAGGCAGTTAATATGATTTAATTATTTTAATATTCCTCTTGACATAATTAAAAATATTCTGACAAGCCACATAATAAGAAACACACGAAATCTGTATCTAATAAACAATCAAGTATTAAAACAATCACAACAGCATAGGATTATATGTTGATGAAGTATTAAAAAAATCTTTCATTAAGACTACACAACCGTTGGATTAATGTTCAATTTATAAAAACTCTAACGTGGGAATAACCAAATTCCCTACATCTCACCTTACTTAACAAGACAGGGAACTCTTTCGACAGAAAGCAGAACAAGAAGTTAATAGATTACCACTCCCCTTTCTAATGACTTAGGGATAATTGAGTAATTCTTAGGGAAAACCGGATTTTATTTAGTTTTCATATCACTTTGTTCGATGTGCGTGTGTGAATATTACAAAAAAGTCTAATCGTTCAGATAACAAAGCCGTCAGTATCTCGTGCTCATTTCTTCATTCAATTAATTTATGGGAAAGTTCATTTCATTGGTGGTTTCACATTGCTAAATTGAAAAACATTTAAGATGGTGAGTTTAAAGCAAGCATTGATGTGACAAAAATCGATTGATGACGATAGAATGAAAAAGAGGGAGGGGTCATTAATTCATGTCTATTTCCTACAAATATTATAAGTATCACTAAAAGTGTTTTTGAAACTTTTAAATTAATATATTGAAGGATTATTCATTATTAACATGTTTATTTGCTCTACCATTTTCTTTCCTGTCGTTGTTATAATACAACAAAGAAGTACAACGTAATATCTGTTAAAAAAAATTTCATATTATAGCCAAGTCATCTGCCACGAGTCTTTAAGTACTTTAATTTGTGAATCCCCCCTCCCATCAGGTTCACCCATGGAGCTTTTCACGGACCACAAAACACGATTTCGGCCCCGAGTCCGTTCTTCCCCCCCTCTCGCAAGTTCCCACGCTGCAGAAGACTCTGTTGTTTTCTCTCTCTTTTCTCCTGTTTTCTTTCTTTCCTTCAGTCTCCCCCCCCCCCCCCCTCCCTTTACGAAAAAGGATGGTCAGACGACACCTGTACGCATGCGCAATAAAGAATCGCCCTTTTACTGAGTTAAAAATATAGTACAATAATAATGATGATAGTAATAATAGTAGAAGAGTAGCCTGGCATTCCTCTCAGCTTGTTGCGGAGATAGCAAGGGAAAGGAGGGGGGAGCACCACGGGAGCACCAATATAATTAGGTTTCAGAAAAGAATGCAGTAAGTGGGGTGCGTCTACAGTTTAAATTTAAATTTTGATTAATGGCGCAAACGAGTATTTTTCTGTTTTAAAAATTTGCTGTTTTTTGATGTTAGAGTATGCTAAATGAACGAGGTTGTTTTTAAATATTCTTGATACACATTTAAATAAACAGAATAGCAGAAGTTAAAGAATTCTTACCAGGTGATGAACTTGGCTCACTTTCATGCCAAGCTTCTACGATTAAGGAAAAAGTTCCCTATAAAAATAGAAACATGTATAAGTATTTATATACAAATCACTGCTATATAGTTATTTATATATTTCAAACTTCTATTATTATATATATATATATATATATATATATATATATATATATATATATATATATATATATACATATATATATATAGTTGTCTTATCCATATATGGTTCTAATTGTTTTGCACAATAATAAATATATACAGAGTTTTCAGGTTTAGGGAATATTTCGTAATAGACAAAACTTTTCGGTTAGTCTATTTACTCAATGTTCGTTATATACGTTTCAAATACAATTCGATAATAAATTATTAGAAACGGCTCAGTGAAAACCGAAAAATCGACATAAATGATTCTGCGCAGACTGATAATCAAATATCTTATTTAATTTTCTATAATAAAACACTGATATTACTTTATACTAAACTACTCTGTACCTTAAATGGTGCTATTCATGAATCAATATATGTAAGTAATGATGGAATCATGCTCTGACTGCAGTGACAAACATCGGTAGGCCAGCTTCGCGCTTATTAGCATTCTTCAGCACAAATTTGTTAGTGATATTTCACCTGTTTGGTGAAGTTTAGTGACAAACACTGTCAGTAAAACTGTTACAGAATCTATCACCGGGTTTTGTAACTATAAAAAATTAATTTAGTAAAATGTAAGTAAAAAGAAAATAAATAAAGTTATTACCAAATATAAATTCGAAACTTACCACCCACGAAAAATCGAAGGAGAACACAATGGGGTTGGCAAATCCCTCCTGTAAGTCATTTGTAGGTTCCAATCTGACAGAATTGTTCCCAAGAACTGGTGTCAGGATTTCACCATAAGTGCATGGTGGGTTAGGATCAATTGTGGTCTGATAGTGTTTTAAACATACTCGAAATTGAGTCCTGCATGTTTCAGAACACATTCCCGAAGATGACTTTACACCCCTACAACATGTTCCATCGGCATCTCTCCCCAAGTCGTTGACAAATGTATCTAGCCGTAATTCGAACATACCCGAACAGTTTACCTGAAATGAAAAAGTGAAACAAATATGTCACACATGTTTAAACAAACAGAAAAAATAACTAATAAACAACGTAATTAATATATATACTGGCTTAAATTATGCGGTAATCACCAGTCCATTTACTAATAACTTTTAAACCTGGTTAGGGAATTTTAGTTCACAGTCTTGAAGCAGCAACACTGTGGCCACTATGGCTAATAAGTTGTTGTTGTTGTTTCTAATGACCTCCTGTTTCGGTACAGCCGATACAGGACCAGTAACGCAGGAAGCAGGAAAGAAGACTGACTTGCCTCAATAAACATCCATGCCTTACTCAGGATTCGAACCTGAGCCCATCAGACAGCAGAAGAAGACGCTATCCACTTCACCGCCTAGGCGGTGGCTAATAAGTTGTTTAACCAAGTGATTAGAAAATTTTAGCAATTTTAAATCGAAGATAAATTACTTTATTAACCTTTTGCTTAAGGGATGAAAAACCTTTCAAAAAGACACCCAAACGAAGAACCTTTAAAAAAGACAGGTATTTGACATACCCTATCCCAAACAGTTCGATCCCCCCCTTTGCCAGGCATTGGGATCGAACTGTTTGGGATAGGGTATGTCAAATACATGTCTTTTTGAAAGGTTCGTTTGGGATGGACGCTGTCCCACCCGTAAACAAAAGGTTAAAACTATTTATCACAAGAGGACTATTATTTAAGGTGATAAAGCATCAATAAAAGTATGAATCTTACGTCTATAGATGTTATGTGTTAATTCCTTTAATGAATGAAGATGAAAGTATGAATCTCATGTCTTAGATGTTGCGTTACCTCCATTAATGAAGATTGTACGTAACATTGCAATGCTCAGTAACATATCTCTAACATTCTTAGAGCTATCGTTGAAAAAGAATTGAGAATCTTTTATAAGTATTGACTATTGACTATGATTGGTCAAAATTATTGGTCAAGTTGTGTATTTACTCCTATCTTCTTGGAAAATTTCGAAAACACCTAGTTTGAATTATAGAAATATTTATTAAAGATTTCTATAAATTCAAGTTCGAACGATAGAAATAAATGCGCAAATTTCACAACTTTCCGAATTTTGACCAATCATAGTTCAACAATAGCGTATATTGAATGATAGAAAAATGTTACTGAACATCACAATGTTACGTACCAATCTTTATTAACGGAGGTTATAGATAGCACGTCATATATAAATATAGACATCTAGTCTAAAATCGGAGAAAAATGTAAAAAAATTCAGAATATCAGTGAACGAAATATCGCCATAGATATAATGTTAAGAAGTTTATACATTCTTACTTAAAAATTTTATTCTTTGTTAAAAAAAAGTTTTGTGGTGATATTTCGAATGCCATAATGAAATATGGTACATCAGAAGTTATTTACATAGAAATGTGACTTAAATTATTAAAACCCTAAAAGCATCCTTTTAGAAAAAAGATTGCTTTTCTAACTATACTAAAAATCAAATGGAAATATTTTCCAGAAAAATCTATGCAAACATTTAAAATGATTTATTTTTTATAAACAAAGCAAATGAGAAGATGATGTTACATTGTGCTCGCTTCGCCCGGAGTTTAGAGAAAAAGCGGTAAAATCGTAAAAAATAACAAACACATAATACGGCGGCACATATTGGCATTTCACATATGATCATGTGACCAAAATCATAGTTGCTGCTACTCTGCGAATAAATATGCATTTGTATGCGACTGTAATGTAATAAATTTGCATGCATAAGAATGTTTGCACAGAGTACGGAATCATAAATAAAGACTGCTGGAATACAATAAAACGTAATCTATTCGCATGAAAATCATCATGAAAGGAAATATTTCTTCAACCCGTATTTGCGAAAGATTTTCAAAGTTAAGAAGAACGTAAAACGTGAAAAATAATTCCGCAAAATGCTGCTTGAATTGCTATACGCAACCATAATGTATTTAAAGTTCCAAGGGGCTATTAGTGCTAGTCTGACAATATTAAAAAGAAACAACAAAATATTTGTTTCTAATCGAATAAAATTACAAAGCAAAAATATTAAGGATTTACAGCTGTGCCCGTGAAGTAAAAAATTAAGTAAACAAAATATAAAAATGCATCTTTTTTTTTACTCTTGCAGAATATTGTTCATCGCGATGCTATATGACCTGATTTAAGTATCAAGTAAAGCACATATTGTTATCTATTTAAAGTTTTGAACTTGTTACTAATGCAACTGTACAAAGTTCGCGAATTTATTTAGCGAATTGAAATGATATCAATGTATTTAAATTGCACTTGTAATGTATAGAATAAACTCTAAATATTGTAAAAAATTTCACTTTTTAGACAAATGAAGTGCATGTAAATTTAAAAATAAAATATCTGTATATTGAATTATTCTAATGAAACTAATTTTTCTAAATCATCTAAAAGAACATTAGGCTGTAAAAATTCCGCAGTTCATTACAGTTTCCTTGGAAGTTATCAAAAACGATCCACAAAATTGCTATTATGAGAGCTAATTTTGTCGAAAATGCAAATTTACGACCAATATCCATAAAAAAAAATCTACAAAACACTTTTTGTGAGTGTTTCTAACGAAGTAATATAAATATTTCCTTAATGAATTTATAAACTTTCAGGAGAAAAAAGAAAATTTAAAAGTAATGAAAATGTTAGCATTGTTAGAGTCATGCTTAGTTAGAAATAACTACTTCAAAATAATACAACTTTGGGTGAAAAGAATACGTGAAAAATTCTACAACCACATCGTAATGTTCTTTCTCTCACAAAATATCAGATCGCAAACGGATAGCATTGTTGGATTACAAATACATTATCCAAGCTTAGAGTTGTAAACAGAGTCAAAAACAGCCACTGAAACAGAGAGAATATCTTTGTTCCCAAGCAATCATAAGATAGACACGCTCGATTGTCGTAGAAACAAGCTGACTTGACGGTGAATTGGTGAGAATGGCAAAGGATCAATTTTGATTATTTAATAAATTGACTATCTACTGGAAAATGCATTTTAGCTTTTCTACCAATAAATAATGTTGAATCTACTTGAAAACGTAGCTTATAGTATCACAACAACGAAAATTACTTTGAACTCCAATAAATATTTTAGCATTATTTTAATTTAAAAATATTTTTAGATTTTGTTTCGCCTGCAAATAAAAATCGTTCATCATCTGCAAATAAAAATCATTTATCATCTGCAATTTTATGTTGGTGGAAATTTTTTTTATCACAACAGGTATTTGAGAAGATTGTTTTCAAAAAGCTTAAATGGAAAAGAAAAACTTACTAAAAGAAATTCAGTCTTAAAATGTATAATGAAAAAAACTAGAGAAAATCATTCAAATATTGGGATAAAAATATTGATAATTTTTATAAAACATTCTCCAGAAGTATGAATGCTTCATAAAGAAAACTTCGAACGATTTAAATTTAAAATATATTCTGATCTTGGAATACCCATGCCCAAAATAGGGATACATATGCTCAAAAGATTAAACTATTTAAAAATAAATTTCAAAGTCCATAGTGTATATATATAAAATGCTACATGTGTACACTGGAAGTGCTCGATACACCCGCTAGATGGCTGTAGTGTCGCGGCACAATTTAGTTTCGGGATCTCAATTTTCTAAACGTGCGTACCTAACTATTTTATAAATAAATTAATTAACTTATTTTGGGAAATGAATTTGGAAATTTACTGATTTAATTTAGTTAGGTATTTGTTCTTCTTAAAATGAATACCTAAAAGAAAATGTGAAATAAATAATATTAAAAATAATGCTTTTTCTTGCTTTCGAAAATACTTACAACTGTTTTTAAAACTGAGAGAAATATATATATTTCGTTGTCGAACGAGTCTCGTTACTTTAACCAGAAATAGACAAAGAAGCAAAAGATAAAGCAATAAACGAACGCTGAGCCGTTTCAACAAGACCGGTGGAAGAATTTGAAAACAAAAACAGTTCCACAAAGGAACGAAAAAGCGGTTCTTTTCACACGACCCGACGATTTCAGTGACCCTGACTGCACCCCCGCTCGAACCTTGAACTAGTTGCAAACGTTTTTTGTATTCTAATTCGGAGCTCGTTCCCCTAAGAGCAAGAGGTAAACTCACGAATATGCCCTCCGTCTAGTTCTACGAGTTAAAATGGAAATTTATTTTTGGAAGAAATAATTTAACGGAGATAAGGGCGCTGTTATTAATTTTGAATCTTTACAAGTTAAATTCAAATGCACTACACAGACAAGTTTTTCTTTTTAATGAAAAATCTTGTGGGAAGCTTTTTAAATATATCTGTCTACCAGTTATCTTTTCATAGATTTTTTTTTATGAGTTAAATTCAAATGCAGACTTTTTAAATATATCTACCAATTATTATTTTTTTTAGAAAACTACATAATTAAAATTTTTCTGCTGTGTTACATACAGAAAAAGAAAATGTATTATAGTAAATAAGATGAATTTTAAGATTCTTTATATTTACTCTGTGCAAAGAACGGGAATGCTGCTAGTCATAAATAAGATTATCGTTATCATTTCATTTTTTAAACCTGGATAAAAATTAATTTTTGTATTAGTTAATAATTTAATTGCGGATACAGTTTTGATTATGTGAATTGCCAATATTTTTATATCTTAAATTTATATAAATAAAAATTATTTCATTAAATTGTTGACGACTAAATTTACATTGTCATATAGCCACCAAATGCGGACATTTAACGGACATCGTCATATTTCTAATCAGTTTCCTCGTTTAAGTTTCATTATAACTATGACTATTCTCAGTTTCTCTATAACGAAAACTGTGTCATGGATATTTTTAGTATTATCCGAGATTGAATTAATATAGAGTAGGAAACGTTAACATTTAATTTAAAAAGCATTTAAATGTACCAAAGTAAAAATTGTCTGTGCATATGAAAATAATTAATATTTTTTTCTCGTACACGAAACAACAAAAGTTAAATAGACGTAATGCATTAAATAAAAATACTAAGCATGTAATTTCGTTGTTCTATGTAATTTGGGAATTTTTAATATGGTAATAAAAGCTTAAAATGACAGTTTGAGTACCTTTGAAGTAATCTGTCATTTTGAAGCAGATTTTCTGACATTTGGAGTGGCAAAAATTTATTTGACGTAAACATTCTCGATAAATATATCACGAAACCAGTTATGAAATATCTAAATACACGTAATTAAATATAAATACATGTGTACATAAAAAAATATATCCTCAAACAAAATTACTATAGTTAGATGACATGAAAATTCGAATTTGGAGCAAATGAAGGTTTAATATCATTGTCATTAATAATTAAATAAAAAGCAGAAATTTGGGGGGGAGAGGCATATGTTTAGGAGAAAATTATAAGTAACTTTGTTTATGCACATAATTAACGATAATGACTATCCGCAGCAAATTAAAAACAAACCCGTAAAATTTTACCTCTTTGAAGAAAATAAGAGAATAAAATATTAATATCAACTCACCGGTGCCATCACCATTAGGAAAAGTATCACCAAGCGCACTAATAAACGTACTACTTCCCAGCACATGATTGTCGTTAGAAGTTGTACGAAAATCCTCTAAGAGAACTCCAATTATCAACTAAATGTATAAAAAAAATCCACTTAAAGATTCAATTGCATCCTTGGAAAAACAAAACCTTGGAATCACAGAAATCCACACACAAATTGTTGCTTCTATTGCATCATAGTACAAGGAGAGAAAAAAATCCAAACACCAATTAAATCCAGTTGAGAATCACAAAATCCGCCATCAGACAGTCCGCGAAGTTTGAGAGTTGAAATGTTTGACTAGTATCCAGCACACATCCGTGTTGACGCTAGCGCGCACATGCGATTTCTGAATCCAGCTTAGCGCTCGCGGACATATACTTCGGGAACACATAATGGGATCCTGACGCTGTGATTGGACGACAGCTCGCAGCGCGCTGATTGGCGGAGGGGGACTACTCGCATCCGTTCACAACATCGATAGAATAGAAAGGTCCCCCTGAATTATAGTAAAAGAGGGGGGGGGGGGGATCTTTTTTCTCGTGATTTTTCCGGGGGTGCTTTGATTTTAGAATATGGGAAACGATTATGATTTAGGCATCCCCTCCACGAATCTTAGAAGTAGTCTTAAGAAAACGCTTTGACGGAAATCCTGTAGAAAGGTTAGGGCCCTGAGATGGAAAAGTCTTGAGAAAAATCGGTCGGGAAAATAAAAGAGGGGGGGGGGGGGGTGAATAGATTAAAGAGAAATATAGGTTTGAGGATGTTTTTTTTTATATAAATAAAGTAATGAAAAAGCATGGGAGAATAGTTTTTTTTAATTGACAAACAGGTTTTGTTTTAAAAAATCGAATTTTTAAATGAAACAGCATTTTATGTTTCTAAAAGTTAGCATGAAATGTTGCGATAAATAATACTTTTTTAACAGCAAATAATATTTATATTAAATTATTTTCATTTAACAAGAATAAGTACATTTTTAATATTTGTACAGATTTATAATATACACTTTAAATTACTTTCTTATTACTCAGTATTAGTTCTGATGATTCAATTAGAATTAATAATATTAGAAATTATAGTTAAGACAGAAAAAAAAAGTTGATGAATATTAATGCACTATAATCAGTATTCGGAAGTGTGGCAATATTTTTTCTAGTTCTAAAACCTGAATGAGGGCAATTGGTTTAAAATATGTTCAAAAATAAGGCTCAATATATTTATTGTGATGTCTACAAACGACGAAAAAAGATGACGTTCCGATATATGTTGCAAAATTATAATTTTGAATTAATTACAAATTTCGCTTTAAATGTAAAATACATTTTATATCGATAGAATGAGAAATAAAAGAACTCAAATATTAATCCATAATTTTAGAAAGTTTTTATATAAATAGTAAAACAATAGGGTAATTTTTAAGATTTTACTTCTGTGAATTATAGTATTTTATTTGAGAAATCATAACAAATTGCTATTCTTTAAATCGCAAAATCCCTCCTACAGCCGGCAGAGTTTCGCAGCAACTCGCCGCTAGACGGCAGCAGCGTAAAGACTCTACACCTGCGCGTGGCCACTTCCAAATATGGCATGGCGTACTATGATCACATGACGTTCAAAGAGCATGAATGAAAGGGAGGCAGAGATTGAGAGACCAGCTATCACAGCCCTCTTCGCTTGAATGGGGACTCGTTTCTTTCTGGGAGAGTCGAGTTTTCCCTACTAGCAGACGATATTGGCAAAGAATGATGCTCCATTTTTTCTAAAATTAATTCTTTTATTTGAAAACAGCCAAGTTATCACAATTTATGAATGAATGCACTTCAGCCGCACTCATTATACTTCAACTGTATACTTTTTGGTTTCTTTCACAAAATACAGAGAAACACTCAGTGCCATGAAAATTCAAAAGTCGATTTTTTTAGTATCCTCAAAATGCTTTCTAATTTTATATACTATGAAAATAAATATCTTGAAATCAATTAAACGGAACTTTTTTTTTCAACGGAGATTTCATTTCTGAAGAATTGGGACAGCTGTGTGTGTAAATCTGAAAAACGGTGGTTCGAATTAGAGTCCTGTGTCAAGTCTGTTACCCATGGTTACCTACTTTATGGGCCAGTCTTGAGTAGGGCAACCTTTATTTTTAAGTTACAGGTCGAGTATAGCGAATCTTTTTTCAAAAATTATTCTTAAGATCTTGTTATCACATTCTTTTACGAGAGTAACTTGGTAAATGTCCATGACGGAGATTATGAACTGTAAGCAGCAGAAAATTACGCATATAAGTTGGAGATTTAAAAATACATTTGTTTACTTTTACGCACAAAAAAATAAATAAATAAAAATTAAGTTTCAGATATAATTTCTGTTTCTTTTTATGCCTATGTTTTTGTATGTGCTTAAATAATATTTCGTTGCATTACTATTCATTTAAAAAAAAAAAAAATCTTATAATGGATTGCAGTACAGTAAAATGGGACCATTGTTATTTATTTTATAAAAAATTAATATTTTAAGATACAGATTTTTATCTTTTTCATAGGTGTATATTAGGAGCGTTTTTCTATCCATCAATAATGTATAACGAAGCTGATTTTTTTTTATTATTATTATTTTTTTTTTTTGTTGTTGTTATGGTAACTATTAAGATCATTCTTTTTTGCTTGTTTGTTATATTTTCTTATTATTTTTTGTTTCATAGGACTATATAGTCCAGTTTGCATATTCGGCCCTTTTCTTAGATCAGCTAATGAATAGAAATTTAAACTATAATTCCATGGAGAATCCTCGAGTCACGGGTTTCGAATCACACACGCTACGAGTTCAGGGGGCGGAAGCCCAGTGGTTAGCCCACGGGAATTGCACTCGGTAGGCCAGGGTTCGATTCCCTCCGCAGTCAAAACTGCCGCAGTGTTCACGCGGAGTACGATCACGATCTTCTCGGAAGGACTTACGGACCCACATGTTTATGTGGATCCGTAAGTCCATCCGAGAGGTTGGTGATCGAGGAAGGAGGGTACGGTCCCTGTGGATGCCTCCCCCACTGGATTCCGGCCTAAATTGGGTGGCTCTGCCCGGCCGTCCAAACAGTTACCTTACACCTTTCTGGTAGGTCGAACGGTCTGGGTCTCAACAACAACAGCAACACGCTACGGGTTCGAGTTGGGTTGCAATTTGACAATTTTCTGTGCCAAGGGGTCCGAGCTAGGTTGCGGATCGACAGTGTTTTTGTTGCAGTCTCAATCCCCAAATCTTTCAAAATCTGGCTGATTTTTAGCTCCCGGTATGATATCAAAAGTTTCATCCCTATATTTTTCTTTACCAGACTACTAAAGTGAAATAATTTTGTCTCTATATTTCATATTGAAATGAATATTTTTAAATTTGAATAATAATTAAGATATTTTCGAAACGTGGAAAAAAATTATATACATCAATGCAATGATGAAATAATAAGGGATATTTAAAATGCCCTTGAAATGGGTTTCTGGGGCAGTTGCTCTCAGAATTCATTATAAAAAATGCATCCTAAAAGTCTCAAATTATAGCACCAATTAACACCAGATACAGAATTCTGTCCATCTTGTGATTCTCCGTTTACTTCCGGTGATTCTAAAATTAGAATATGAAACGAAAGTTCTAGTTTAACTTGTTCCGAAAATAATAAACAGCAGACTAAATTTTGAGCGGAAAACAAGTTTTTCAATTTCTTGCCCATACACAATAATGGATCATGGGAAAGTAGAAAATAAAGTTTAATCACACACGAAATTGAACAAAATTGATGGGATAGGCAGATTTTAACAGTAATATATAAATCTCATCAATAAATCTTATTTAAAATAATAATATATATAAATCTTATCATTATCCAAGATTGATATTATGCAAAATTATCGAAAGGAAAATGAGGGTGTTAGGCGCATGAAATAGTTTTGCCAATTTTTGTATAGTATCAATTTTAGGTAAGGATAAGATTTATATAGTAATGTTTTGAATTGAATCTGCTTACAATATCAATTAGGTTCAATTTCCTGTATTATTAAAATTTATTTTCCACTTTTCCTTGCTCCTCTACTGTGTAATGGGGGGTATTGAAAACATTGTTTTTTCTCATTTATTTTTTACTTTATAATTTTCATTTTTTACGTAATTTACGTTGAACGCTACGTAGCATTATATATGGATTGATGGAGAGCATGAAAGTATTTCATATAAAGGCACTAAATCCTAAGTCATAAATAAAATGCATTAAAAGGGGTAAAACATAGCCCTGGCGTACGTAAGTGACGTAATTACATAACGTAATGATACGAAAATTTAATAGATACAAATATTCGGTGAGATGAAACTGAGCGCTAAGTTTCAACATTTTACATGCTCTGGGAGTGGTAAACAAGCCCGTAAAAATGACGTACGTAAATGACATAACGACGTAACACAATGACATGAAAATTTGATAGATCAAACCGAGTGCCGAATTTCAGCTCTACGTGATCTGGAAATCGAGAACGAGCCATTAGAAGGTAACGTACGTAAATGACGTAATCACGTAATGTAATGACGAAATCATTTTATAGATGAAAATGTTCAACGAGATAAAACTGTATGCCGAGTTTCAGCATTCTACATGCTCTGGAAACTGAGAAAGAGCCGTAAAAAGTGACGTGCGTAAAGGATGTAACTACGTAACGTGATAATGCAAAAGTTTAATAGGTGAAAATATTTCGCGAGATAAAACTGTGTCGCCAGTTTTAACTTTCTACGTGGAGCCGAGAACGAGCCCATCAAAGATATTGAACGAAGAGATAAACTGAGGCCACGTAGAGTTGAAAGAATAATAGGGGAAAAAATGCTAAGTTTGGTTATAAAATTGAAAATGTTCAATTTTTGTCACATGTTCAATTTTTGTCTTTAGCCAGACCGACATATCAACGTCTTACCAATTTATAGGTCACGAGTTCATCCATTTCTCGGAGCCCTCTTTCAATGTCAACATCATTAGATCCTCTTATAAATATTAACCTCATTATGATTAACAAGAAAGATTAATCAAGCATAAAGCATTGATTATGAAACACTTTCCAACTGAAATGTAATTTTATTTAAACACCTCTAAAATGCGATAGATTCAGCAGTGATATTTTTAAAATTATCACAATACTACAATAATTTATTCTATTTGAAAACTTCATCGAAAACAAATGAACTTTATTCAAATAACGCCATCGAAATATAAATCGCCTGACTCTCTATACAAAAGCAGGAATATTTCATTCCTAAACTTTTTTCCATTCCTTTTAATCAGCGGCGATATTTTTGAAGTTATACTACAACAATCTTTATTTTACTTAAAGATTTAAAACCGTGGAGGTAAAATTACTTTCTAACTCCATGTTTAAAACTTCACCAAAAAGTAAAAATATAAAATCGTCTGCTTCTTTGTGTAAAATAAATTAATGTTTCACTCATATTAGCTATATTGCAGACTCCAGAGTATTGCAGACTACAACTCATCTTACAGCTTTATGTGTTTACATTCTCCATACGTGAAAGTTAGGCTGCGTTGTAGAAATGATCAAAATCTGATGATCTTTTAAACTCCAAAATATTGTAATTGCGTTGGCGCAGTATATAGATGCACAGAAAAAAAATAAATAAAACGGTTTTAGGACGGATGCAACACTAAATATAAATGAAAAAGAACTTTAAAAATCACGATTTTGACACAAGATGGATGATTTTATTTTGAAATGGGTCACGTGATCTTTTTATATAATATGGGGCTATTATTATTTAATTTTTATTTTAAAAAAACTACCAAACATATTTTGTTGAAATTTTTTTTATATTTTTTATGAGATAATTTGAATATTTTCTAAAATTTTCGAATCAATTTGTGAATTTTAAATTCGCTTAAAAAATGTTTGAAAAACTAGGTCCCATAGGGTTCAATGTATTTCATTTTTTCAACCCGGGATCAATCCAAAACCAATTGGGTGATATTATTTATTTACATTCCCATATATCCCACAGACCGTCTAAAATTTCATTTTGATAAAATCATTTTTACGGCAGTTACGTGCGAACGGATAGACAGACAGACAGAATGAACAAAGTCAGAAACACTTTTCAACTATGCTATAAAGTGTTAAAAATGTCGGTTTAAAAGGCTCCTAAAATTCATGGCTCTGGGCAGAAAAATGAAGCTGGGCTTACGGGAAATTATCGTCCTGCTTTTTGGGAAAGAAATATATTGGGGGAAAGAAAGTATATACGTTTTGAAATCAATCACGACAATATTCCCCAGAATTTTTAAACACAAGAACCTTTATATAAAATGACACATTTCCTCCAATCTTTTCCCTTCTCGTACCTTTAAGAAAATTAATAAAAAATTAATTTAAAAATTAATTATAACTAAATATAGTCAGTTCTTTTTTACTATCCCTGCAATACATGGTATAAAGTATTGTGAAAATATTGGAATGAAGTCAAAATCGCAACTCGAGTTTTCGACGAATCTACGCATTTTAGGCACTCTATAGAATACAAAAAACTATTTTTCCGGCAACGCTTAAAATTTTTTTCTACAGGATTTGAAACATATATAGACAAAAATTTAACAGCAGTTTTACATAAAGGAGGAAGTTACCATTATTTTTTCCTAGAGCTCTAAAGAATTTGAATGTACATCACCCAATGCTTCTGTAGTTCTCTTGATACAAATGACGTCAACTTGATTCAAATGACGTCATCAAAATATAAATCGGCTGGCTCTCTGCGTAAGAGCAGTAAATATTTCATTCATACATTTTTATTTCCTTCGTCACAGTACTACAATAATTTATTCTGCTTAAAAACGTAAAACCATGGAGGTAAAAGTAATTTAACTCTATGCATAAAACTTCATCGAAGAATTCTGCCATTAAATCGTCTGCTTTTCTATGTAAAATCAATTACTGTTTCATTCATATCATATATATTGGAGACTCCTGAGCAAAATAATTTTGAGTTAAAGAAATTCAGCCATTCTTATGCAGCTCATTCTTATGCACTCATTATGAAATTCAGCCATTCTTATGAGTCTAATCTGTTTACGTTCTCCATGAGTGAAAATTAGGTTTCGTTGTATAAATAATCAAAGTTTGATGATCATTTAAACTCAAATATATTGTAATTGCGCTGTTTCAGAATACAGATGCACAGAAAATAAACAAAAATAAAGTGGTTTTAGGACGGATACGACACTAAATATAAATTAAAAAGAATTTAAAAATCACGATTTTGACACAAGATAGATACCATATTTTATTTTGAAGTGGGTCACGTGATCTTGTCATATAATGGTCACGTGATCTTTCCATATAATGGTCATGGGATCTCTTCGTATAAAGAGTTTAATTATTATTTTAATTTTTGTTTAAAAAACTACTGAATATATTTTGAGGAAAATTCTTTTATATATTTTATGGGATAATTTGAATATTCACTAAAACTTTCGAAGGAATTTGTGAATTTTAAATTTGCTTAAAAAATGTTTGAAAAATTAGGTCCCATAGGGTTGAATGTATTTCATTTTTTCAACCCAGGTTCAATCCAAAACTAATTGGATGATATTATTCATTTATATTCTCATAGACCCCACAGACCGTCTGAACAACATACTAAAATATCATTTTGATAAAGTCATTTTTACGGCAGTTATCGTGCTAACGGACAGACAGACAGAATGAACAAAGTCATAAACACTTTTCAACTATGTTGTAAAGTGTTAAAAACCTCCGTTATTTATAAATAATTCGAATAAAATTCAAAGATTCGAGATTTTTCTCATTATCTAAGGGCCAAGTCCCGAGTGTCTAAAATGTTCCAAGTTCATACCTCCAGTAATTTGGATTTGACTGTGTAAGCAATGGCGGAGGTATGGACATATGTATATTCTTTGGTATGGACCCGCAACCCTTGCGATGGCGGGAAAGGGCACAGGAGGGTTGGAGGTATGTCGGGGCGCAGTGTTAATGTATAGTAACATGAGGGCTAAGTGGAAGTAGGAGGTATAGTGGGGTGCAATGTTTTAAGCAACGTAGAGGAGCCCAACGAAACCAATCCCCGCCACAGTTTGTGTCTCTTAGTCAGGATCTGGCAAGGGCGTTAGTGGGGGGAAGGGGGGCGAAATCAATCCCATTCAATTTTCCACAATTAAACCACAACAAGTAATAATTATATATATATATATATATTTCAGCTACTGGGCAGCAAAAATGTATATACTTAATTTTCACTGCTGGAAATTTTAATTTTTAGTCAACCAAAAAAATGGTCCCCCTCCGAAATAAAATCCTGGCTACGCCCATGGGGCATTGACAAGCCGAAATGGGGCACAGGGCCTACTGTTTATTCGGGACCCCTCATGCATTCAAAGTATACCAAACGCATGCCTCGACATATCAATATATAAAAAAATTGGGGGCGCTCAAGATCACAGCTAAGAAGGCACTTTAGTATGTGTAAAAAACCTCCAAATTTTTTACTTTATAAATAAGTTATAAAGACTTTAAAAGATGTATAATAAAACTTAACATATTTTATAATTTGAAATAAAAACTAGTACTACCAATTTTAAATTAATTAAAAAAAAATATTTATGTTTACATTTTTTATCACATACAAAATTTAGGGAGCCCTTTAAAATTTGGGGGAGGGGAGGTCCAGGGCCGCGACCCTGGATGTCCATGCGTTAATCAGGCCCCGTCTCAATCAATCAGTCAGTCAGTATTACTCGGGTGTATGTATATGATATTTTACAAAGCAGAATGTTCCTTGTGTAAGTCCAATTTCATATATACAGTCTGGCAGATCACGGGTTAAGAATTCCTTTGTATGTCTACCTAGCTGATAAAAATTAATATAGACCGGAAACAATAAATTCAGGTCCTCAAGACACCTGTACCAAATGAACTGCACAACACGATTGATAATTTTTATTGCTTACAAACCGCAAGACGAAACTAGTGGCATCCATTGGTCTGCAGCCTCACTATCGCCTTAGGTATCAATCAATTCGCACAACCCTTTCGATAAAGGATGGGTTAGTGTTTTTCCAGATGCGGCCATCCCAAAGAAATATATCCAATTACAAGGATAGATAGTTTCTCCCCTGATATTTACAGCAGGGCCGTAGTCAAATTGCTTCGAAAGTTTTAGGAAATATTCAAATTATCCCATAAAATATATAAAAAAATTTCAAAATATATTCAGTAGTTTTTTAAATAAAAATTGAAATAATAATTACAACCTTTATATGAAGAGATCACGTGACCATTATATGAAAAAAACACATGACCCATTTCAAAATAATATATGCCGTCCATCGTGTGTCAAAATCGTGACTTTTAAAGTTCTTTTTAATTCATATTTAATGTTGTGTCTGTCCTAAAACCGCTTATTTTTGCTTAAATTCTGTGCATCTACATACTGAAACAACGCAATTACAATATATTTGAATTTAAATGATCACCCAACTTTGATTATTTCTACAACGAAGCCAAATTTTCACTTATAGAGAATGTAAATAGCAAAATATGTAGAATGAGTTGTATAAGAATTGCTGCATTTCTTTAACGCAAAATTATTTAGCGCATGGTGTCTGCAATATAGCTGATATGAATGAAACATTCATTGACGCAGAGATGCAAACGATTTTTTGGATGAAGTTTTAAGTATAGAGTTAAATTACTTGTACCTCCGTGGTTTTAAGTTTTTGAATAAAATAAATTATTATAGTATTGTGGTGAATGAAAAGAATGGAAAAAATAATTATGAATGAAATACTGCTTTTATAGAGAGAGCCAGGCTTGTTACATTTCGATGACGTCATTTGAATAAATTCAATTTGTTTTCGATGAAGTTTTCAAATATAATAAATTATTGTAGTATTATGCTAATTTTAAAAATATTACCGAAGAACGTATCGCATTTTAAAGATGTTTAAACCAGGCAATTTATATTTCAATGCCGTCATTTGAATGAAGTTCATTTTTTCAATGAAGTTTTAAGTTTTCAGATATAATAAATTAATGTAGTATTATGATAATTTTAAAAATATTACCGAGAAATGTATCGCATTTTAGAGATATTTAGTGATGTTTAAATAAAATTGAATTGAAGTTGGAAAGTGTTTCATAATCAATGTTTTATGCATGATTGATCTTTCTTGTTTAATATAGAGAGAAGGTAAAAGAACGAGCAACTTATAAACTCATAAAAACTTTTTTTCCACTGTCATCCTTATTGGGATATAAATTAATCTAAAAATATTGAAGACGAATATGCAAAGAGGTTGATTATTTCACCAATTTATACTTCATATACCAATTTATACTCCAGAAGATAGGGCAAAGGAAGTCATATTACTTATTAAGTACAAAGTGCCAGACGATAAAACTATATGTCCTTGCCACAAGCAGCCCGCTGCTGGTCAGGCAAACAAGCTTCCGTCACCTGTTAGCAACCGCCATTCCGCCGCCTCAGTATCACTTGGAGATTAATCTGCACAACCCTTTCTTTAGAGGATGGGTCCTCGAAGCAGGACATTGATAGATAATGTCCCGGATGTTTAGAGCCGTCCGGCTTGATTGTAAAGAGTATCCGGGAGGGGGGGGGGGACCTGCGTTTGAGAATAATATATAGGTTAGGAGATGTCCGGGATGGTGGAGCGAAGAGAAGACAGTGAGGTTTTTTGTATCATCAATTTTAAGAGATTATAAAGTAATATCGTTTTAAGAATTTTTAAGGTTAGACATAGGGCATGTCTGGCAGGGAGGCGCGCGTGTCACCTGCAAAAATCAAACATCCTTTAACTCCTTTATGCATATATGCATCCTAATTTATTTTAGAAGTGTCCCTTCTAAATTTTGAGGTCACATTTATTGTTTGAGTAAATATGATAGATCCGCTTTACATATATATATATATATATAACGAATTGTTTTATAATGAGTGCAATCAATCATCAACGGTTGGTTTTGACAAACCCAACCACTCATGATAAGATATTGTCGGAAAAAAGTTTTAAATGTAGCCCATATAAAATAATAACCCATTTTTCAATAACATATTATTGCATAATATCCAATTAAATATTCTACATGTAATATTGTTTAAATATTGTTTTAATATTGTTTAAATATTCCATAATGTAATATAATTTTAAATGCAGTCCAATAAAATAATAGTCCATTTTTCAATAACATATTATTGTATAATATCCAATAAAATATTCTACGTATAATATTGTTTTAATATTGTTTAAATATTTTTTAATGTAATATTGTTTTAATATTGTTTAAATATTCCATAATGTAACATAGTTTTAAATGCAGTCCCATAAAATAATAGTAAATTTTTCAATAACATATTATTGTATGATATCCAATTAAATATTCTATAATGTAACATTATCTGTATATACAGAGTGTTTCATAATTCACGTCCAGGAATTTATTTCGTCGATGGTCGATCGTAGACCCCATTTCTGCAATTAGAAAAATCATCAGGAAACATAGTAACATTATGTTGTCGTGTTTTGCGGTGAGGGAGGGGATATTAGCAAAACAGAATGGGACCTAAATTTTATACGCCCCCCCCCCCCCCGGCAAAAAAAGTTCAATTTGAAAAGTTGCCCATCGAATTCATTAATAGAATTAAACCGTTTTAACTTAAAAACTCGCGAAGAAATTAGGATGATAATTTCGAAATTTTGAATGTTTCAGGCTTGAAGAAATGTCGTTTTAACCACTGATTATTGTCTGCCAAATATGGGTTGATGGCAAATTGCAATACTTTCTACAATTTAAATTTCCTTGAAAGCCCGACACTTCTGCGAATATGTTCTTATATAAAACATTCGATTCGGTTGACCGGTTGTAAAATTTATGACCCGTTAACCGAAAAAATCAAAGAGAATATACAAGATTTCGCTATATTCTTTTTCAGCTAACCAGAGTATGAATTTTAGCAGAGAAGAATTTTTAGACAGAATCTAACAAAACCCGGATTTTAGATGTTACGTTTGAGGGCAGAGGAAGTATAGTGAATTTACTAAATGTCTTTCAAAATCTTCCAAAAGCCCCAGTGACCGAAAAAGCTGCTGCACACTTATACTATCGATCACGGGACAAAAGTTAACAGAGCTGGATTTTCGAATTCTGCAACCCCTCCCCCAGGGTAAAGAAAATGGAGATATTCGAAAAGTCTTTTCATACCTGCCAGAAACCTCTCGGTGACCAATAAGGCTGAATATTTGCAAATTTATAAAATCGTCGACAAGACAAATGACAGGGTCGAAATTTCGATTTCTTCCTACATATATAGTATCAACCATGAGGCAGAATCTAACTGAAAGAATTTTTGATTGTGAAGACTATTTTCAAAGATAATACATTGCTAAAACATCTGATGTGGGCAGCACATGACTTTCTCTGCATTGTATAATGAATTTACTTCTTTCACAGTGAAAAAATGGTGTAATATCCACTGCAGTATGTTTTTAATGGTAAATTGTACATTTGGCACTTGTTCGGGTATAAACATGTAAAACTATTTTGATGTCCCAATTAACCTATATTTCCTGCAACTCTAACTTGACAAGAATCAATATTAATAGTGTTCGCAATACGCAATATTGTCTATATGTAAAAACATTTTAATTATTAATTCATCAATTTGACGTCATTTTCGTTAATGTACAGTCATATTTACAATTTTCACGGTATTTTCGTTAATTTAGCATCATTGCAAAAAACGTCACTAAGTTAATGATGTTTCGCCAAATTAGCCGCCAAGCTTTACAGATAGACGGAGAGAAAGGTATTTCGTCTATATAAATAATTGCCTATGGGCGAATTGTTGGACATCAAAATAGAAAACTATTACACAAAGCATCTTTTCGTGAATGGAACAAACTAGATCCATGAGAATGATGTTAACAAATTTGTTGCATTTACATATGAAAAGTGAACATATTTAACAATAGTTAATATTTTTTTAATTTTATGCAATTTTTTAGATAAATTTATTTTAAAGACCTTCAATATCTAGAGAATAGTTCATACTAGCGTTTTAAAGTTTATGTCATTCGTTTCCTAATAAAAATTTACATAATATAAGTTCATTTATGTAGCATTGTAGAAGGTTAAGATTTTTTAATGATTTTTTGCAAAATTTCTTTCAAAAATTGGGGTGGGGGGTGCTTCAGAACATTCGAGTCAGAACATTTAATAGGGTTACAGTATTCACCGATTATTATATTTGTATCAATTTGTTCTTGAGATATCGCATTCACAGACTCACGGACACACACACATACATACACACTAGCATACATACACACGTACTAGAAGACATACACATTAACATACATACATACACATATACACACACACTAGACGACATACACACTAACATACATACACATACACACACACTTGTACACACACATACACATACACTAACATACATACACACACACATACATACACACAGACATCACCTGGTGCCAACGGCCCTACCGTGCTGAAAACACCGGTTCTCGTTAGATCACCGAAGTAAGCAGCATCGGGCGCGGTTAGTACTTGGGTGGGTGACCACCTGGGAACACCGCCTGTTGTTGGCACATTTCGGGCGCGGTAGCCCGGTGGTGTGCGCGCTGGATTTGCACGCTGCCACAACTGCCGTCATGTTCATGCGGAGTACGATCACGTTAAACATATGGGTCCGTAAGTCCTTCCGAGAGGTTGGTGATAGGGGAAGGAGGGTACGGTCCCTGTGGATGCCTCCCCACTGGGTTCCGGTCTAAATTGGGTGGCACTTCCCGGCCGTCCAAACGGTTACCCTACACCTTTCTGGTAGAGTCCTTGTTGACGAGCCGGACGGCCTGGGTTTTCAACACCTTTCTGGTAGGTCGGACGGTCTGGGTTTCAACAACAACAACGCAGACATTACCTCAAAAACGTACGATTTGAATTCAGAAATGCTTAAAACGTGCTCTTCCGCCGAAAACTGGAATTCGGATGTCTCACATCCTCGCCATACTTTCCCTATATATTTCATTATACTACATATATATGGAAAATATCGAAATTACACTTCAAGAAGAGAAAGTTTCATATAATTTTTAAGAGATCTTAGTTTTCCTGTCTGTGGCAGGCCTAAATATCCGTAGCAATAATTTTCTTAGTCCCTAACGTCTTTGTTACAGGTGGGTTCAGCTGTACTCTTTAGTTGGTATGTTCTGAAATAAAAAAAAATATTTATGGTGTGTATTTTATAGATTACGTCCGTACCTTCTGTTCCTACCTAGTATGACTAACACCACGGCATCCATTACAACCAAGATTTTAATTGACGAACCACTCAACACAAAAGTTATTGTCATCCGACCGGAAAATCACCCCCTGGCTTCAGCGCCCCCCCAAAAAAAATCTTTTGTGCCTCTTAAACTGCCGACGCCCGAAACATGCTTAATACGTCATCACACTGTCCTCTCTCTCTCTTCATCCGCAAGAAGTTGCAGTCACCTTGTCGAAGCCATTAAAAGTGTCCCAAGTTCCATATTTGCGATGCCTCCAATAAATAACAAGTCATCCTATCTTAAAAGCCAAGGAACACAATTTAAGTCAAGTTGGATTCAACAGACGGGAAGTTTAAAGGGGAAGTAATAAAACAGCGTACCCCGTGGAAAAAGGGGGTACCTAAGGATGTCAAGATTCGACAGCAGATGGCGGGTACCTGCATTTCCCCCGCCAGAGCAGCGCGCACAGATGGCAAGACGGACTTGCACTGGAGTTGGTTCTTCTCCGAGAAACTTTGTAAGGTGGAAGGGGGATGCTCGATTTTCGGGAAAACCAACCACTCCTTAAATGGTCCTGAAAGGAGAAATTTTGGGATCGGAAGCTGGGATGGAAGTGGGATGGAAAAAGTCTTACAGGACGACCCGGACACGAGCGAGTGGGACGCGATTGTCCGTAGCTACGCGTGCCTTTGCATCAACCAGGGATTGGCTTACACTCGCGTCATAGGGCTGTGACCTGGACCTTCAAATTCCATTATAAAAGTCTGAAATATTAAATTGAAAAATTTTTATCAAATAATTGAGAATATTAGTAACTAGCTATTCCACCCGCACTACACGCGTTTAAAATACCCATCAGTGGTCGTTAAATATGACACCAACACTACAGTGTTTCTTTCAGGCATACCTAGGGGGGTACCCCCCCCCCCCCCCCGAAGACGATTATTCGTCCCTCCCTGGAGACATTTTATATTAACCTAGTTCTATTTATGTGATAGCATTTAGATATATATTGATATAGGGCAAATAGAAAACTCGCCCCACTAAAGTTTCCTTCGCTCCCCCTCCCTCCCACCCAAAAATTCCTGAAAGAAGCGCTGCCTACACACTTAATGAAAGTTCATTCAAGTTTCATTATAAAGGTTTGAAATATTTAAAAAAGTTTTATCAAATAACAGAGAATATCAGTAACTATCTATTCCACCCGTGCTTCACACGTTCAAATTGCCTAGTGGCGTTAAATGTGACACCCACACGCTTGATCAAAGTCATGATCAAAAATATTAAATGGGAAAATATATCGAATCTTATTCCCACGCGCGACAAAATTGTTTTCTTGTTTAATTTTCCGATTGGATGAGAAAGGATATAATATCGAGGTTTTATTGCTTCTAGCTCGGTGAGTGCCTGAATACTTTGAATATCATTTCCACACGAGAAAATGATTTAATTATCGTGAAACGATTTTAAACAATTAGAAATATTCTATCGCTTTATTTATTTATTTTTCTGACAGCCAAATGATGTGTTGAAGACCCAGAACACACGACCAGCCCGAAGGCTTATGGTAGCTAATTGTGTGGCCGGAGGGATGTGTGTAGCGAATGGGATGTGTGTAGTGATTAGGATGTGTGTAGGATGCGTGTAGTGCCGAAGGGATGTGTGTCGTGATTCTGATAGCGAAAGGATGTGTGTATTTATTACTTCTGAGAGACAAAGAAATGTAATTTTTTTTTTAATCTCTTTGTGTCATCACCTTTATTTGAATTTTCACAATTTTTTATTTTCCCATTGGGCTGGAAGCTGAGACAAATCTAATGAAACCTAAACCAAGATTCTGTCTCGAGTGGAAGGGCTCAATCAGCTGTTATCAGTTTTTAATAATTGTGCATCGTCACCTCTATTTTTTTAAATATCAGATATTTCCTCTAATCTAGAAGCTGAGACGGATCGAATTGCACCAAAGTCAATATTCTAGCTATAGTGAAAGTGTTTCAGAATTTTAATATATCACCTCCTCAGTTAGTTACTTTAGCGCATATTATATAAATATGTATGAAGATCTGAGGAAAAATTTCTTTTTAGCACATTTTATCTTGATTTTAAATTAAATTGATATCCCAATCATAGAAACCACTTGTAGGGGGGGGGGGGGGTCCTAAAGTTAGGTTCAGGATTGACACGTACTTTAGAATCTAGACAATTCCAGTCTTTTATAATTCCCTAGTAATATAGGGGTAAATATACAACATGTATATCTTGGGGGGGGGGGAAATTTAAATCAATGGGAATTATCAACAAAAATTAAGGTTTTCAAACAGTTTTTATTAAAATGGTCTTTTATACCTTGCAAGCGATTTTACATAGTTTTTTACTTCTGGCTTAACAAGTGGGAGTGTTAGAGCACTTTGTTGCCATATTTGGATTCAGCAATGTAATAACTCTAAGAATCATACCGAATGTTAATGACGGGCGAAAAATTATTTATGTCGAAAATTGTCATCTGCATCTAAAAAGGTATTTCTATTTGCTTTAATTAAATTAAATTTATTTAGAAGTTATTTACATTCATTTAAAATGTTTCGTAGGGGCTCCAAAAGATAATCAGATCCTTGGCCCGATCTTCCATTGGTCAGACTCTGGTACTCTAGAGCCATTTTCATAAAAAAAATAGTGACGAAGCTTTTGATTTTTCCACTAGGCCCGAACTTGGCGCCACGTTTCAGGGAGAGGTAAACTTCCATAACGGAAACTATTTTGAAATTATAAATTAGTAAAGATTAAAAAATTAAAAATATGGTTATCAACTACAAAATATAGACACAAATGACGCTCTTCTTTGCAATATCGCAGCGTTCAGCTGTGCCAAATCATATCGAAGTCATGTAGTGAATTATGTCGAAAAGTGTTATCTGTATCTGTAATGGTATTTTCTATTTACTTTAATTATTTAATTAAATTTATTTGAAATGCTTCGAAATTTAGTTAAAATGCTTCGTGACGAAGTTTTTAATTTGCCCACGAAGTCTGAGTTGGAGCGCCATGTTTTGGAGAGAGACAAATTTCCATAACGAAAGATGTTTTGAAATTCTAAATTCTGAAAGCATAAAAATAAAGTTATTGATTATAAAATATAGTTATCAACTACGCTCTTGCAATATCAGAGTGTTCAGTTGTGCCGAGTCATATCGAAATCACGTAGTGATGCGTTTGCAAATTACAACAACTTCACCAATTTTTCAACAACTTGCAGGAAAAAATTTCTGTAGTTTTCAAAGAATTTGTACCTTCTAAGAAGTTGCATTTACTTATTTGTGTTAATAAAAATTCACAGCAAAGTTGGCCGTACTAAATAAGGTTTCATTGAAATAAATATTTAAAGTGTATAGTGTTTTGCAGGTGTTAGAATTTCGATGCGACCACTGGCATTTGTGGCTAGAAACGGCACAATATAAATTTCTGCCTGTAATTAAAGGAACCGTTAAGCTATGTACTCGAATTTTTGGATCCTCTAAGATAGTTAATAATAATTACAATATGAGATTATGTTTAATAATGTCTACATAGCCCTGAAAATCGTAAGGCTGTTTCAACTTGAGTGCTTGTATTATTAATTTTTCAAAGATGGAAATTAATTCATATTTTCAATTCTTGCCCTTCCCAACAAATCATCTTCAGAACACACACGCCAAATAGCCGCACTTCCTTCGGCACCACATCTTTCCTTCCAAAGCCTAAAAAATAATCTCATTAAAACCGAACCCACCCTAGTCCACATCCTCACACACCTTCTCCGGCGTCTCTATAGTAAAAGGGACCTAAAAAAATCTACAACCAAACATCCTCTTCCATCCCCGCGTCCTTACATCCCGGTGCCCGCACCTCTTCCTCAGTAGTACCTTTTGTACCGGCATGTACTGCAGTACCACGCGCCACTTGTCAACTCGCGTCCTATTGGATGAACGCAAGGGCTTCCCGCCTTTATCTTCGGTTCTTTGTACGAGAGCACGTGGCGATCTTATATTATATTTATCGGAGGGGGGAGCAGATGGCACGGTGTATATACCTGCACGCGCCAGATGTTAGCCAGTCGCGTGGCACCAAAGTGCAGCACAGTGGTCTTTTGCATTCCATTAGGCATGGTGCGGACGAGATTCGAATATTTTCAATGAATCACGGAGCAGAGTTTGGACTTTTTATTATACCGTGATTTCAAATCAGTCTGATATCAATTATTTGATTAAAGTTCAGTTAGGGTGTCCAATGGCATGTCATTTAGGCAATTGCCCCGATGGGGATTTTCAGACAGGACAGAGTGTAGATAGATCTACGGGACAGAGTCAGTGGTGGACTAATATGGTTGTGTTTTCCTGGAAGAGGCACATGCATAAAAAGACGGATGCCAGTGGGGGTGTCTAAAAGCTGCCCAAAATGTGCCACTAAAAATAAAGATTGAAAAAAAGGTCACCAATATCATTTTTCCAGGTTCCATAGTTAGGGGTAGCAGTCGAAATAAGTTCTGACAGAAGATTTGTGTCTGTAAAAGTTACTATCAAATATTGGATTTTATGAAGACCAACTTACAGGATTTACTAATTTTTTATTCACATTTTCCTCAGGCGATTTAGCCTGTGCTAAAGTTGCATTAGAGCAACGTCTGGGGGAAAACTATGTAAAAATTTAATGACTCGTGGGAGTTGGTCTTTCAATGACCTGAATCCATGATGGATTTCTTTGGAAGCAGCGGGGAAATCTTAGGCATATTAGAGACAAATATTAGGGGCGTCTAAAATTGTTCAAAATGTGACACTCAAAAAATAAACATTGATCATTTTTACAAGCTCTACAGTTCGGAGTGCCGGTTGAAAGAAATATTGATGCATTAGAGGACTGTGCATCTCTTGTAGGGCAATTTACAGGATTTACTAAACTTTTATCCAAAATTTCCTCAAACGATTCTCACACTTAACGTACAATATGTTAAATTTGGACAACTTCTGACGCAAAATTAGTAAATAGTGATAGTTGATCTCCACACAACCATTCACTTCACATAACCTCAAGCTTGACCCAGACTAAACACTTCATGTACTAAAGTACATATTAATATCTCCGAATGCAGTTGATGACTGAAAACGAAACTTGGCGTAAGATAATTCTTTGTTTGATATTATAGGGCACATCAAAGCGCAGAGAATTAAAAGCAAAATTCAAATGACATTTAGGATACTAAAATTTCCTCTATTTTCCGCAGCACCATCGCTAGATTTGACATCGAGATTTTCCAGTTCGTCTGTAAAATTTTGTACCTGGACCATGGGGGCATACAATATCGTTGCTATAAGGCTGGTTAGTCCACTTCGACAATAAGAGCTTGCAACTTCGTCCCAGTAGCTCAACGGTAGAGCATCGGCTGTCCAGTTCGAAGATCCAGATTTCGACTCCCAGCTTGGACAGCAAGGTTCTTTGCAAGCCTTTGAAGTCAAATGGTGATCTCAACAATTAAAAAGACTAAGAATCACACTCCGAATCCTCACTCGTAATACTAACCTCGAGTTTCTATAAATTTCATATAATGAAACCAAAACTAAAATATTCTACTTGCATTTCGTCCCGCATTCAAAGACTAATATGTTTTTAAGGGTATATGAAAATTAAGACTATTTCTTATTTGACTGGCAGATATTTGTAATTTTCGCAGCCAGTTCAAGTTTTAGTGGCTGCCACACTAATCTAAACTCTCAATTGAATAACGTGTAGAACAATCTAACAATTTTTTTTTATAGATGAGGATTTCTTGTAGAAATATGGACAGATGCCTATATTTGTACAAGAATATGGGAGCCCTAAGGAATACTAATTTTTGAAACTCCTGCTATATTGGTGTATTTTTTTTATATAAATCCTTAAGTGGTAATTAATATTGGATCTCATGTCATGCAATGTATTTTGCATAGGAGGTCCTAAGTGATGAGTTTGGGTTGATTATGCTAGTGATTACTATTCTTTTTAGGTCAACATTTAATTTTGAATCGTTTATCATCTTCAATCTCACTTGATTCTTCTTTCTTATTAAACTGTGTTAATTTATTTGAGCCAATTATTGGTCAGCTTCCACTAGGGTATTAATTTTTTTTAGTATCTACTATTTAAGTAGCTGTTACATTTTTGTACCAAATGTTCTTCTTTTACCAGCATTTCTCTAGAAATTTTGAAAACTGGGCTAATTGCTGATTATGTTAGTGACTACTACTTCCCTTGGGTTGACATTTCCTTTTGGAGTATACCTTCACACTCATTTGATTTATGTTTTTTTTTAAACTGCGTTAATATATTTAAACTAATTAATGACCAGCTTCCACTACGGTATTACCTTCTTCAATATGTATCCGTTAAGTTCATGTTGTATTTTTGTACCAAATTTTATTATCGAATTATGGTGTTATTTTTTTAGTATCTACTATTTAAGCACTTGATGTATTTTTGTATCACATGTTTATCTTTTATCTGCTTTCTTCTAAACTTTTTAGAACCAAGGCTACTCATAAAAGGAGGACTGTTCTTAAGCTTCCAAATACTGGTAGAGATAAAGAGTAAAAATCTATGATTTGGGAAAATATTTATTGGATCAGTGTTATACTATGTGAAAAAGTCTACTGATATTCCCTCTTTTCAACAGAAATGGAACATTTCAGGAGTGAACCTATGCTTGTATTCTTAAAACTCTAGAAGTTCGCTCTTCAAGAGTCATACACATGATAATAATATGGATTTTCAACGTATTATTAACCTCTTAGTGCTTATGAATACAGAAAAATTAGGATATAGATGTGAACAATTTAGAACATATATCAACAATTTAATTAAATGTATTGAAAGCATACACTGGTGTACTAACAAGAGTGTAAAATGTAATTTCGGCCGACACCTTATTGATCATGGGGCAAAACTATATTACTTATAAACTATTGAAAAAAAAAAAAAAAATATCAATTTCTTAATTGATTAACTAAGTGACAAATCATCTGCAGCCAGTATTTTTTACGAACCAAATTTGTCTCCTTTTTGACAAATTTAACCAAGCAGCCCAAACTGAAATTTACACTAAAACTTAAAATTTCAACAATGTAACAAAACTAACATTGTAGGAAAGGTGACTGTTTCGGTTGTCCCACCCTTAAACAATTTTAATAACCGCATACGCAAAATAATTTGCATAAACTACTGTCTAAATAATCCGAAAATCAAGTGACTTGAAGTATTTTAATTGCCGGAAGTACATACGCAATTTAACGTCTCGATTACTTTTATATTATACCCTTTACAAAAACATTCAACTTCAAAACTGATTTCACTTCATTTCACTCCACTGCTTTAATTTTTAAATTCAAAAACATCGCGTTTTCCACCCTCCTCCTCCTCCTCTCGTCGGCACTTTTTAATTCATCTGCTTCTTCCAAAAGCTGGTGGCGAAACATCTGCACTCCGCGTTTAAAAGGAAAACCTGCCACGCGCAATTCCAAAGTGCAAGCTGTTTTCCAGCTCGGGAGTAATCTGCAGGCACACATCCAGAAGAAAATCTTATAGCATTTGTAAGAAACAGAGATGCATAAGAAAAAAAAAGTTCGAGATATTTTCTCGCAGCAGTTGTCATGCAGGCAAATTGTCACACCTGCGTTTGAAGAATTTTTAAAAGAAAAAGATAAAAAAAAATAATAATCACAAGTTTAGGTTAGGTTTCGATCGCAGACGATTTGTAATGAAAGGTTTTTCATTTGCTTATTCCAAAATGTGAAAGTAATTAATGCATGGAAAATATATCTTTATAATACATATAATAGTCAAAGACAAGAATTAATGCTAACTTCACAAACTTAATAATACAGGTTATATGTAAGATGATATGCACATTGCAGAAAAATAGAGCAATTTATCTTAAATGTGTGACTATTCACAGGTAATTTTCACCTGCGCTTGAAATATTTAAAGAGATAATAAATGGCAGTTGACATAAATTTCCTTATTTAGAATAAATCATTGAAATATTTGGAACTGGCAGATGTATCAGGTACTTTTTGTGAAAGTGTAAGAACATCTTTAAACGTAATAAAAACTTTTTTTTTTAATTTTTTATATTTATATAATAAAATATGAAGAATATTAAAAAAAAAGGAATTATCAAAATATTCCAACAAGTTTTATAATAAAATTGGTGAAGCACCTGCACAAATCAAGCAAGCCTCCTTGAATTTGAGATCATTTTTCTCTAAACTATTATTTTCGACCTTGGGCGCATTGTAGTTTCTAAACTACTGAAAGCAGAATTTTAAAACTATGCTATTGCACAGTTTTAAAACATGCATATATACACATTCCACCTATATGCATATATATATACTCCACCTAAATTTTTAAATAACTATTAATATATTTCTATTAAAAACCTTTCTACAAAATGTTTTGATATTTTTAGTATTTAATTATAAGACTACCATCCCTCCCTCTTTTTCATTTTCGCAAACTTCAATATACTTTTAGATGGAAGTTAAAGTATAACCTCCTAAGATGTAATGTGAAAAGAAAGATTGGGAATTAATATGCAATATTATATCCATAAAACTCACATTTTCAAAAACAATCCATACTTTTATTGTATATACTTTTATTGAATATATTTTTCTGTAGTAATAGATAAAGAGTAGAACAATTCAGCCCGTGTACATTCCAAAAAAATTATAAATCATATTGTCATTATTTCTGTTGCCTTAGGAGAAATACTCTTAATACACAATATGACAATACACAGTATGATAACTTTCTTAATACACAATATGATTTATCGTCAAATCTATATATTTAAAGAAAAATCGTTATTACGGTATGTAAAAGCAATATTTCATCTCCGATCACTATATACTGACATATTCATTTTAAGCTAAAATCCAATTTATTTATAGCATTACGTTTCAGTAGTCTGATTTGAAGAATAACCATCGAACAATTACTTGAAACATAACCCGATTTCTATAATTACCACAATTAATTAAAAAACAATAATTAAATTCATTGATAAAATATAATCTATAAACAAAAACAACTGCATTGTAAAAAAAAAAAAATTCGCCAAGTAATGAAAACGTCAACCATAAAGAAAAAAATGAAATCACGCCAAGTACGATTCCATCCAGGTGGAAAAGCACCACAATGCATGCATGCTTTCCATCTATAGCTAGAATAAACGAAATGCTGAAAGAGAAAGAGAAAAGGTTCCATATACTTTGGCGCCGGGCCTCGTTAATTATTAAAATGTACATAAGGTCCTTCGGTGCAGCCCAACTACACTAATAGTATTTCTCGTACAGTTAAAACCAAAATCCCGGTAGAGCGCCAAGGTATAATGGAACCTTTTTCTTTCTCTTTTAGCATTTGTTTATTCCAGTTTTGTTTATTCCAGATATAAGTGGATGGTACATTCCCACCTGGATGGAATCATACTTGGCGCCCAACTATGTGATTTCAATTTATTTATTTATTTTTTATATATTTATTTATCTTTGACTGATGTTTTCATTACTTGGAGATTTTTTTTTTATATATATATAATACAGTTGTTTTCGTTTAGGGATATTACATCATTTTGTGGTTATTTTTTTTTTCGTGTAAGGTTCATGCTCTGCTCTGTACATACTTAACTGTGGTCTGCATCTGGTTTAAATTTTTAGGAATGTAACATTTTTGTCAGTGTGTGTTTTTACACATGCTTTGTATCTGTTTCGATTTTCAATGCGAAATTCGATCGGGAAATACCTAAGCCTGCGATTAGGCAATTTTCTTTTTACCACAGGCTTGATATTTTTTTCAGAGATTTAACATATCTGTGCCTCTGTACTTCTTGCCTCTGTACTTCTTGCCTCTGTACTTCTTGCCTTTGTACTTCTTGCCTCTGTACTTCTTGCCTTTGCGTACTTCTTGCCTCTGTACTTCTTGCCTTTGTACTTCTTGCCTCTGTACTTCTTGCCTTTGCGTACTTCTTGCCTCTGTACTTCTTGCCTTTGTACTTCTTGCCTCTGTACTTCATGCCTCTGTACTTCTTGCTTCTATACTTCTTCTAACTCCATCTTGAGACGTCTTGAGACGCATGCTTATAAGCATACAACACAGTATACTGTGTTGTATTCAATGTAGTAAGTTAATGTTACGATTTATAAGAAGGTATAAGGTAATTGTTCAGACGGCCGTGCGAGACACATATATAATTTATCCCACGCAAATAAACATTTTGATAATAAATAGAGACCTTCATTTTAAGAATGGGGATAAACAATCCCTCCAACTCCATGATTTCAATTTTGAATTTCATTGTTGGTTTTTTTTCTGTCGCCAAAGTCAAATGACCTACAAAATTCCTACCAAACTTTTAATTCCTTGCTTAATTCCTAGAAAAAAAAAAAAAACTCCTGGCAGTGCTTGCACATTTTCATTCACATTTCATCTCTGTTTTATTTTCATTAATGGCGCGACACGTTGCGGCGTTCTCAACAATAAAAAAATCATCTACTGTAACTATAAATAAAAATATTTCAGGAACGGTTTCAAGACATAAACACTTTCCAACATAGTTCTAAAGTGTTTATGACTTTGTTCATTCTGTCTGTCTGTCCGTTCGTATGATAACTGCCGTAAAAATGGTTTGATCAAAATGAAATTTTAGTATGTTGTTGAGACGGTCTGTGAGACATATCGGAAAGAAAAAGAAAAATATCACCCAATTAGTTTTGGATTGAACCCGGGTTGAAAAAATGAAATACATTGAGCCCTATGGGACCTAATTTTTCAAACATTTTTAAGCGGAGTTAAAATTCACAAACTGCTTTGAAAATTTTAATATTCAAATTGTCATGCAAAATGTGTAAAAAATTTTCATCAAAATGTATTAAGTAGTTTTTTAAATAAAAATTGAAATAATAATTACACCCATAACCTCTTCATGTAATATGGGTAGAAAACCCAGACCACACGACCAACCCGAAGGCTTCATGTAATATGGGTGTACCCAGACCACACGACCAACCCGAAGGCTTCATGTAATATGGGTGTAATAATTACACCCATATTACATGAAGCCTTCGGGTTGGTCGTGTGGTCTGGGTTTTCTATCCATATTACACGAAGAGGTCACGTGACTCATTGCAAAATAAAATATGGCATCAATTTTTTTTTTCGCTTAGTGAAAATCGCGATTTTTAAGGACCACTTATATTTATATTTAGTGTTGCATCCGTCCTAAAACCTCTTTATTTTTACATATTATCTCTGTATCTAAATTCTGTGACTACGCAATTACAATATTTTTTATTTTAAATGATCACTAAACTTTGATTATTCCCACAACGAAGTCTAATTTCTATAACATGCAGTATGTAAACAAATCAAGCGACTTTAAAATGAGTTGTATAAGAATTGCTGATTTTTTTTTCACGCAAAATTAGTTCGGTCTGGAGTCTGGAATATAAGTGATATGAATGAAATATTCATTGGTTTCACATAAGAGAAGCAAACGATTTTATAGCATTACCTTGTCTGATGAAGTTTTAAATTTCCAAGTAAAATAAATTATTGTGGTACTGTGATAATTTAAAAAATATCACCGCTGAATGCATCGCATTTTAGAGATGTTTAAATAAAATTGCATTTCAGTTGAAAAGTGTTTAATTATCAATGCTTTATGCATGATTAAGCTTTCTTATTTTAGTATTGTGATATCGAGCATTTATTGGAATAATCATGCCGAATTATATTAAAAACACTTCATATGATTATGAGGTATCACGTCCACAGACACAGACACACACACACGCACCCATGAGCACATACACACACACACATGCACATTAACATATACACACGCACTAGCATATATATATACACACTAACGCATATATATATATATATATATATATACACATGCTAACATATAAACACACGCACACATATACACCACCTCAAAAATGTTTGATTCGAATTCAGAATATGTTTGAAACGTGCTCTTCCGTCGAAAATTCGAATTTAAGTTTTCGACCCAGCCCCACAAGACTTGCATTATTTATACTATGCATGTAGGGAAAGTAACATCTTTTGCGTAAGAAGCATATCAGTCTTACAGATATAAATGCTGATTTTTCTAAAATAACAGGTTGAACTCGAACTATAATTAACAATATTGCGATTTATAGTCACCGTTTCGGTGCAGGTGAATCGAAAATTAAATGGGCTAGGTCTGCCTCAATTGGACAACTCGAGTTTTCTAAAAGACATGATTAATTATCTTTAATATGAAGTTTGATGAGTAATGGTGTGCTTAATAGTGTGCAATGGCAAATTTAATGAAGATATGCAAATACCAGCAAAATACATTAAATATTAATACAAATCAGGCCACATACATAAAACTCCTACCGTTGCCAAATCAAAAAATCTGATGTGAGCAGCACATGACTTTCCCTGCAGACTTATATCCATGTTCTCTTTATTTTAATTAAATTTAATTCACTTTTAATTCAATTTTCGTTCTCATTTAGTAAGTAGACTTATTTTCAACGGTGGCGTAGAGAAAATACGAAAAAACTAAAATATCTGGAGAACGGCTAGTCCTAGTGTAATGGGGTTGGTTTATTATTTTTTGTATAAAAAATTACGTATAAAACAAGCATTTAATGGATATATTTGAGCATACGTATGTATTTATTTTAGATTTTGACGATTTTTAAGGGCCATTTCGCAAAAAAAGGCAGATTCTTCTTTTCCGAATCGTACTAAAATCTAATCAGAACCAAGGTGGCTCACAAGTGACTTATCTACCAAATTTTGTGAAATTCGGTCCATTAGATTTTCTGCTAAAGTGGATACAAGCTTTTGCGGGCCATTTCGCAAAAAAAGGCAGGTTCTTTTATCCCGAATCGTACCCAAAACTAATCAGCACCAGATTCGTCCACAAGTGACCTACCAAATTTTATGAAATTCGGTCCATTAGTTTTTTAGTTAGAGTGGATACAAAATCTGCACAGACAGACAGACACACACAGAGACGTCATGCTAAAAATAGTTTTTTCGCATTCTAGAGGTCTCGAAACGTGTAGATCCGTCGAAAACTCGAGTTGCGATTTTCGACATGATTCCAATACTTTCCCTATACATTACCATGTATTGCAAAGAAAGTAATAAAAATTAAAGAATATTTAATAAAATATTTAAAAAGTACATCTTGTGAACAGTCATAAAGAATCTAATGTGGACGGCATATGACTATTCCTACTGTCTCGAATTCATTTTATTTCCTTTCTTTTACAGTTTATTAAATTAAGTTTAATTGCACAAAATTACCCGGACAATTATTTGAAATTACTCTGCATTTGCAGATTTAATTCAATGTTCGTTTCCATTTGGAGACTGGACGTATTTTTAAAGGCGACGTGCCAAAAATTCGAAGAAACTATAATATCTCGAGAACGGTTAGTCCTGGTCTTATGGGGTTCGTCTTATTTCGTTAAAAGTTTACGTATAAAACAAGCATTTAATTGATACATTTGAACACAATAGTCTTCTATTCTAAATTTTGGTGATTTTTCAGAACCATTTCGCATAAAATGGCAGGAATTTTCCTTCCGTATCACAGAGAAATCTAATCAGTACCAAAATAACCCACAGGGGATTTATATACCGAATTTGGTGAATTAGTTTTTAAGTTAGAGTGGATACATACTTTTTTCAGGACATTACGTAGGTTCTTTCTTTACGAATCGTATCAAAATCTAATCAGCACCAGGGTATACCACAAGTGACTTATCTACTAAATTATTTTGTGACGTTTGATTAATTAGTTTTTCAGCTAGACTGGATGCACACACACATATACACACAGACGTCACGGAAAAATTAGTTTTTTCGGGCTCCAGAGTGCTAGAAGGTGTAGATTAGTCGGAAACTCGAGTTGCTGTTTTTGAAACGATTTCATTGTTTTCTCTATACATTCATTTACTATACATTTCTCTATACATTCGAATTCATTTTCTTATTTTTACTTTCCCTGCAATACATGGTAATGTATAGGGAAAGTATTGGAATCATACCGAAAATCGCAACTCGAGTTTTCGAAGGATCTACACATTTCGGACTTCTAGAATACGATAAAACCATTTGTAGCGTGACGTCTGTGTGTTTGTCTGTCGGTGTATCTGTCTGTGCGTCTGTCTGTGCGTCTGCAAATTTTGTATCTACTCTAACTAAAAACTAATTGAGCGAATTTCATAAAATTTGGTAAATAAGCCACTTGTGTGCGAATCTGGCGCTGATTACATTTGGGTACAATTCGGGATAAAAGAAACCGCCACTTTTTGCGAAATGGCCAGCAAAAATTGCCTGTATCCAATCTAGCTGAAATACTAATGGGCCGAATTTCACAAAAATCGGTAGATAAGTCGCTTGTAGGTGGGTCACCCTGGTGTTGATTAGATTTTGGTACGATTCGAAAAAAAAAAACCGCTGCTTTTTTATGCGAAATGGACCGCAAAAATCGTCAAAATCTAAAATAAAAACTACGTATGCTTAAATATATCCATTAAATGCTTGTTTTATACGTAATTTTTAACGTTGAAAAGAATAAGATCAACCCCATTACACTAGGACTAGCCACTTTGGGTGGGTGACCACCTGGGAACACCGCGTGCTGTTGGTTCATTTCGGGAGCGGGAGCCCGGTGGTTTGCGCGGTGGATTTGCACGCCGTCACAACTGCCGCAGTGTTCATGCGGAGTACGATCACGTTAAACATGTGGGTCCGTAATTCCTTCCGAGAGGTTGGTGGTAGGGGAAGGAGGGTACGGTCCCTGTGGATGCCTCTCCCACTGGGTTCCGGTCTAAATTGGGTGGCACTTCCCGGCCGTCCAAACGGTTACCTTACACCTTTCTGGTAGGTTGGACGGTCTGGGTCTCAACAACAACACTAGGACTAGCCGTTCTCGAGATATTTTTGTTTTTTCATATTTTCTCTACGCCACCTTTGAAAATAAGTCCTGTTACCAAATGAGAACTAAAATTGAATTAAAAGTAAATTAAATTTAAATAAAATAAAGAGAACGTGGATATAAGTATGCAGGGAAAGTCATGTGCTGCCCACATCAGATTTTTTATTTCATGATGCATTAAATTGGGTTTAATTGCTAAAAATAACTTGGATGCATTTCTGATATTAAGCATAACTCGCGTTTTTAATGCATCTTCGTTTCATTTGGCAACTTAATGCATATTTTAAACGTCTTTAACTCTTCGAAATTCCGAATATATATATATATATATATATATATATAAATAAATTATTAAATCCAAAGTTAGATTGTATGTAGTAACTCATAATACACTATTCCAAAATTTTCTACAAATACAAAGAAATTAAGACAAAAAGAGGAAATAATAAAGCATAATGCAAGTCATAAGGACAAAGACAATCAACAAATTTCAAAAATGAGGAATGCAAATAAGAAAACAAAAAAATCAAGCAAAAAAGCTTGCACATGGAGGAGATTTAGGCTTACGAGATTAGGCTTACGAAAAGTTCATTTCGAAAAAATTCTCATCGGGTCCATATATCTTTTCGAAATGAACACAAAAATGCTTGTTTCTGAAACACAAGATAGATTTTATCTATAAACTTGTGTTATATGGACGACAAGCATAAAGATTGGAACAATAAAGGAAACATAAATACCTGAAAACGCACCTCTTCAGCGCAACCATGACGAGCAAAATATGACTGGATCATCGTTGCCATATGCCAAAATGAAAAGATGTGATTTGCTGTTGCCAAAGAGAGTAATAAAAACAGTACTGCGCAAAAGCAATAAAATGAGTTATTCAACTGTTAAAGCTTCGAGATAAAAAGATGAAAATATAATTGCAGGAGAATGAAGAAGTACGGCTAAAATAAGATAATAAGGGGAGAATATGAGAATTTTAGGCTAATCGAAACTTATTAACTATACTATTGACTAAATATGCAGGATATTGATACATTTTACTGGTAATTTTGAGGTTATTAATGTGCAAAGCATGAAATTTTTTATCTGATAATCTATAAATTCTAAAAAGTTGATTAAGTATAATATTTCTAAACAATTGAATCGAGTTGCAGGAATTAAAAGGTAATAATTTATTAATATTAAATTTAAAAAAATCTTTTTTATCATATAATTTAGTAACTATCCCATGAGCAGGTTCTATAATTAGATTTAAATCCAAATAATAAACATTATTACTAATAGAAGTTTCATTAGGTATTAATTCCAAATTATCCGGATAGAAATCTATATCTATGACATAGTTATCAGTAAATACAAGACAAATCAGATCATCTACATATCTATAAATTTTATAATCAGTTGAAGTAAAGAATTTTTCATAATGATATAGGTATAAATTAGCTAACATACTGCTACTACAGCCACCTTGTGGAACACCTGAGACTTGTAAGTATAATTTATTACCTTGAAAGATATAATTATTGAAAAGAACAAAATGGAGAAGCTTAGGAAAATTGGTAAATTTTGTAAGATTAGAATGTTTAGTAATATAAGCATTATATAAAGCTAAAATGACATCATATAGATCAGTGATCTTAATATTATTAAATAGATCTTTAAAATCAAAAGTTTGAAATCCTATTATTTTACCATGCGTTTTTAATTTATTTTTTAATTCCTTACTGTTATTTAGAATAATGTAGCTATCACCAGAATCTCGTAAATTGCTATTTAGTACATTTAAATAATTTAGTAATAATTTACTAGCAGTGGTAGAGTATGAATTATGACCACTAGTAACAGTTCTAAATTTAATAGGATTTTTATGAAATTTAGGTATAAGCACAATATATGGAAATGTCAAAAATTTATTATTAATATCTAAATCACTATACATATTGATAATTTTCAATTTGATACTATTAAGAGAGTGTGAATCAATTTTAAATAGACTATTATTTTTTAAATAATCTAGCAGATATTGAATATAGAATTTTTTACAAATAATAGCATAATTATTAGAGGCTTTATCTACATAAGTAATAACAAAAGATCTATGTAAATCATTAACAGAATGCTTTATATTATCCATATTATATATGGATCTAGATAAATTTATACTACAAATGGTATTTTTAATAGATCTTAAAATAGTAAATTTCCACATATTAAATGCCTCTAAAGGCTGAGCATATTTAGAAGCTAATCCATAAATAAATTTATCAAGGTCCAGATTGATTGACTTTAACACTTGTTTAGAATTATTACATGAAGGTAACCTGAATTTAGTGCCAAATGACATTATAGTTCTTAAAGATTTATCTTTTACAATGGCTAAGTCTCCAGTAACTATATGACCCAAGTGTGGATTTATAAATTCAGCATAATTATCAGCACTACAAATACATTCACCATCTAAACTTGTTGAGGAATCTATGTCGACTGAGAGAGATTTTGAAATTGCATTGTAATTAAAAATGGTTCTTCCAATAGGCTTGTTATATTTAAAAGTTTTTGTAACATTCAAATCCTTTACAGGCAATAAATGATGAAATTGATTAAATAAATTCTTAAAGTTTATGGAATTATAAATAGGATGCTTAAATGATATTACACAATAAGAATTGGAACAGTTATTATGATGAAATTGATTAAGTTTTATTTTTAAATATTTTGATCTAGTAATGAGCAAATCATAGAAAATATGATTAAAATGTTCATTAGTAAGATTTAACTTTAAGAAAATAGCATAAACTGTGTTTAATTGTTTTTTCTTAACTGCAAATACCCATGATTTAATAAATTTCCATTGATATGTGTTATTGAATTGTTGATGCATACTTTTAATCTCTGCTTTAATATCATATTGGGAGGAGCTTCCTTTACCGCGTTTAAATCTTTTGAGTTTAGCCAATTTACTATTATGTAAAAGAGGTTTAAAAAAAAGGTGATTAAAAATAGAATATTTATTATCTACAAAATTATTCTTAACAATGTTACCATTGAGATATAACTGATTTAATCCATATGGAAACAGAGTACAATGTGATTTAATATAGAAGTTTTCAAAGAATAATCTATCAGCAGTATTTGTTTTAATGTCCAAAATATGTATAGTTATATTTTCAAAACCATGATGAGCAAAGTGTTTATATTCGATTTTATTAGAAGTAGGAAGAAAATTATTATTGTGGATATATTTTTTAACATGATCTCTATGTACATTCATACGTAGATGAATAGGATTACTGGTTTGTCCTATATAAGATATATTACATATATTACAAGATAATTTGTAGATGCAATTAAAAATTTTACAGAAAGTCTTATGACTATTTAGATTAGTAATTTGTGAGTTAGAAGCATATGGGCAGGTTTTACAATTTTTATTCTTACATTTATTGAAGTTATAATTTTTAGCTGGGCAATTATTATATCCAAAACAATCCATGGCACACTGTTGGTAAAATGATAACGGTCTAAACAATTCCCAACTAAATTGTAAATACCGGGCAATATTTATCAAATTATATAATAACAAGAATAAATATATTTGCCAGTCACTAAATCAAATAAGATGTGTAATTCATAAGAGTTAAAGTAATATAAAGAGAATAGCATTAACATTTATAAATAATATAAATAAAAATAAAATAATTGCTTATATATAAAAATATATATATATATATATATATATATATATATATATATATATATATATATATATATATATATATATATATATATATATATATATATATATATATATATATATATATATATATATATATATATATATATATATATATGTTCATAGATTTAATCTATCTATTTCTTCAGAAACATACATTTTTGAGTTTGCTTCTACAAAAAACTTGGACATGATTAGATTTTTGTAGAGGTTAACAATTCATGATTTAGGCTTAGAGCCTCGTCCACGTGTAAGGCGTTTGTGCTTGATTTAGTTTGTTATACTTATTTCGATTCCATACCTTTGTATTATATTTTTCATTGACTTGTTGATTCGATATTAATTTTTTTATTTTTTCCATATGCTTGAGGATTAATTGATTTTTACATTTGTTTTGTACGCCAGTTAGATAGTTGAATTTAGTTTAAGTTTTTCTTTTTTTGTTTCCATACCTTTTAATTTGGTTGATTTTCTGTAACTTGATAGCTAGTGTTTTGTATTTTTAATTCATTTGATTGATGATTTGCTGTATTATATTTTATTCTGTGGGTGTTTTTAAAAAGTTAGGTTTATCGTGTTACATCTTCTTACTTTTCGTTCATTGGATTTTCAAACTTCTATTATTATATATATATATATATATATATATATATATATATAAATAAAAATTAAAGGATTTTAATCGAAAATAATGCATAAACTACTGTATGTACAAAAAAACCCATATCTAGCATATCTGTTACAAATGAGTAACTATAGGCCAAGACTAAGGATAAAGAGAGAAGGTAACATATCACTACAATGGAAAGGGGGATGAGAAGAATATTAGGATTCAAAAATCACAATTAAAAGTATATAAAAATAAATAAAAATAAAACTCGGCAAAAATGAGAATAGGCAATAACAATCAGCTTAAGATAAGAGATTAAGAATACATAACAATCAATTGAAACCCCACAAAAAATGGCGGTTAGTTCGAAATTGCATTCTCATCAGGACAGCCATACAATTCGAATTATATATATATATATATGTATATATATATATATATATCAAAAACGGTTGAATCTGGAGTCATGGAGTCAGACTTATTCGTTTTATTGTTAAAAATTTCACGAAGAACAAATATATAATTAATATATTGTAGCCATTTTAGTCAATTATTTACGATTTTCAGGATTTTTGCGAGCTATTTTGCAATAACCGGTCCGTTATATTTTCCCGAAACATGCCAAAATCGAATCAGCATCAAGATAATCCCAAGAAACTTAACTACTAAATTGTAAGAAATTTCATCAACTAGCTTTTTAACCGTAGTGCCAAATGTCTTCAGGTTGCTCAAAAATTAAAAAATCATAAATATTTCGAATATGGTCCATCTTATAGTAATGGAGTTGGTCTCATTATTTTCGTCGTCAAAATTTACATATTTAAAGTAGTATTTAATTGATACCTTTCAGCATATACAGTCTTTTATTTTAGATTGTAAAGCTTTTTGCAGGCCATTCCACAAATAAAAATATGATGTGGGCAGTACATGACTTTCCCTGCAGACTTATATTCACGGTCCCTTTATTTAAATTCAATTTAATTCACTGTTAATTCAATTTTCGTTTTCATTTGGTAACTGGACTTATTTTCAAAGGTGGTGTAGCGAAAACACGAAAAATTAAAATATCTCCAGAACGGCTAGGCCTAGTGTAATGGATGGGTCTTATGCTTTTCTTCGTTAAAAATTACGTATAAAACAAGCATTTAATGGATATATTTGAGAATACGTAGTTTTTTATTTTAGATTTTGACGATTTTTGCGGGCCATTTTGCAAAAAGAGGCAGGTTATTTTTTTTTTAATCGTACCAAAGTCTAATCAGCACCAGGGTAACCCGCAGGCGACTTATCTACCGAATTTTGTAAAATTCGGTCCATTAGTTTTTCAGCTAAAGTGGATACAGTCTTTTGCTGGCCATTTCGAAAAAAAGGCGGGTTCTTTTATCCCGAATCGTACGCAAAACGAATCAGCATCAGATTCGCCCGTGACTTACTTACCAAATTTTATGAAATTCAGTCAATTAGTTTTTTAGTTAGAGTGGATACAAAATCTGCACAGACAGACAGACACACACACAGACAGACAGACACACAGACAAACACACACACACACACAGGCGTCACGCTAAAAATTGTTTTTTCGTATTCTAGAGGTGTCGAAACGCGTAGATCCGTCGAAAATTCGAGTTGCGATTTTCGGCATGATTCCAATACTTTCAATATACATTATCATGTATTGCAGGGAAAGTAAAAAGCAGATTCTTTTTTTCCGAAAAGTACGAAAATGTAATTAGCATCACGATAATCCACAAGGGACTTATCTACCAAATTTTATGAAATTTGGTCAATTAGTTCCTCTTCGCAAAAAAAAAAAAAGAGGCAGATTCATTTTCCCAAATTGTACCAAAATCTAATCAGCACCAGCTTCACCCTCAAGTGACTTACGTACAAAATTTTATGAAAATTGCCAATTAGTTTTGAGTTAAAGTGGATACATACATAGAACAGACAGATAGACACACTGATGTACAGAGCGACACATTGACACACACACGCACACACACAGATAGCTTGCTAAAATTCATGTTTTCGGGTTCAAGAGTGCTCGAAATGTGTAGATTCGTAGGAAATTCGGGTTGTGATTTCCGATACGACTCCAACACTTTCCCTATACATTAATTACCATGTATTCTAGGGAGAGTAAAAATCTAATGAGAGCAGCACTCGTCAAAAAAAAAGTTCTTTTTTCCTAGATCATACCAAAAATCTAATTATCTCCAGTATAACCCACAAATGACTTATTTACTAAATTTTGTGACATGTGGTCAGTATTTTAGCTACAGTGGATACATTCAATTTTTGAGGACCATTTCGCTAAAAAAAGCAGGTCCTTTTTATCTCGAATCGTACCAAAATCTAATAAGAACCAAATCAAATCACTAGTGACTTTTTCACTCTGAAAGAAGCAAATTAATTGCATTATATAAAGAAAGTCAAGCGTTGCTCACATCACATTTTTACTTTCCTTATATACATAATGTATAAGGAAAGTATTGTGACGTGGTCGAAAATTCAAATTCGAGTTTTCGACGGGAGAGCACGTTTCAAGTATCCCTGATCACGAATCACACATTTTTTAGGTGATGTTTGTGTGTGTGTCGGTGAGTGTGGAGACGATATCTCACGAACGAATGGAGCGATTCGAATGAAATTTGGTACAAAAATCACAATCCGTGAATACTGGAACCCCATTGTTTCGGATGTTCAGAACCCCCCTAAATTTTCGAGTGAAATTTTGAAAAAATCATCAAAAACTCAATGCCTTTAACAAAGTTACGCAAATAGACATTTCTTATGTAATTTTTCCTTAAAAAACCATTGACATGAACTTTAGATCGCTAGCATGAACCGTTCTTCAGATACTGCACATTTTAAAAATAAATTTATCAAAAAATCCCACAAATTAAATAAAATCTATTAACTGTTGAAAAACACTTTCACTTTCCATATGTAATATCATGCGATATATTGGGTGACATCATTCTCATGGATCTAGCTCGTTCCATTCATGAGAAAAGGTACTTTGAGTAATACTTTTGCATTTGAACGCCAATAATCATTTATATGCTATAAGAATAACTTATTTCTCCGTCCATAACGCTTGGCGAAATTTTGGCGACGAATTTGGCGGAATGTCGCCAACTTGGCGACTTTTTAAAATGTTGCCAAATTAGCGAAAATTTCGCCAAATGGATAAAAATGACGCTACATCAATGAAAATGACAACTGATTGACGAAAATTCAATATCTTGGAAAGAATATAAGTATCTACTAGAAGAAAAACCTATTTTTTTTACTGTAAAAGTAGTAAATTCTTTGCATTATATAAGGAAATTCATGTGGTGCCCACATCAGATTTTTTTTTTTTTATTTCAGTTTTATCAACATTTTTACCATGATTCTATAGAAAGTGCAATCAATTAATTTCGATGTGCTGGTAATGGCGAAGATAAGGTTCAGAAAAAAAAATAATAATAATAAACCTGTTATCAGCTCGCGTCTGTTAGAAATCTGGAGGATGTCTTTTGGCGTCGGAACTAGGGGATAATATCGATAGAATTTTACTTCACTGGCTTGAGTTCTAAAAAGAGTACTTGTTCATTATTTAATATTTCTTGAACGAAATTTGATATTGATAAAATAATTATCGGGTTCATGATAGCATTTTGAAAACTTTTAGAGGGGAGATAGCCTTCTTAGAGAGTTTTATTTATTTATTTATTTGGAAATGGGGATTTGTTTAAAATTAACCAAAAATGCAGATTTACAATGTCATCCACTTGCCTGAAATTTTTCAGTTCGGCGTGTGGTATAGACCATAAAATTTCACAGAATCACTAACTCACGGCTGAACAAAAACAAAAAACGAAAAACAAAAATCTGATGTGGGCAGCACATGACTTTCCCTGCAGACTCAAATTCATTTTTTCTTTATTTCTTTAAGAACTCATTAAATTGAGTTTAATTGCACAAAATGACACTAAATTTGCATTTTTAATTCAATTTCTGCTTTTATTTGGTAATTGAACATTTTTCCAAAGGCAGCATAAAAAAATGCGAAAAATCTTTAATATCTCGAGAACGGTTAGTTCTAGAGTAATAGAGTTGTTCTTATTCTTTTCCTCGTCAAAAATTACGTATAAAATATATATTTAATTGAAACATTTGAAATTCGTAAAAAAAAGCAGGTTGTTCTTTTCCGAATTGTATCAAAATCTAATCAGCCCCAGAGTATTCCACATGTGATTTATCTACTAAATTTTGTGAAATTTGGTCAATTTGTATTTCAGCTAGAATGAATACATGAGATTTTTGAGGGCCATTTCGCAAAAAAAGGAGGGTTCCTTTTTTTCCGAAATGTACCAAAAACTACTCAGCACCAGGGTTACACCCAAGGGTCTTACCTACCAAATTTTATGACATTCGGTCCATTAGTTTTTGAGTTACAGGGGATACATACATTGCACAGACACACAGACAGACAGGCACACACACAGACGTCACTCTAAAAATAGTTTTTTCGTATTCTAGAGGTCTCGAAACATGTAGATCCGTCGAAAACTCGAGTTGCGATTTTCGACATGATTCCAATACTTTCCCCATATATTGCAGGGAAAGTAAAAAACATAAAAATAACACCAAATATTGTGGGACAATATGTATACTTTAACAAGTGAACTGAATCAAGAAAGAAAAAAAAATTCTGAGAAAACAAGATTTCAAAGTTTTGTGTTTTACAGCGAGTATCAGAAGTTTTTAAATGCTTAACTTCTTGAAGTTTCAAAAATTACCTTCTCTTAACAAATAGAGGGCATTTTTTGTAAAAAATTTTTGAGTTTCATATATTAACACAACAACTTTATTAAAACAATACTGTTTCTGCCTGTCTGAATTACGAGTCTTCCCTATCTCGCTTGAAAAAAGTACAATTATCAAACTTCCGGAGAATTACAAAGCATTACAAATTAAAAAGAAAGAGAAAAAAAAAAACCCAAACACATAAAATTCCCCTTTTTCCCCCAACTCGTCACTTATTAACTACCAAATAACAGCCATTTCGTATTTTAATCACTGCCAATTACTTTTCTTTATGAAAAAAATACATTAAAAAAGACTCTTAGTCGCGTGGCATCGCGGAGGATGCTGAGGTCATCTTAGGGGCAGGTGAACCCCCTCCAGTGTGCGAATGCAGCATCCTGCGCGGTTGCAGTTAGCAGTGTTTATGAGTATTCGTCTGTCATCCTGTTGTTTTTGGGATTGAAAAGACTGGCGCGCGCAGCCCACCTGGTTCTTCCTTGAGGACGTCTCCTCTGTTGGCACGTGCCCCTTGGACAGGGTTATTAATTGAGTTGAGTTGCCAGCAGGTCGGCAGGAAGTGTGGACCCATAGAGAAGTTTTCGATTTCCAAAGGTGTGATTTTTCTAGAAATATGACGAAATTATTTAATGACAAAGAGTAATTCTGAGCATCTATTTGTAGAAGGCAGAATTGCTCGTTGCCATCTTTTACACGGGAAATAAGTTCGGAGAAGGAACGTCCAAGTGGAGAGAGAACTTCTCACCAAGGTTGAATGGTGGTAAAATAAGTGATCAGGCGTCTTTATATTCTGGGGATGGTCGTAGTTCCAATACTTGTCCTCAGTTTTCTAAAAACGAAATGAGAACGTCAAATGTCCTCAGTTTTCTAAAACTAAATGAGAACGTCAAATGTCCTCACTTTTCTAAAAACTAAATGAGAACGTCAAATGTCCTCAGTTTTCTAAAAACTAAATGAGAATGTCAAATGTCCTCATTTTTTCATTTTTACCTTTTGAATACTGCTAGCAATTTTGACAACGTAAAACTTTGTTCATAGCATGGCATAAGACAATTAAGTATCTATATCAACCGCTTTGGAGGCAAAATGCAGTCCCTGTAATTTTTCAGGACAAAGTAACCCAAAGATGAAGTAACCCAATAGAAAAACTACAATTTTTGGGTTCACAAGCAAATTATTTTGATCCTCCTCTTTTTTACCTGAAATTTCTTTGATATGTTCTGAAATAATTTACAAGTGATGAATTTATTCATTATCTGAAAGAAATAACATAAAATTATATCACAAAAATATGTTAATACAACATTTGAAAAAAAAAGATTTTTCTAGCCTTTTCAACAGCAACACAGAGTAATAAGCTTTATCATATTAATTTTTTCTGGCCTCACTATTTTCAATTGCCACCTTAAACGTGATTGTCTAGAGAATTTATTTTGTAGTCTTTTCAATACTTTCCAACATAGTTGACATTCTGCCTGTTTGTTTGTCTGTCTGTCCGTTCGCACGATAACTGACGTGGAATTGGCTTTATCAAAATGAAATTTTAGTATACCGTTGAGATGGTCTGTGGGACATATGGAAATGTAAATGAATAATATCACCCAATTAGTTGTGGATTAAACCCGGGTCGAAAAAATGAAATACACTGAACCCTATGGGACCTAATTTTTCAAACATTTTTTAGTTAAAATTCACAAACTGCTTTAAAAATTTTAGGAAATACTCAAATTATCACGTAAAATGTGTAAAAAAAAAATGTCATCAAAATATACTAAGTCGTTTTTAAATAAAAATTGAAATAATAATTACACACATATTATATGAAGAGATCACGTGATTCGTTGCAAACTAAAATATGGTATCCATTTTTTTTTCACTTGGTGAAAATCGTGATTTTAAAGGAACGCTTATATTACTTTCCCTGCAATACATGGTAAGGTATAGGGAAAGTATTGGAATCATGCCGAAAATCGCAACTCGAGTTTTCGACGGATCTACACGTTTCGAGACCTCTAGAATACGAAAAAACTATTATTAGCGTGACGTCTGTATGTGTGTGTGTGTCTGTGTGTCTGTCTGTCTGTCTGTACAATGTATACATATACATCCACTCTAACTCAAGAACTAATTAACCAAATTTCATAAAATTTGGTATGTAAATCACTTGACTGTGACCCTGGTGCTGATTAGTTTTTGGTAGAATTCGTAAAAACAGAACCCGCCTTTTTTTACGAAATGGCCAGTAAACATTTCATATATCCACCCTAGCTAAATTACTAACTGACCAAATTTCACAAAATTTGGTAGATAAGTTACTTGTAGGATACTTTGGTGCTGATTAGATTTTGGTACAATTCGGCAAAGAACAACCTGCCTTTTTTTACGAAATGGTCAAGTTTTAAGGCAATTTTTAAGATTTTAAAATAAAATAATAGAATGAGTTGGCGCTATTTCAAAATTTGGAGGAAATTTGAAATTTCATCCAACATATCAAATTTTACTTAAAAATGGTTCTATGATTTTTTTTTTTTTTTTTTTTATAAATTACATCGTTTCAAAGATTTTTTTAACACTTTACAACAAAGTTGAAAAGTGTTTATGACTTTGTTCATTCTGTCTGTCTGTCTGTCTGTCCGTTAGCACGATAACTGCCGTAAAAATGACTTAATCAAAATTAAATTTTAGTATGTTGTTCAGACGGTCTGTAGGACCTATGGGAATATAAATGAATAATATCACCCAATTAGTTTTGGATCGAACCCGGGTTGAAAAAATGAAATACATTGAGCCCTATGGGACCTAATTTTTCAAACATTTTTTAAGCGGATTTGAAATTCACAAATTGCTTCGAAAATTTTAGGTAATAGTCAAATTGTTCCATAAAATATATAAAAAAAATTCAGCGAAATATATTCAGTAGTTTCTTAAATAAAAATTAAAATAATAATTACACATCTTATATGAAACGATCACGTGGCCATGATATGAAACGATCACATGACCCACTTCAAAATGATATATGGCATCCATCTTGTTTCAAAATCGTGATTTTTTTAAGTTCTTTTTAATTCATATTGAGTGTTGTATCCGTCCTAAAACTACTTTATTTTTGCTTAAATTCTGTGCATCTACATACTAAAACAACACAATGACAATATATTTGAGTTTAAATTCTCATTCAAATTTGATTATTTCTACAACTAAGCCCATTTTTCACCTATGTAAAATGTAAACAGCAAAATATGTAGAATGAGTTGTATTAGAATTACTGTATTTCTTTAACACAAAATAATTCAGTCCATGGAGTCTGCATGGCTGATATGAATGAAATATTAATTGATTTTATAAACAGAAGGACGATATTTTTCGATGAAGTTTTAAGCATAGAGTTTATGAATTGTAGCTCCATGGTCTTAATTTTTAAATAAAATAAATTATTATAGTATTGTGATGAATGGAATGGAGAAAGTTATGAATGAAATACTGCTTTTATAGAGAGATCCAGGCGTGTTATTTTTTCTATGACGTCATTTGAATTTATTTCAGTTGTTTTCGATGAAGTTTTCAAATATAATAAATTATCGTAGTATTATGATAGTTTTAAAAATATTACTGTGGAATGTACTGCATTTTAGAGATATTTAAACCAGGCAATTTATATTTCAATGCCGTCATTTGAATGAAGTTCATTTTTTTCGATGAAGGTTTAAGTTTTCAAATATAATAAATCAATGTAGTATTGTGATAAGTTTTAAAATATTACCGAGGAATGTATTGCATTTTCGACTCTTTTAAATAAAATTGCATTAAAGTTGGAAAGTGTTTCATAATCAATGCTTTAAGCATGATTGATCTTTCTTGTTTTAATTTACCTAAATTAAAAATATTTAAATATTTTAATAATTAAGAAAATAGTATTTAGGATACTTTTTAACACTTTACAACAAAGTTGAAAAGTGTTTATGATTTCATTCATTCTGTCTGTCTGTCTGTCTGTCCGTTATTGACACTTTACAACAAAGTTGAAAAGTGTTTATGACTTTGTTCATTCTGTCTGTCTGTTTGTCTGTCCGTTAGCACGATAACTGCGGTAAAAATGACTTAATCAAAATGAAATTTTAGTATGTTGTTCAGACGGTCTGTAGGACCTATGGGAATATAAATGAATAATATCACCCAATTAGTTTTGGATTGAACCCGGGTGGAAAAAATGAAATACATTGAGCCCTATGGGACCTAATTACAAACATTTTTTAAGCAGATTTAAAATTCACAAATTACTCCGCAAGTTTAGAAAATATTCAAATTATCCCGTAAAATATATAAAAAAAAGTTCAGCAAAATATATCTAGTAGTTTTTTAAATTAAAATTAAAATAATAATTACACCTTTTATATGAAGCTATCATGTGACCATTATCTGAAGAGATCACGTGACACACTTCAAAATAAAATATGGCATCCATCTTGTGCCAAAATCGTGATTTTTAAAGTTCTTTTTAATTCATATTCAGTGTTGCATCCGTCCTAAAACCGCTTTATTTTTGCTTAAATTCTTTGGATCTACATACTGAAACAACTCAATTACAATATATTTGAGTTTAAATGATCATCCAAATTTGATTATTTCTACAACGAAGCCTACTTCTCACTTATGGAAAATGTAAACAGCAAAATATGTTGAATGAGTTGTATAAGAATTGCTGCAATTCTTTAACGCAAAATTATTTAGCTCATGGAGTCTGCAATATAGCTGATATGAATGAAATATTCATTGATTTTACAGAGAGAAGGACGATTTTTTCGATGAAGTTTTAAGCACAAAGTTTAATTACTTGTACCTCCATGGTCTTAAGTTTTTAAATAAAATAAATTATTATAGTATTGTGATGAATGAAATGAAAGGGAAAATGTTTATGAATGAAATGCTGCTTCTATAGAGAGAGCCAGGCTTGTTATATTTCGATGACGTGATTTGAATAAATTTCAGTTGTTTTCGAATGTAATAAATTATTGTAATAAAGTATTGTTAATAAAGTATTGTTTTTTCAAATATAATAAATTATTGTAGTACATATTATGATAATTTTAAAAATATTACCGCGGAATGTATCGGGTTTTAGAGATGTTTAAATCAGGTATTTTATATTTCAATGCCGTCATTTGAATGAAATCCATTTTTTTCGATAAAGTTTTAAGTTTTCAAATATAATAAATTAATGTAGTATTATGATAATTTTTAAAATATTACCGAGGAATGTATCGCATTTTAGAGATGTTTAAATAAAATTGCATTGAAGTTGGAAAGTATTTCATAATCAATGCTTTATGCATGATTGATCTTTCTTGTATATAATTGCCGCGTTCACTGTTATACATTATAGAGTCAAAATCGACTGATGAGTAATTAAGAGTTAATATTAAGAGTTAACATGTATTTACTATCTGACATTATCTTTAATTAACAGCTTTGCTACTAGTTAATGATTGTACTAAAAATCAATTGTAATTATTATACTCGTATATTAATATCGATGTGTAGTAGTTATACGGATTTTTCTACTCAACTTTAGCTTACAAATAAATATGTAATTGATTATTTGTTAATAATTTATATGGTTTGAAATAGTATATAATAATAACTATTATGATTGAAAAATGCCAATGATTAACAGCGTTTTTAGTGAGCCCCTCCTTTATGACTGTTAGAATTTCAATCTCTTGAATTTCGTTTCTGGCTACGGTTTTAACTTCGAGGCTGAAGCCGTAATCTGGGCCTGCATATACTATGTCTTGTGGAGAAAGTAATAATAGTACACTAAGTTTCAAACAATACCCAAACAATAAGTTTCGCACCATATCCTGCAAAAAAAATTAAAAATTTTATGAAAATATTTTTCCCACCCAGTTAGACTCAGACCTATAACGAAAAGAATAAGAATTTCATTGAAAACAATGGAAGACGCGCAGCGAAACAACAAAACTCCGCACAGGAAATGGATGGAAAGATTTGCAACCAAACCCATCCATATAAGTCTCATTGTGCAGAACCATATCCCTCTAAGCCATCAAATCACACATGTGGCTGCTACAAATATGTATCAAATCATAACGACCCTCACAAATCGCTCAGACAAAGAAACATCAAAGCCCTCAAACTCCTACAATTCAGCCCCCCCCCCCCCTCTCGATTTCATTCTACTACTAAAGAACACATTTCCTTCATCACTGCGAAAAGAATCGAGTCATGGGTCATTAGGAACTCCATGTTAGTTTCCGACGGAATCATTAGAACTGCGTGTATGTAGTAAGTACGAGTGGTCTATGAAAAAAGGATGATATTTTTTGCAGAGCGGTGGTGGGTTTTAAATGTTGAACAAGAAGTGGTTTTTCCTGAGAAATTTCTCACTTGTCTTATACACGCCTTCAATTCCCACAAAATGGTTCGGCGGGTTTGCCACTGGAGGGAAATTATTTTCGTATTGTTCGACAGAAGTGTTGCCAAAGTGTGAGAACTTAATTCTGTCTCATGATCTGGTATTTTTTTTTTTCCGCGTCGAATAATGTATTTTGCAGTCTGAGGATGGAATGGGGCAAAATTCCTATGAAAATGCCCAAACAGGTCAAAAATCTGTGGTAGTTTATTACGTAATATCTAGAAAAGGTAATGCTGGGGTTCCTCTTAAAAATTAATCCCAAAATCTTGACATTACACCAGCTAAAATTCTGAGGGATTTATCTTAAGTATTAATTTCCTACATAATATAATGTATAGGGAAAGTATTGTGACGGTTTTGAAATTTCAAATTCGAGTTTTCTACAAAAAAATACGTTTCAAGCATCCAAGAACTCAAATCGAACCTTTTTGATTTTATGCTCATGTGTTTGTATGTTAGTGTGTGTATATGTATGTATGTTAGTGTGTATGTTAGATTGTATGTGTGTATGTATATGCCAATGTTCGTGTATGTATATTAGTACGTGCTTTCATGAATATGTGAAAGTGATATCTCACGAACGAATAGAACGTTTAAAAAAGAAAATGTTACGCTCATTACAAGTCAATACCAGAAGCTTGTTTATTTAAAACTCAATCAAATGTTCGCAAGACCCCCCCCTCCCCCCAAATTTTTGAATAATTTTTTTAAAAATTATTTGAAAATCGAAACTTTCAATAATGACAAATAAATAATAATTTCATAACAAATAAATCATAAATAATCATTTCATAATAAATAAATTATAAACAAATAAACATTTCATAATATCATTTCATCCTTTCATAAATGATGCTATTAGCTTTCCAACAAAACATTATATTTTAAAGGGCTATTTGTTTAAGATGTTTTAACATAATTTTTCAATTTTGAAAAAAAAAATTGCAATTTTGAACCCCCCCTCCTTCTTGTCCGACAGACATCTCTAAAAATCAATGTACCTCTTATGTTTATCGTTTGAAATAATAATACAAAATTTTCTTTAATCAACTTGGAAAAATTTTTAGCAGACAGATAGAAACAGAGGCATCATTAAAAAAAAAATGCTTGATTGATATCCAAATAATTGACAATCAAAATTCCATGTAAATCCATCAATATTCAAGGATCGAATATTTGATCACCATCACAATATTTTCACTATACAAGCCCCAATCTCTCAGTCTTATATTGGCAGATATCCTATATAATTTAGAAAGTATTCAATATAACTATCCTATATAAATAGAATCTTTAGGATATATACGCTAATATCTAAGTACAACCAGTGTACCTAATTAACTGTCCCCCTTCCTCCTACCTGACTTCCTCTTCACCAATCCTTAAAACCACAACTTACCGCCACATCCTCACCCCTATTTTTTCTAATTCCCTTTTCTAACTTTTATATCACTTACAAATAGCCCTAGGAACAACAACCCTCCTTCCAACCTTTTCCAATATTAAAAAAGATCCCCCTGCCCCCCTACCTATCAATGCCCGCCGCACCTATTTAATATGTGCTCGCTCCATTGTTGAAAATACTTTGTCCTATCCTTAATCGTGTTATATAGCCAATGACACATTGAGACCGGGGGCCATAAATATCCATTTTTTGTGTATATATATTCGGGTCCCACTTCCTCGGGGGTCCCCTTCCCCTCGGGATCCGCTTAAAGAGGGGGCACGGGTCTTTAGCATCTGGTCCCCCAGAAAGAACACACCTTAGCACGTGGAAGGCATCAGCTGTTGCACTCGCCATAAGATTGAAGATGCAGTGGGGCGGATCTTTCTTTAAAGTGAAACAAACAACAGGATATTATGAGAGGATATAGATAAGGATGCAGGATGGAGCCCTCAAATTTTGAGTCTTTTCGATCCCACTTTCCCCACATAGTACACAACCTCTGCAATCCGGTATATTCCGGAGCATTCCGAATTTTCGACATATTCCTAAACATTGAACGGACACGCAGCATATATATTTCAATAATGTATGGATTTCATTTGACTCTCAAAGATTTATTTGACTTTTCAGACTTTTTCTTCGGTATATAATTCCACATTCTTAACTGATTTCATTTTATTTGGTATAATTATTTCGTACTTAATTGTGGGTAATCGCACCCGTGTTTTTTTTTAAACTTGTATGAAGGGAGTATTGATAGTGTTTAGAAGCAACGGAATTAAATTCTGTAAGAAAAATACTTATTTGTGAAATGTGTTGATAAGATAAACGACTTTAATATAATTTATTCGAAATAAATAATAACTAAATGGGCAAAATAAATTTAACGAACCGATCATGACGTTAGAAAGAAGGAGATAAAACTCCTATGGACGAAACGCTTGAAAATGTCGTAATGCTTTGAGAATTATATCTAGGTGTCGCTAGTTTTAGTAAAGTAGCTGCTGATACAACAGAAAGGCGTAGTGTTTAGTATATATATTGCTTTCCTTAAAATACATGGTAATGTATAGGGAAAGTATTGGAATCATATCGAAAATCGCAACTCGAGTTTTCGACGGATTTGCACATTTCGAGACCTCTAGAATGCGAAAAAACTATTTTTAGAGTGACGTCTGTGTGTGTGTCTGTCTGTCTGTGCAGATTTTGTATGTACTCTAACTAAAAAACTAATTGACCGAAAGACGAACGGACGAATTGACTGAATCATAAAATTTGGCAGGTATGTCACTTGTAGGCGAATCTGGTTCTGATTAGTTTTGGGTACGATTCGAGATGAAAGAACCCGCCTTTTTTTGCGAAATGGCCCACAAAAGCTTGTATCCACTCTAGCTGAAACTCTAATGGACCGAATTTCACAAAATTTGGTAGATAAGTCGTTTATGGGTTACTCTGGTGCTGATTAGATTTTGGTATGATTCAGAAAAAAATAACCTGCCTTTTTCTGTAAAATGGTTCGCAAAAATCGACAAAATCTAAAATAAAAAACTACGTATGCTGAAATATATCCATTAAATGCTTGTTTCATGCTTAACTTTTAATGAAAAAAGAATAAGATCAACCCCATTACACTAGGACTGGCCGTTCTCGAGATATTTTTGTTTTTTCTCTACGCCACCTTTGAAAATGAGTCCAGTTACCAAATGAGAAAGAAAATTGAATTAAATTTGATTAAAATAAAGATAATGTGTATATAAGTCTGCAGGGAAAGTCATATGCTGCCCACATCAGATTTTTTTTATTGGTTTTAAATTAAGGGTTCCCTAATTATGAGTATAATTAACCAGTATTTTTTCATAGTTGTAGGATAGAGTATAGAATGTAGAAATAAAAATAAATTGAAAGGAAAAATAATTTTGAATACGTAGGAATATTCTTTATTGTTTCACTCCTAATTTGCATGACGATAGTAATATCTTTTTACAAAATTGATAGTTTAAATAAATATTTTAGGCTTTTTGCCATAGATATACATACAATGCAGGACTGCATACCTAATCCCAGTGTCACCTGAATGATGATCTCAAACGATATTGTTGTTTTCAACTCCTTATTTTTACCTCCATCGAGCAAACAGTAATATATTCTATATCGTGTTGCGTCGTTTGTTGCTACAAGACATAAAATATGATTACGTGAATTATTAATATTTTTAATTTCTTTTATCTGTTTCATTTTGGTATAGGTTTTCCTTTGATTTATTTCCAATTGATTTAATGAATAGAAAATGGTATGGTACTTATAATATACGTTGACGAAAATTTTATATCTTTGTAAATTGGTTTACAAGCAGTCAAGATGTTTTATACTATACTTTTGCATTTGAAGATATTATTCTATAACAGCAATTAATTCTTCAAAATTATAATTCAAATTCTTTAATCATGCAATCACACTTTTTTACTTTTCCCTGCAATACATGGTAATGTATAGGAAAAGTATTGGAATCATGCCGAAAATCGAACTTGAGTTTTCGACGGATCTACAGGTTACGAGACCTCTAGAATACGAACTATTTTTATAGTGACGTCTGTGTGTGTGTCTGTGTGTCTGTCTGTCTGTCTGTGTGTCGGTCTGTCTGTGTGTCTGTCTGTCTATGCAGATCTTGTATACACTCTAGATGCAAAACTAATGGACCGAATTTCACAAAATTCGGTAGTAAAGTCACTTGTGGATTACCCTGGTGCTGATTAGATTTTGATAGGATTCGAAAAAAAATAACCTGCCTTTTTTTTTGCAAAATGGCCCGCAAAAATCGCCAAAATCTAAAATAAAAAACTATGTATGCTCAAATATGTCCAGTAAATGTTTGTTTAATACGTAATGTTTAACGAAGAAAAGAATAAGACCAACCCCATTACACTAGGACTAACCGTTCTCGAGATACTTTTTTCGTATTTTCTCTACGTCATCTTTGAAAATAAGTCCAGTTATCAAATGAGAATGAAAATTGAATTAAAAGTGAAGTAAATTTAATTAAAATAAAGAGAACGTGGATAAGTCTGCAGGGAAAGTCATGTGCTGCCCACATCAGATTTTTACTTTCCCTGCAATACATGGTAATGTATAGGGAAAGTATAGGAATCATGTCGAAAATCACAACTCGAGTTTTCGACGGATCTACACGTTTCAAGACCTCTAGAATACGAAAAAACCATTTTTAGCGTGACGTCTGGGTGTGTATCTGTGTGTCTCTTTGTCTATCTGTGCAGATTTTGTATCCACTCTAACTAAAAAACTAATTGACTGAATTTCATAAAATTTGGTGGGTAAGTCACTTGTGGGCGAATCTCGTGCTGGTTAGTTTTGGGTACGATTCGGGATAAAAAAAACCAGCCTTTTTTTGCGAAATGGCCCGCAAAAGCCTGTATCGACTCCAGCTGAAAAACTAATGGACCAAATTTCACAAAATTCGGTAGATAAGTCGCTTGTGGGTTACTTTGGTGCTGATTAGATTTTGGCATGTTTCGGAAAAAAATAACCTTCCTTTTTTTTTGCGAAATGACCTTTAAAAATCGTCAGAATCTAAAGTAAAAACTACGTATACCTAAATATATCCATTAAATGCTTGTTTTATACGTAATTTTTCATGAAGAAAAGAATAAGATCAACCCCATTACGCTAGGACTAGCCGTTCTCGAGATATTTTAGTTTTTTCTTATTTTCTCTACGCCACCTTTGAAAATAAGTCCAGTTACCAAACGAGAACAAAAATTGAATTCAAAGTGAATTAAATTTAATTAAAATATAGATAACGTGGATATAAGTCTGCAGGGAAAGTCATGTGCTGAACACTTCAGATTTTTTTTGTTGTTGTTGTTGTTGTTCGAGAAGTAGCTCATATTTAAAAACTCTCTGTAACAAATATTTTTTCATGTCATGCTTAAAAAATTTTATATTGAAAGAGAACATAAATATGTCTTTAGATAAAAAAAACCCTTGCTTTTATAATATATACTTTATTTGTTATAATATATACTTAGATATAAATGTTGAATGATTTTTTTTTTCCTTTTTTTTACATTTTAAGAGTCTGAACTTTTAAAACTTGTCTGTCCTACAAAATCTTGAATTTAGAAATTTGAAGATAAATAATAATATCATGAGAAAACAAAGAAAAAAAAATTACTAAATGTTTTTAAAATCAAAGGGCAGTCGAAACCACTTTCTAAGAGCTGGAATTGATGATGGCAGATTTAAAAAGAACCAAGATTTTTATCGATCTTAATTTTTTTTTTTATCATCTTCAATCTACTAATAAAAAGATTCTGTTACAAATGTTTTGTTTTTCATGTATCTTGGATTTATAATTTTCATGCATAAAAGTTTGCTGTTTTGAACCATACTGCAAACTTTAATTTTATATTTGGAAATAAATAAATTTGGATTTCTAGAAGTACAGGATTTTGTAATGCCAGAATATCGAGAATTTTCGTTTCATACAAAGAATGTATTTTACTCAGATCGAAAATCGGACACTATATTTTTGAAGGATTTTGTATATTATCCGTTTCGAAAACCGCAGATTTGTGGTCTTCAACTCATAGTCCGGCGGATGATTTTGTGCAGTCTGTTGGAGATTATTTTTAATTTACCCTCTTTATTAATTCCAAGCTTAAATATGTTGAAAACGGTTAACCCTAGCGTTATGGTCTGTTTTATTTTTTCGTTTTATTTTTTTCGTCGTTTAAACATTACGTATAAAATAAGAATTTAATTGATACATTTTAGCATATGATGTCCTTTATTTTAGATTTTGGCGATTTTTGTGGGTCATTTTGGAAAAAAAAGGCAGGTTCTTAATTCTAATCAGTATCAGGGTAACCTACAAGCGACTTGTCCACACAAATTTTCTGAAATTTCGTAGAATAGTTTTTGAGCTAGAGTAGATACATACATTGCACAAACAAACATACGCAAACAGACAGATACACACACACACAGACGTCCCTCTGAAAATTGTATTTTCGTGTTCTATAGATCCCGAGTTGGGTAAATCCATCGAAAACTACAGTGATGATTTTCGACACGATTCCAGTACTTTCCCTATGCATTCCCATGTATTGTAAAGAAAGTAAAAATCTCTATTAAAAAAAATAATTTGATGTGGGCAGCACATGACTTTCCCTGCAGACTTATATTCACGTTCCTTTATTTAAATTAAATTTAATTCACTTTTAATTCAATTTTCGTTCTCATTTGGAAACTGGATTTATTTTCAAAGGTGGCGTTGGGAAAATACGAAAAAAACTAAAATATCTCGAGAATGGCTAGTTCTAGTGTAATGGGGTTGGTCTTATTCTTTTCTTCGTTAAAAATTACGTATTAAACAAGCACTTCATGGATATATTTGAGCATACGTAGTTTTTTATTTTAGATTTTGACGATTTTTGAGGGCCATTTCGCAAAAAAAGCAAGTTATTTCTTTCCGAATCGTACCAAAATGTAATGAGCACCAGAATGTCCCACAAGTAACTTATCTACCAAATATTGTGAAATCTGGTCAATTAGCATTTTAGCTTGGGTGGATACATGAAATTTTTACGGGCCATTTCGTAAAAAAAGGCGGGTTCCTCTTTTCCGAATCGCACCAAATTCTATTTAGCACCGGAGTATCCAACAAGTAACTTATTTACCAAATTTTGTGAAATTGGTAAATTAGTGTATTAGCTAGAGCGGATAAATGCAATTTTTACGGGCCATTTCTCAAAAAAAAGACGGGTTCTGTTTTTACGAATCGTACCAAAAACTAATCAGCACCAGGGTCATATCCAAGTAACATACTTACCAAATTTTATGAAATTCGATCCATTAATTTTTGAGTTAGAGTGAATACATACATTGCACAGACAGACAGTCAGACAGACAGACAGACAGACACACAGACAGACAGACAGACACACAGACAGACAGACACGCACACAGACGTCATGCTAAAAATAGGTTGTTTTTCGTATTCTAGAGGTCTCGAAATGTGTAGATCCGTCGAAAACTCCAGTTACGATTTTCGACATGATTCCAATACTTTCCCTATGCATTACCATGTATGGCAAGGAAAGTAAAAATCTGATGTGGGCAGTACGTGACTTTCCCTGCAGACTTATATCCACGTTCTCTTTATTATAATTAAATTTATTTCACTTTTGATTCAATTCAGGTGGCGTAGAGAAAATACGAAAAACTAAAATATCTCCAGAACGGCTAGTTCTAGTGTAATGGGGTTGATCTTATTCTTTTCTTCGTTAAAAATTACGTATAAAACAAGCATTTAATGGATATATTTGAGTATACCTAGTTTTTTATTTTAGATTTTGACGATTATTAAGGGCCATTTCTCTAAAAAAAGCAGGTTTTTTTTCTCCGAATTGTACCAAAATCTAATCAGCACCAGAGTGACCCACAAGCGACTTATCTACCGAATTTTGTGAAATTCGGTTCAATAGTATTTCAGCTAGAGTGGATACAGTCAATTTTTGCGGGCCATTTCGCAAAAAAAAGCTGGTTCTGTCTGTACAAATCCTACCAAAGCCTAATCAGCACCAGAGTCTCAACCAAATGACTTACCCACCAAATTTTATGAAATTCGGTCCAGTTGTTTTTTAGTTAGAGTGGATATATACATTGCACAGACAGGCGCACAGGCAGACGCACACACAAACACACAGACACACACACAGACGTTACCCTAAAAATAGTTTTTTCGCATTCTAGAAGTCTCGAAACGTATAGATCCGTCGAAAACTGGAGGTGTGATTTTCGGTATGATTCTAATACTTTCCCTATACATTACCATGTATTGCAGGGAAAGTAAAAAATAGCTGACGCCGCTGTTTAATAAATTTCTTGTTCCCAGAGTTTCTCTGCTTCGTACCACAAAAATTATAGCATACAAGGATATAAAATTTGGTACACTTGTAGAGAAAGCTTCAGGGAAGACGCTGAAATAAGCAGTTTTTTTTTATATACAGGGTGTCCCAAAAAGATTGAAACGCGCGTTAATTCTTAACTCTTGGAGATAAGTGGGCAATGTAAATTGCAAAAATGTTGAATGTAAGGTAGGAAATAAGACTACATTAATGAAATAGTCCTCCCATTAATTTACAAAAAGTTACACACTATTTTTAATATAACAAGATCATTAAAAAAACCGCATATTTGTATCTTTAAAATTGAGCGAGTTATATTTAATTGAAAACTGAACATTGTGAATAGGGACCCTATATGAAATTAGGAATGTAAATTTGTTACATATAGCAAAAAAGATAAAACTGGATGATAATACATTACATAGGATACCCAACCGTGTAGTGAGTACCACTGCCTTATATGATCTCTGTGTGATGCTTTATTTAGGTGCCTTTGTGATAAAAAATTTTGACACATATTATTTTTGATCTAAACAATTTCCATCGTCATTTTTTTTATGATCCCTCTTTTCACGCATGAAGCAGCCTTTCACTTTATCATAATTCAGTTGATTTTAAAGATACAGATATGCGGGGTTTTTTTAATGGTCTTATTGCATTAAAAGTAAAAAAATTCTGATTGACCCAATTTGTCTAAGGGGGTCGTATAAAAATTTAAAAAGTGTAACTTTTTGAAAATGAATGGGAGGACTATTTCATTAACGTAGTCTTATTTCCTACCTTACTTTCAACATGATTGCAATTTACATTGCCCACTTATCTCCAACAGGTAAGGAATTAAAGCGCGTTTCAATCTTTTTGGGACACCCACTATATATTTTAGTTTAAGAAACATTTAATGTCAATATTTAATTTGACTTGAAATAACTTAAGAAGCGAGCGCCGCGAGTAGGAGGAGGCAAATCCTCCCGACTCGCGTAGCTAGTTACGGGGATAGGCGAAGTGTAGCGAGCAGGAGGCAGAGTCCGCTTGTAAATAAAATAAATAAATAATAATAGTAGTAATAAATTAAAATAAAATACAGTAAAAAACTGTAAACTTGTGTACGGAATAAACAAGCAGTCAGATAGAACGACATATAAACTTTTAATTTCATATATATTAAACCTCAGATAGTACGGCATGTTCGGGACTTCAAAGGTGCTGAAAGACTGAATTTGCGGGATTATTGGGCATCAAACTAAAATGGAGTAAGAAAGGGGGGAATTAATAGAAAACAAAACAATGGACCATACATGTGATAGTTATTTCCCCAAAGCGTTATACATACTGGATTGCATCATATAGCAGGTGAAAAATAACTTAAATTAAAGTAAAAATTATAAGATAAACTTCAACGAACAAAAAACTGTATATAAAATTATTGATTTTGTTACAGTATTAGTATTGTTACAGTTTTTACATCAAATATGTTACCGTATTAATATTGCACCCTGAGTACAACCCTTCGAGAAGTAATCAAGTGATTCTAACTCTTTGGTACAACCCAGTAGACCCGAATGCCGTTTGAGGGGGGTGCCGGACAATCGGGCGTGCCGAACCATTAGATGCCTGATTACCGGAAGTTTGTACAGATTACCTATCAATGGCGCCGTGGACATCCTTAATTCTATGCATATGTTCCAAACATTGTCTGATTACTATTACTTGAATCCTGCTTGAACAAGGCGTAGTGGCGGATTATCGCATTCGAAAAACTCATAGAACAAAGCAGGCGACAGTGTGTTCCTATTATCGGAAGCCCGTGGCACTTTTGAATTTCCTTTGTCGGTAATGTGGAAGTGAGTTCAGTGGTCGGTCTGATAAGTGTTTTCCCCCTCTTCAAACCCATTTAACACCTCCCATGGTATCGCCCATCGTCTTTCATTTGCTCATGACTTCGGGCTTTTGTGCCAGAATAGTTAATTATTTAGGTGGACCTATAAAGTTGTGAAAAGCATGCCATATAACATGCATTGTACTAACATGCTGTTCCATACGCCGCAAGATTCTTTCCCACGTTTGCTACTTCAGACCTGCGAGCGATTTCATTTTCCGATATTCTATATAATCACTCAAATTAAGCGAAGGCAGGTAAGACGCATGGGGATAGATAAGGTTTTGTGGAACATTTGTTGGTGATAAGGGAATTGATTAAAACCAGAAATGGGTCTGTCTATAAGGTAAAGCAAGGTAATGACTTTAAATCGTTCCGTTTTGCTGTGAAGTTAAATATAGGGAAAACATACTGGTGCATAAATATCAGATAAATAAAATAAAATAATCTGATGTGGGCAGCACATGACTTTCCCTGCAGACTTATATCCACGTTCTCTTTATTTTAATTGAATTTAGTTCACTCTTAATTCAACTTTCGTTCTCATTTGGTAACTGGACTTATTTTCAAAGGCGGCGCAGAGAGCCTACAAAAGAACAAAAATAACTCGAAAACGGCTAGTCCTAGTGTAATGGGGTTGGTCTTATTCTTTTCACACTTAAAAGTTACGTATAAAACAAGCATTTAATGGATATATTTGAGCATACGTAGTTTTTATTTATGATTTTGACGATTATGGGGGGCTATTTCGCAAAAAAAAGCAGCTTATTTTTTTCAGAATCGTACCAAAATCCAATCAGCACCAGGATAACTCACAAGCGACATATCAGCCGATTTTTGTGAAATTCGATTCATTAGTTTTTCAGCTAGAGTGTATACAGTCAATTTTACGGACCATTTCACAAAAAAAGGAGGGTTCTTTTATCCCGAATCGTATCCAAAACTAATCAGCACCAGAGTCGCCCACAAGTAACTTACCAAATTTTATGAAATTCGGTCAATTAGTTTTTTTAGTTAGAGTGGATACAAAATCTGCACAGATAGACACACAGACAGACACACACACAGTCGTCAAGCTAAAAATGGTTTTATCGTGTGTCAAAACGTGTAGATCCGTCGAAAACTCGAGTTGCGATTTTCGGAATGATTCCAATACTTTATATATATATATATATATATATATATATATATATATGTGTGTGTGTGTGTGTGTGTGTGTGTGTGTGTATGTATGTATGTATGTGTGTGTGTGTGTGTGTGTGTGTGTGTGTGCGTATAAAAATTAAATAGACTCAACTTTATGCTGAAAAACTTCCTTATATATAAAACAGGTACTAATTAGATAATAAATACCCATATACCATTATAATATATATATATATATATATATATATATATATACTAATACCCATATACCATTATAATATATATATATATTTTGCTCGTCATGGTTGTACTAATGAAGTGTATTTTAAGGTATTTATGTCTCCTTTATTTTTCCAATCTATATGCTTGTCGTCCATATAACACAAGTTTATAGATAAAATCTATCTTGTGCTTCAGAAACAAGCATTTTTGTGTTCATTTCGAAGGGATATATGGACTTGACGATAATTTTTTCGAAATGAACTTATCTTAACCCTAAAGCTCTTTCATGTGCAAGCTTTTTTGCTTGATTTTTTTGTTTTCCTATTTTCATTCCTCATTTTTAAAAGTGGTTGATTGTCTTTGTCTTTATGGCCTGCATTACGCTTTATAATTTCCTCTTTATGTTTTAATTTCTTTTATTTCTTTGTATTTTGTAGAAAATTTTGGAATAGTGTATTATGAGTTACTACTTACATACTAACACTGGATTTACTAATTTATATTTATATATATATATATATATATATATATATATATATATATATATATATTGTAGAAAATTTTGGAATAGTGTATTATGAGTTACTACATACATTCTAACTTTGGATTTACTAATTTATATTTATATATATATATATATACACTTGTCCTGAGTCCTATATTGATTACTATTTTTGAAAGTCTTCATACAAATTATTTTTCGCTCAAGTGTATTCATTCCGGTGTCCACTCGCTTTGACGAAGAGATGTAAAATGCTCTGTCGAATGTTCGCTTGCGAACATGTCGACTCCCACATGGTGGCTGTGCTTGTAAGTTAATATTTCTGTTTTTACATTTCTGGTTTATAATTCACTTGGTTTTTATTATTTTTCCTTCCACTAGTCAGTAGACAGTTCCAATGGTGTCCATAGTTAAATACTATCGCCATTGTCAGAAACTGTCTGTTCTATCGGTTTTAATTCGAATTGTATGGCTGTCCTAACGAGAATGCAATTTCGAACTAACCGCCATGTTTTGTGTAGTTTCAAGTGATTGTTCTCCATGTCTTGATCTTTAATCTTGAGCTAATTATTATTGCCTTTTCTCATTTTTGCCGTGTTTGCTTTTTCATTTTATATATATTAATATATATAACCTTTTTAATGGTGACTTATGCATACTAATATTCCCCTCACCCCCTTTCCATTATAGTGATAAGTTACCTTCTATTTTTAACACTTTACAACAAAGTTGAAAAGTGTTTATGACTTTGTTCATTCTGTCTGTCTGTCTGTCTGTCTGTCTGTCTGTCCGTTAGCACGATAACTGCCGTAAAAATGACTTAATCAAAATGAAATTTTAGTATGTTGTTCAGACGGTCTATAGGACCTATGGGAATATAAATGAATAATATCACCCAATTAGTTTTGGATTGAACCCGGGTTGAAAAAATGGAATACATTGAGCCCTATGGGACCTAATTTTTCAAGCATTTTTTAAGCGGATTTAAAATTCACAGATTGCTTCGAAAATTTTAGGCAGTATTCAAATTGTTCCATAAAATAAATAAAAAAAAATTCAGCGAAATATATTCAGTAGTTTTTTAAATAAAAATTAAAATAATAATAACACCTCTTATATGAAGCGATCACGTGTCCATGATATGAAACGATCACATGACCCACTTCAAAATGATATATGGCATCCATCTTGTGTCAAAATCGTGATTTTTAAAGTTCGTTTTAATTCATATTGAGTGTTGTATCCATCCTAAAACTACTTTATTTCTGCCTAAATTCTGTGCATCTACATACTGATACAACGCAATGACAATATATTTCAGTTTAAATGCTCAACCAAATTTGATTATTTCTACTATTAAGCCTATTTTTCACCTATGTAAAATGTAAACAGCAAAATATGTAGAATGAGTTGTATTAGAATCGCTTAATTCTTTAACACAAAATCATTTAGTCCATGGAGTCTGTTTAGCTGATATGAATGAAATATTCATTGATTTTAGAAAGATAAGGACGATATTTTTCGATGAAGTTTTACGCATAGAGTTTACTTACTTCTAACTCCATGGTTTTAATTTTTAAATAAAATAAATTATTATAGTATTGTGATGAATGACATGAATGGGGGAATTATTTATGAATGAAATGTTGCTTTTATAGAGAGAGCCAGGCGTGTTATTTTTTATGACGTCATTTGAATCAATTTCAGTTGTTTTCGATGAAGTTTTCAAATATAATAAATTATCGTAGTATTATAATAATTCTAAAATTATTACCGAGGCATGTATCACATTTTAGAGATGTTTAAACCAAGCAATTTATACTTTAATGCCGTCATTTGAATGAAGTTAATTTTTTTCGATGAAGGTTTAAGGTTTCAAATATAATAAATTAATGTAGTATTGTGAGAAGTTTTAAAATATTACCGAGGAATGTATTGCGTTTTAGACATGTTTAAAAAAATTGCATTGAAGTTGGAAAGTGTTTCATAATCAATGCTTTAAGCATGATTGATCTTTCTTGTTATCCTTAGTCTTGGTCTATAGTTACTTATTTGTAACAGTTACGCTAGAGATGGGTTTTTTTTACTTACCGTAGTTTATGCATAGTTTTCGATTAAAAAATTATTTATATATGCATAATTTTCGATTAAAATCTTTCAATTTTTATTTATATATATATATATATATATATATATATATATATATATATATATATATATATATATATATTAACTTTCTCAAATTTAGTATTGCAAAATTATTGTTTTCACGAAAATTTTTTATTTTAAAGTTTTGATAACAATATATATTTCATGACCTCCTGAACACGATTTGACTATTTTTGGAGTGATGTCTGTCTGTCTGTATGTCTGTGGTCGATTTCTTGCGTACAGGATAGCGCCCACAAATATTAAGGGATTTTCACGAAGGGATATATCTTGCTCCGTTATAAAAAAAAAAATCTAGAACTAGACAGAACTTTTTTTTAAATTCGAGCTAAAACTTCTAAATTTATTTGAAATTATATATTTTTTTTAAAATGGCAGCATAGGACAACATTTAACATAATCATGAATTAAAGGATTTATTTATGGCTCATTGATCACGAGACTTTATAGTTTCAATCATTGTTGTGAAAAAAAAACAAAAAAACGCGACACAATTTTTTTTGCTCGTGACATCATTAGCCCCCCCCCCCTCTGGGGGCAAGTTACACTTCCCCCAGAGGATACACTGTAAAGTATGGTATCAATCCAAAGATTTTTTTTCAAGCCTTTTAAAGTGAAATTGACACTCTATAATTGTCATCATTTAGAACCATGATACAGATTTTTCTAAATTATTTTTTATAAATTTTGAAAAAACAAGCTACTATAAAACTACTATAAATGAGAAAATTGAGTTCAGCCACATTCTAATTGAATTTTAATGCCTACTACAATTTGGATTGAACCCGGGTTGAAAAAATGGAATACATTGAGCCCTATGGGACCTAATTTTTCAAGCATTTTTTAAGCGGATTTAAAATTCACAGATTGCTTCGAAAATTTTAGGCAGTATTCAAATTGTTCCATAAAATAAATAAAAAAAAATTCAGCGAAATATATTCAGTAGTTTTTTAAATAAAAATTAAAATAATAATAACACCTCTTATATGAAGCGATCACGTGTCCATGATATGAAACGATCACATGACCCACTTCAAAATGATATATGGCATCCATCTTGTGTCAAAATCGTGATTTTTAAAGTTCGTTTTAATTCATATTGAGTGTTGTATCCATCCTAAAACTACTTTATTTCTGCCTAAATTCTGTGCATCTACATACTGATACAACGCAATGACAATATATTTCAGTTTAAATGCTCAACCAAATTTGATTATTTCTACTATTAAGCCTATTTTTCACCTATGTAAAATGTAAACAGCAAAATATGTAGAATGAGTTGTATTAGAATCGCTTAATTCTTTAACACAAAATCATTTAGTCCATGGAGTCTGTTTAGCTGATATGAATGAAATATTCATTGATTTTAGAAAGATAAGGACGATATTTTTCGATGAAGTTTTACGCATAGAGTTTACTTACTTCTAACTCCATGGTTTTAATTTTTAAATAAAATAAATTATTATAGTATTGTGATGAATGACATGAATGGGGGAATTATTTATGAATGAAATGTTGCTTTTATAGAGAGAGCCAGGCGTGTTATTTTTTATGACGTCATTTGAATCAATTTCAGTTGTTTTCGATGAAGTTTTCAAATATAATAAATTATCGTAGTATTATAATAATTCTAAAATTATTACCGAGGCATGTATCACATTTTAGAGATGTTTAAACCAAGCAATTTATACTTTAATGCCGTCATTTGAATGAAGTTAATTTTTTTCGATGAAGGTTTAAGGTTTCAAATATAATAAATTAATGTAGTATTGTGAGAAGTTTTAAAATATTACCGAGGAATGTATTGCGTTTTAGACATGTTTAAAAAAATTGCATTGAAGTTGGAAAGTGTTTCATAATCAATGCTTTAAGCATGATTGATCTTTCTTGTTATCCTTAGTCTTGGTCTATAGTTACTTATTTGTAACAGTTACGCTAGAGATGGGTTTTTTTTACTTACCGTAGTTTATGCATAGTTTTCGATTAAAAAATTATTTATATATGCATAATTTTCGATTAAAATCTTTCAATTTTTATTTATATATATATATATATATATATATATATATATATATATATATATATATATATATATATATTAACTTTCTCAAATTTAGTATTGCAAAATTATTGTTTTCACGAAAATTTTTTATTTTAAAGTTTTGATAACAATATATATTTCATGACCTCCTGAACACGATTTGACTATTTTTGGAGTGATGTCTGTCTGTCTGTATGTCTGTGGTCGATTTCTTGCGTACAGGATAGCGCCCACAAATATTAAGGGATTTTCACGAAGGGATATATCTTGCTCCGTTATAAAAAAAAAAATCTAGAACTAGACAGAACTTTTTTTTAAATTCGAGCTAAAACTTCTAAATTTATTTGAAATTATATATTTTTTTTAAAATGGCAGCATAGGACAACATTTAACATAATCATGAATTAAAGGATTTATTTATGGCTCATTGATCACGAGACTTTATAGTTTCAATCATTGTTGTGAAAAAAAAACAAAAAAACGCGACACAATTTTTTTTGCTCGTGACATCATTAGCCCCCCCCCCTCTGGGGGCAAGTTACACTTCCCCCAGAGGATACACTGTAAAGTATGGTATCAATCCAAAGATTTTTTTTCAAGCCTTTTAAAGTGAAATTGACACTCTATAATTGTCATCATTTAGAACCATGATACAGATTTTTCTAAATTATTTTTTATAAATTTTGAAAAAACAAGCTACTATAAAACTACTATAAATGAGAAAATTGAGTTCAGCCACATTCTAATTGAATTTTAATGCCTACTACAATTTTAATCGACCACCTCTACATCTATTCCCGCAGGTGGGACTCGAACCCACAACCTGGCAGTCGAGAGAACACGAGGAAACGCTTGCCTTATACCCCTCAGCTACCGAGCCGACTTTCAGTACATTGTTATGTCGAGGATTACACCACCGTATCTTTTGCTTCTTCCATAAGACATTCTGGTACGATCTGAGTATCATTCAAGTACCATTTCAACTGGTTTATAAACGGCTTTGTCCTTAGGCAAGTTTCAGAGATTATTTTACAGTGCAGCGGATAGTTCTCCAGAACAGTAAACTGATGATCTTTTTGCACAAACCTTTTTGTTCGAAAGTCCATGCGGGTCCCGCATTTTTGTTTACTTTCCATATTACACCCCTGCAGCTATTGCGTCATAAATCTACCAGCAGCAGATACAAGGAAGTGGCCTGCCTCACAGAACCTTTAAAATTTTCGAGAATAAAACTCGCCAATGCACAGGTTGTTGTTGTCTGTAGGGTAGGGTGTACCTTAAATTCTCTTGATATACAGATCAAGGAAAAAAACAATATAACTGCAATGTTTTTTTTCTTTGTAATTTTATCCTTGAAAGAAAAAGATTGGGTTGTTCAGTAGATTACTCAGAACCGTAGCCAGGCAGGGCAAGAGGGGGCTCAGCCCCCCCCCCAAGAAGTATATTCAGCCCCCCTGATAAAAATATTAGAAGATATATGACATTTCATCGAAAATATCATCTAAATTTCGCATAATTTTTTTTTCATGAAATTATTTTTGTAAATTACTTCGTTTTAATGTAGCTGAATGCGTGGTTATACAGATAATCAATTTATTTACATCCTTAATTTAAAAATTTAAAAAATTACGACAATAGTGTTTAGGATACTTTCGTATTATTGCAGGTTTCACTGTTATACATTAAAGTTAAAATAAACAGATAAGTAGTTAAGAATTAATTTGAATTTCACTCGAGCCCCTTTTCGATTTCGTATCTAGCTACGGTCCTGAGATTACTGTTTCTCAATCGCTGGTTCGCAAAACCTGTACCTGGGTTCGAAAATTGGAATCTGGAGACATATGAAGAAAGCATATGAAAAATTTTATTAATTTGGAATTTAGGAATAATTCAGAAATCCCTGTCCTAGTGCTCATACAAGCATATAAAATGTTAAATTATGTATTGTATATTTGTTTTCCCTATATATATATAGTATAATGTATAGGGAAAGTATTGTGACTGGGTCAAAAATTTGAACTCAATTTTTCGATGGAAGAGCACGTTTCAAGCATCCCTGAACTCGAATCGAATGTTTTTGAGGTGATGTCTGTGTATGTGTGTGTGTGTATGTATAAGTGTGTGCGTCTGTGAGTCTATGGAAGATATATCCCACAAATGAAGTATTTCAAATGAAATTTAGTACAAATATTATAATTAGTGAATACTGAAAGCCCATTGATTTTAAACGCAATCAAATATTCGGAAGTCCCCAAATTGCCAAATGGAATTTTGAAAAAATCACTAAACAAGAAAAATCAATCAAGCATAAAGCATTGATTATGAAACACTTTCCAACTGAAATGCAATTTCATTTAAACTTCTCTAAAATGCGATACATTCAGCGGTGATATTTTTAAAATAATCACAGTACCACAATAATTTATTATACTTGGAAACTTTAAACTTCATCAAAAAAAGGAATGCTATATATCGACTGCCTCTCTATGTAAAATCAATCATTCATATCACTTATATTCCAGACTGCAGAGATAAATAATTTTGCATGAAAAAATATCAGCAATTTTTATACAGCTCATCTCAAATTGCTTGATTGTTACGTTCTGCATGCTATAGAAATTAGGATTCGTTGTAGGAATAGTTTAGTGATGATTTGAAATAAAAAATATTGTAATTGCGTTGGCACAGAATTTTGTTTTACATATTTTAGGTGATAATTTGAATATTTTCTAGAGTTTTTGAGGCCATTTGTGAATTTTAACTCTGCTCAAAAAATGTTTGAAAAATGATGTCCCATAAAGTTCAATGTGTTTCATCTTTTTAACTGAGGTTAAATCCGAAACTAATTGGGCGATATTATTCATTTTCATTCACATATGCCCCACAGACTGTCTCAGCAACAAACTAACATTTCATTTTGATAAAGTCATATTTACATCAGTTATCGTGCGGACAGACAGACAGACGGTCACTGACACTTTATAACAAAGTCATTGACACTTTATGACTATGAAAAGCGTTAAAAATCAGAACTTTCAATAATGTTACGTAAATGATCATTTATTTCATTAGAAAACGAATTACGTAACTTTTAGAAGGCTAGCATGCACCATTCTTGCGATATTGCACAATTTACTAATAGATTTATAAATAATCTATATAAATAAAATTAAAAATCTGTCTGTCTGTTTGTACATTTGTCTCAACATCACGAAAGAACGGCTGAACCGAATTTAATGAAATTTTGAGGGTAGTCTTAAAATAACCCCTTAAAAATTTAGTCCATGTTTCGAGTTTCTAAGACCAGGGATTTTCTATATATTAATGAAAAACGAACAATTAAACCTTTTATGAAGATAGCATTATGCAGACGATATTTTTTCCGCCAATATATTTGAAGAAAATTATATCATGTCGCTTTGCAACGGATTTAAATCCAGTGTGTTTATGCGGCAGATGATTTTTATTACATCTTTTCCGATTTAAATAATAAAGATATGTATATAAAATAAATTTCACCTATATCGAATTTTTGACTGGATTATATCAATTACGGTCGTCAGATTTAAACATTATTATTATTGATATTTTCGGGTATTATTGATTTTTCAATTTATTACGTCATTGTTTTATTTTGGCAAAAATTGTTGAAACTCATATATTGTACGTAGTACGGGAAATCTACAAATGCACGGGTATATCTTCTACGAAAATGTAAGTAGTACGGGTATATTGACATGTATTTTGACATATATTGGCATATATTGGAATGAATTACGGCCTTTAGGTTTAAAGATTACGGGATTATTGTTATTTTCAATTTATTACGTCATCGGTTTTATTTTGTCAAAGATTTTAGAAACTCATATGTTGTAATACGTGTAATCTTCTACTAATACACGGGTATATCTTCTCATATTCGCGAATATAATTAGTACGGGTTCCATACAATTTTAGCGCTTTCATTTTGCATATATTGGTTAAATTTCATATTTTTTGTACATTTGTTACCAGGATGTTTTATTCTTCAGATCTGCCCGTAAAGGTAATTTTGTATAGCGAGAACATATATTCTTAAACTTCTTTTTAGGAGCATTAAATTAAATATTTTAATATAATATTTTGATTAACAATATCATTTAGTATACTATAGGAATTTGCACACGATTGGTTATAGGAATTTGCTTATGATTGTTAATTTTAAGTTTCGTTCCGTACAAAGAATGGGTATACTCCATTTAGCGTTATTTTAATCAGTTTGGTGACATTTTTATCAATTTGGCGACATTTTCGTCAATTTGGCGATACAAAGTCGCCAAGTTTGCGACATCCCGCCAAATTTTTTGCCATGCATTACGGACGAGCGGAGGAATATGTTATCCATATAGTCGTTTGTTATGTTATTTCCAAGACATTGAATTTTCATCAATTAGTCGTTATTTTTATTGATTTAGCGTCAATTTATCAATTTGGTGACATTCGTCAATTTAACAGTATTTAAAAAGTCTCGCCAAGTTGTCGATATGCCCCCAAAAATCGTCGCCTGAATTTCACCAAGAGTTACAGACGGAGAAGTAGGTTACTCTTGTAGCAGATTCTTAAATTTTTCCCATGATATTGAATTTTCATCAATTAGTTGTCATTTTTACCAATTTGGCTACATTTGGATAGGAGTATGATTCGTAGCATGATTTCATTCCAAATCTAGGAGCTCTCTCTGGAAGGGGCAAGAAATGACCTGTGACATTGAGACCTAGGGGTTCAAATGAGAAATGGGGTCCAAGTGGCTAGTTTCACAATTTTTATCAATTTGGTTACATTTTTATCAATTTTCGACATTTTCGTCAAATTGGCAACATTTAAAAAATCTCAACAAGTTGGCGATATTCCACCAATTTCGTCACCAAAATTTCACCAAAGGTTACCCAGAGATAGATAGATAAACAGACAGATAAATCAAGGTGTTTATATTATAAATTTTTACGACCAGCAACAATTCACCAACAGTAGTCATTTATTACTAACAATAATCATCTATCTATGGGAAAAGTTCTCATCTTGGTGATCAATTTGGCGAACTTGACGAAATATTTAGCGAAATATTGCCAACTTGATGATATGTCAGATTGAAGAAATTATAGTCAACATTGAAAAAATGGCGCTAAATTAGCGGAAATAATGCCAAATTGATGAATTAATTATCCAAATATTTTAATATATGGACTATATTCCGACTCATTTAGTAATATATCAGCAACGACGCATAATTTCATAAAATGATTCAAAATGACGCCAAATTGATGAATTAATTTAAAAAATATTTTACATATGAAATATACTGTTTATTACGAATTCGATTAATATCGATAATTTTCAATTTAGAGTTTCCACGAAATATAAGTCAATTCGGTATTTCTAAATTCTTACTTTCTAATACGTAGTAAGTAGTTGTTTTCCAGTAAGTTTTCGATTTCGAGATTTTGATGCCAATATATGTTTTAAGACCTTCTGAACAATTTTTGACTATTTCTGTCTGATGTCTGTGGTTGATTTCTTGTGTACACAATAACAGTCACAAACATTAATAGATTTTCACGAAACTTTACATCCGTCTTTGTTATCAAAAAATTTAGAACTAGAATTTTATTCTAAAGAACTAGAATTTTATTCTAGAATTTTATTCTTTGAATTTTATTCTAAATTTTATATTCTTTTAACATGACAAAATTTGACAAAATCATGCATAAAAGGGTTCATTTATGGTTCAACGACCACCAGACTTTATAGTTTCAATCATTGTTGTGAAAAAAAACAATTTTTTTTTGTTCTCCGTCATTAGCCTCCCTCTGGGGTGAAGTCACCCTTCCCCGGAGGGCACACTGTCAAGTATGGTAGTCAAGTACTTAAGTACTTAATAGCTTCAATCATTGTTGTGAAAAATAGCCGCGATACAGAGTTTTTTTGTTCCTGACGTCATTAGCCCCCTTTGGGGGCAAAAAAAAAAAAATACTAACAAGAAAGATCAATCATGCATAAAGCATTGATTATGAAATATTTTTCAACTTCAATGCAATTTTATTTAAACATCTCTAAAATGCGATACATTCCTCGGTAATATTTTTAAAGTTATCAAAATACTACATTAATTTATTATATTTGAAAACTTAAAATTTCAACGAAAAAAATGCCCTTCATTCAAATGACGGAATTGTAATATAAATTGTCTGGTTTAAACATCTCTAAAATGCGATACATTCCTCGGTAATATTTTTTAAATTATCGTAATACTACAATAATTTATTATATTTGAAAACCTCATCGAAAACAAATGAAATTTATTCAAATGACGTCATCGATATATAACACGCCTGACTCTCTCTATTAAAGCAGCATTTCATTCATAAACATTTTTCCATTCATTTAATTCATCACAATACTACAATAATTTATTTTATTTAAAAACTTTATTTAAAGACCATGGAGGTACAAGTAATTTAACTCTATGCTTAAAACTTCATCGAAAAAATCGTCCTTCTCTCTGTAAAATCAACGAATATTTCATTCATATCAGCTATATTGCAGACTCCATGAGCTAAATAATTTTGCGTTAAAGAAATACAGCAATTTTTATACAACTCATTCTACATATTTTGCTGTTTACATTTTACATAGGTGAAAAATAGGCTTAGTTGTAGAAATAATCAAATTTAGATGAGCATTTAAACTCAAATATATTGTCATTGCGTGGTTTCAGTATGTAGATGCACAGAATTTAAGCAAAAATAAAGCGGTTTTAGGACGGATACAACACTAAATATGTATTATAATTAAAAATCACGATTTTGACACAAGATGGATGCGATATTTTATTTTGAAGTGGGTCACGTGATCTCTTCATATAATGGTCACGTGATCGCTTCATATAAAAGGTGTAATTATTATTTTAATTTTTATTTAAAAAACTACTAAATATATTTTGCTGAAATTTTTTTTTTATTTTATGGGATAATTTGAATATTTCCTAAAACTTTCGATGCAATTTGTGAATTTTAAATCCGCTTAGAAAATGTTTGAAAAATTAGGTCCCATAGTGTTCAATGTATTTCATTTTTTCAACCCGGTTTCAATCCAAAACTAATCGGGTGATATTATTCATTTATATTCCCATAGGCCCCACAGACCGTCTGAACAACATACTAAAAATTCATTTTGATAAAATCCTTTCTACGGCAGTTATCGTGCTAACGGACAGACAGACAGACAGAATGAACAAAGTCATAAACACTTTTCAACTTTGATGTAAAGTGTTAAAAATGGATTCTGGTATTAGAAAATCCAGTTGAGATACGATTCCGTTAATCTTTAATTTAAAAAATATAAAAATAGTCAAAGAGAAATAAAAAATTGTAATTTTTATCTTAATTTCATAATTTGATTTGTTTGGGGATGGAGGAAAGAAATGCCTTCTTCTACCTACCCGTGTTTGAAATTTAAGGAAAGTTTTAACTGGTAATAAATTTGGAATTTCTACCAGTCCGTAGTGTACTTTAAGGGGTCATTTTATGAGAGATAAGGAAAAATCGTTTGCATTCAAGATCGAGAGATATATTTGAACTATTTTTAAAACTTAATTATTCTCATTCAAACGCCACTATGAATTATATTATAGAGGATATTCATTTACATGGATAAAACATACATTTTATATAGTTAATTTTAAAGATATATATATAGTTTTTTATTATGACAAATCAGAAGTAGTACACGTTTTGGCGTTTGGCAAATTTTTCTAGCACAGACTCAATAAATTTATTCATTGGTTGGTGTCGTCTCCCTAACATATTTATTAAGAAAGAATGTGTGCACTGCTTCTGTTTAGTCAAAGACCCGGAGCACCTGAAGGTAGAAGTCTGACTTCTGCCCCAATAAGACATCACAACATCCATGCCCGCAGGCGGGATTCGAACCCGCAATCTGGTAGCCGAACCATCACGAGGAAACGTCTGCCTCTTTGACCGCTCGGCCACCACATCGGCCATTGTGTAATTCTCAACATCTTATAAAATTACTCTTATTTTAGAATTTCGGGTTCAAGTTTTGTATGAAAACAGAATTCCGCATGGGCCGTAGCCATAGACGAAATTGAAGATTGGCTGGAGGGAAATTCAAGGGGGGCTTGACAGTCTTAAAGGAGGAACTCACCCAAAACACAATTAATTATTTGTAGTTATAAACCATAACAGTTACTATCATATATTTAAATTCATATAAATTATTAACAAATATTTGCATATTTGTATTTGCAAGCTAAGAACTGATTATTAATATCCATATAGCTACTATACATCAATATCAATATATAATATTTACAATTGATTTTAATGTAAGCATTAACCAGTAATAAAACTGTTAATCATTTGTAGAATCATTCTGAAAGTTAATGTAAGTTAATGCTTAATATTAACTCTTACCTACTTATCAGTTGGTTTTGACTCTATAATGTATAACAGTGAACCCCGAAATAATAAAAAAAGTATCCTAAATACTATTGTCATAATTTTTAAATATTTTTGAATTAAATATGTAAATACTTTGATCATTAGTATAATCACAAATTCAGATAAATTTAAAAAATACAAAGTAATTTATAACAATTTTTCAAAGAAATGTTTTATGCAAAATTTGAATGACGTTTCATTGGAAATTTCATATCACTACTAAAAAGTTAATATTTTTATCAGTGGGTCTGAGTATACCTCTTGGGGGGGGGGGGGGGGCTCAGTCCGCTCTGGCCCCTGCATGGCTACGGCCTCGGTTGCTACTCTTTAAGATGTCCAGGCAGCAGGGGTGTTTTAACCATACGCAAAGTAAGCAACTGCTCATAACTTAATGTACCATTTTTTTTACTATCGAACTTTTATGGGCGTCGTAGAATTTACTTTTGTCAAGGGATCTCGGCAAGGGTTAAGGAGGGGGTGGGACAGATCAATGATTAGCGCGCTGGGATTGCACTCGGACGACCCGAGTTCGATTCCCAGATCTACTTGTACTGTCCCCGTGTTCAAGCTGAGTACGGGCACGTTAAATATGTGAGTCCGTAAGTTCTTTCGAGAGGTTGGTGGTTAGAAAAGAAAAGTACGATCCCTGTGGGTGTTGCCCTCACTGGGTTTAAGTCTGAATTGGATGGCATTTCCTGGCCATTCAAACTGCTACCTTACGCTTTCGGGTAGGTCGGGCGGTCTGGGACGACGACGAAGAAGAATAGTTAAGGAGGCCCTGCCGTGCAGTCGTTACTAGGGTTCTTTGTGTGATTCATATTGATTCAACGATAATAACTTATTCAAAAACTTTTATTTTGTCACGATCGTGTTTTAACTATACTTGTTTTGTAAAAAGCTGATTGTAATGTTAATGAGACGAAAATGTAATGTTTCGGGGTGGGACAGTGCAGTGGTTAGCGCGAGGGATTGCACTCGGACGACCCGAGTTCAATTCCTGGCTCTTCTTAAACTGTCCCCGCGTTCCTGCAGAGTGTGGGCTAGTCACATTAAATATGTGGGTCAGTAAGTCCTTCCTACAGGTTGTTGGCAGGGGAAGAAGGGTACGGTTCATGCGAATACCGTTCCACAGGATTTCGAGCTAAATTGGGGGGGAGGGGGGACTGTCCCAGCCGTCAAAACAGATACCTTACAACTTCGGGTACATCGAAATATCGAATGATCTGGGTTGAAGAAGAAGATGAAGAAGTGATGTTTGTTGAATTGAAATCTAGAGGACGAAAATGTAGAATTCACGCCAACCATAAAAGTAAAGCTTGTCATGTAAATAGATAGCTCATATAATGGGCAGGTAGAAATCCGTAGCTTGAATCCCGACTAGTAGATTACTTGTTTTACAGTACTTATGGATTAATCTTTTTGCATTGAAATCACAGCGCTTCTCAGCCATAAATACGCACATTTCTGCACATCTACCACCCTTACACTGACATTACACAACAGCAAATTCACCTTTCCTTTGGCTTCTGATTAAATATCATTACTTCTCGGAATCGCGAAAAAAATTCCGAAGACCACCACCACAGCGAATGAAAAAGGGAGGTTCGCGAATAAAAAAACCCTCTAATGTTCGAATTAAGGAGAGAAGGGGTGCTATCTTACCGCACATTAGAAGTATAAAGGACAAAAAATGCCCGGTTGATTGATGGTTTCATTTCCAGCGGTGGGCTTCAATTTTACCTGAGGGCTGTGATTAGAGAGGGGGGGGGGGGGGGGGTGAGCGATACGGTGAAATCGTCTGCGAAGCGTTTGATTCGCCAGTAATTCACACGACAGATTCGGACCATTAAGTCGCTAATATCCTTGCCATTGTTGGGACAGGGGTTTCCAACCTTTGGTTAGGGGAACGTTTAATTAAATTCTGAAAATCTCTTTGTAAATAGGAAGATACTAAGATGTTACGCATATTGAGTTCAGGGAATTAAATAAATAATATTTAGACATGTCTAGACATGAACAGAAGACGGCCACCCTGGGGTCGGTTTAGCAGTGCGGAGTTTTCCAATAGATTCATTAAGTCATAGGGCGGCAGATTTTAAAGGGGCAAAAAATTTCTGAATGTGCAATTATTTTGAAATTACAAATTACTTAAGTAGAAGAATATTTTTTACTTGAAAGAAAAATCTGACGTGGGCAGCACATGACTTCCGCTACACAATCAAGTTAATTTTCTCTTTCACAATGCATTAAATTTGAGTTGTTTAAATGTGAGAAAAATTAACTGAGTTGAACTGTGAATTAATGTTGAAATTTAATGTGGATTTGATTGCACAAACCGACACGGAGTATTTTAAATTATATCGATTTTGCAGTAAGCACATTTTCTTGTACATTTTGCAACCTTACGCTTTTTGAAACATAGTCAACTCCTCAAAAATTCTGAAAAACTGAAACTGAAATACCTTGAGAACAAGCAATTCGTTCAAGAGTAAAGGGATTAGTCTTATTCTCTTCGTCATAAATTACGTATGAAACAAGCATTGAGTTAATAGATTTAATTACACGCTTACATTTAATTAAATTTTTTCACATAATAACGGATACCCAACGACAGCAAGAAAATTTGCTAAGTATTTGGTTGTTCACCCACCTTAAGTTTATTTTTGTACACAGCATATGTTAGATTTTTTTATGATAAATTATTGGTATATATCAATAAATTTAAATTACTATTCATAAAATGGTTCAACCGGCATTGAAATTTTACATGCTACATTAGAAATGAATATATCAGTGTCCAAGAAAATGAATGGTATAATTCAGCTATAAGCAGGGTTTCTATATCTTGAAATTGTAAAGATTATCAGAGATCTCGATATATGATTAGTCAATCTTCCCTGTACATTGGTGAAAGTAGATATAAAATCCCGCATTGGACATGTCCAAAAGTTATATAACCTTAGACGTTGTTTTTACACCCGGAGAAGTGGAACGTCTGGACTGGACACCATATCTCAGGAGTTAGTTTTAGACCTGAAAAATTGGAACATCTTGACTGAACTGAACACTCAAGCTTAGAAGTTATTTTTGCACCCGGAAAACAGGACGTCTGGATTGGACACCATATTTGACACGTTATTTTAGGATCTGAAAAAGTCAGACACCTAGACTGGACACTCCGTATCAGATGTTATTTTTGCACCCGAAAAAGCACCTGAACTGAAAATCTTATCTCAAACGATATTTTAGACCTGGAAAAGCGGGGCACCTTGACTGGACACCCTACCTCACCTGTTATTTTTGCACCAAGAAAGTGGAACGTCGAGACTGGACACCCTATATCAGACGTTATTTTTGCACCCAGAAAGGTGGGACATCTTATTTGAATCGTTATTCTAGGATCCTGAAAAGTGGGGCATCTAGACTGGACACCCTATCTCTGACGTTATATTCGCACCCAAAAAAGTTGGATGTCTGAACTGGATACCTATCTCAGCTATTATTTTTGGACCCAGAAAAGTAGGACATTTGGACTGGACACCCTATCTCCGACGTTATTTCACGAAAACGTGGGACATTCGCATTGGACATCCTATTTTAGATTTTATTTTTGGACCCGGAAAAGTGGGACATATGGACTGGACACCCTATCTCAGTCATTATTTTAGAATCCAGAAAAGTGGGATGTCTGGACAGGACATCCTATCCTAGACGTTAGTATTGCACCCGGAAAAGTGTAACGTCTGGACTGGACACTTTTCTGAGACGTTATTTTTGCACACAAAAGGCATTTCTTCCTCTGAAAACTACTATATATGAATAAATACAATGTATAATATTTTACCGGCAAAACAGCAAATCCTGTTTATTATTTTCACACCACATCATCACCATAATCCAGGAAACATTGGTTCCTGGGGATACACGCCTGTTAATACCAGATGCCCTTACTCAAAATATTTCTCACCCGAAGTTTTCCAAACAAATCGCAGGTATGTTGCCACCAGTCACCATCGATCACAGTTTCTTCCTCAAGAACAAGTGACTCATTATTACAATATGCACTAGAACATGCAACCAGGTGCCCCCCCCCCCCCTCACTCCCCCCTGCACCCGTGGGAATGACAGAATTGGTATGCTTTTTGTTGGCGACATTCCAATGCAACGTTATCTGCCGATTTTTTAGGTGCCAGCTGGAATTTCTAAAATTGAGGGGGAAAAGGTAAAAGTTTTGAGTAAATTTTCATCTGTTATGGGCACCTGTGATCTTCCGTTTATTAACCTATAGACTAGCCTAGTTCACAAGAACCTCAGCCTCAGGTGATTAATTTCGATTGTGGCACCTTATATGATTACCAGTCGCTTGTTGGGGGGCAAAAACCCTTAGACAGTGTGTTTAAAAAAGATTGTATGACTTGGATGTGTTTCAAAAGATTGTATGATTGTATCTTGTGGTGGTAAACCCATGCTTTCATTTTAAGAATTGCTTTAGTTAAGGCAGCAGGCTATCAATGTAAATTTTGATCATGCAACATCTTTTAATAAAAAAAAAATACAAAATGCAACATTTTACACGACCCTGTATAAAAAATAAAGTAATTATAAAAATATTTTCCAAATTGATTAAATCCTATAACTTTGACAAGTTTTCCAATTTTACAATTGCACTACACAGACTCCAAATTAGAACATTGAAGTGTATATTTTGAAGCGTATACAAGTAAATGTTAGAATTCAACAATACATAAAATATAGAATAGCAAAATAAAATTTAAATATATACACAAGGAAATTGAAACAGTGAAATAAGCTAAACAATATAACATTGACTAGATCAGAATTATTACAATTACGATGTAATTCACCATCTGCAATGTTCTTGGCAATAAGAATACAATTCTTGATTCCATCCATATAATTTTTAAAACAATCGTTTAAACACATTCGGAAATATAGGGAATTTTGCTCTTTGTCAAAATAAAACGGAAAGCTTAAAAAACTGAAAATACCAATAATTGCCGTAATCTTATATCCTCATAGACGTAACTTATATAACCCAACCAAGAATATAATGCTTTTCTTTTATAAAATTCATTTTTTTTTTAATTTCTTTGTTATTTAAATGGGATAAATCGATTTAAAATCGTCTGCCGTATAACCACATTTGTTAATTCTGTTGTTATGCAATATGATATAATTTTATAAATATAAATATGATAAATATTGTTTAGAAAAGAAATTGTCTGCATAATACGATATCCATGAAAATGTTTTCATCAATATTTCGTTATCCCTTAGGACTAACTGCAATCTCGAAAAGTGTCAGGAATTACCAGTAATGAAATAGAAAATTTTCATACCAAATTTAGGTAGAAAAATCTGTTGAAAACTACCGATTTGCATATAAATCAGGGAAACAGACAGATCTTTAATTTTATATATGTCGATAGTATAGATAACTAAACAGACTGACATATAAACTTAATGCATTTAATTTGATCCAGATCATTTAATGTAGAAAGCACCAGGATGGTGGGCAACACAGATTCCTTCGTGGGTTGTCAATAGGCTCGTGCAGGAAGGCGATCAAATATCGTTTAACTTTTTTTACTCCTTATTATTACATCACATATACAAAATACAAAAATCATTTCATCCACTTTGCTTCGACACTCAAAGGGGTTATGTAATACACCACCCTCTACAGGTGTCACGAGGGGAGAGAACTCCTGCTCTGAAGATCTCAAAATAAACCCCACAAAACCAGGTGCCCTCTAAAAAACTTCAAAATGCTTCTCAAGAAATTCCTTTGGCGAAGTATTCCCACGAATATTGGGCACCTGGGCGCCACTTTGCATGCTACCTTTTTCCTGTTTTTCCTGAAATTTCCTCTGTCTCTTGGCGACTTTTTCTTGCCAGGATGCGAAACTTAGAAGAGACACTCTGGGGCATCTGCTTCATCTGCTTTGGGAATAGTTCTCGTGGGACAGGTATGTACTACGGAAACAGATCCAGGAAGATGAAAAAAAGATGCCAAATATTCCTTAGAGTTTTCCCATAAGGACTGTGTTTAGCAGCTTTCAATACATGACGGGAGATTCTTACTAATGATATTGTTAATAATATTCATACCTTGGAAACATCAGGGAAAGATTATATTCTAAAATAAAATTTTCCCACGTGGGAAAAAAATATATTTAAACGTCAGCAAACTACTGGTCAGCTTGAATTTACAATTTTTTCCGCCGTGATTAAAAAACAGAAAAATAAAATAAAACAAAACATCACCAGATGTTCCTTGATGTGAGAAAGCAGATGTCAACAAACAGATGTAAAGTGTGTAGCAATTTAGCAACAAATACAAACTTTATCTATATATTTTTTATTTTATTATGGACCCTACACTTGATTGTACTCCCACTAACCACTATGTTTAATGCGTACACACATATACATATATGAAACACTTTCCAACTGCCGGCCGCCCAAATTGCAGCTCTCAGTCTTCGGATGAGTCGGTCGGCCTGGGCTTTCGACACTTTCCAACTGAAATGCAATTTTATTTAAACATCTCTAAAATGAGATACATTCAGAGGTGATATTTTATTTAAACATCTCTAAAATGAGATACATTCAGAGGTGATATTTTTAAAATTATCATAGTACAATAATTGGAAACTTGAAACTCCATCAAAAATTACAATGCTAGAAAATCGCTTCCGTCTCTATCTAAGTAAAATCAACGAATACTCCATTCATATCACTTATATTCCAGAATGCCAACGGCCCTACCGTGTTGATAACACCGGTTCTCGTTAGATCACAGAAGTCAAGCAGCATCGGGCGCGGTTAGTACTTGGGTGGGTGACCACCTGAGAACACCGCGTGCTGTTGGCACATTTCGGGCGCGGTAGCCGGGTGGTTTGCGCGCTGGATTTGTACGCTGCCACAACTGCCGCCGTGTTCATGCGGAGTACGATCACGTTAAACATGTGGATCTGTAAGTCCTTCCAAGAGGTTGGTAGTAGGGGAAGGAGGGTACGGTCCCTGTGGATGCCTCCCCCACTGGGTTCCGGTCTAAATTGAGTGGCACTTCCCGGCCGTCCAAACAGTTAGTTACCTTATACCTTTCTGGTAGGTCGGACGGTCTGGGTCTCAACAACTTATATTCCAGACTCCAGAGCTAAATAATTTTGCGTTAAAAATTCAGCAATTCTTATACAACCCATCATACAATCGCTTGTTTCGTTTACATTTTGCATACGTTAAAATTTAAAATTAGGCTTCATTGTAGAAATAACCAAAGTTTAGTGATCATTTAAAATAAAATATATTGTAATTGCGTAAGCACAGAATTTAGAAACACAGATAATATACAAAAATAAAGCGGGTTTAGGACGGCTTGAACACTAAATATAAAAACAAGAAAGATCACTCATGCATAAGCATTGATTATACAACACCATCCAACAGTAATTTTATTTAAACATCTCTAAAATTCAGTGGCAATATTTTTTTAATTATCACAGCTCTATAATAATTTAATTTACTTGGAAAATTAAAACCATGGAGGTAAAAGTGCGTTCTAACGCCATGCTTAAAATTTTATTTAAACTTTATTCGAATGATGTCATCGAAACACAAATAATCTGGCTCGCTATGTAAAAGTATTGAGTATTTCATTCATACACTTTTATTCCAGACTCCAGAGATAAATAATTTTGTGTGAAAAAAATTCAGCAATTCTTATAGAACTCATCTTACAATCCCTTGTTTACATTTATATTCATTAAAGTTAGGCTTCGTTGCAGAAATAATCACTGTAACGTTTCAAGCTTGTTGATCATTTAAACTCAAAAATATTGTAGCTGAGTTGGCGCAGAATATGGATGCACAGAAAAAACGCAAAAATAAAGTGATTTTACGACGGATGCAACACTAAATATAAATTAAAAATAACTTTAAAAATCACGATTTTAACACAAGCTGGATGCCATATTTCATTTTGAAGTGGGTCATGTGACCGCTTCATATTATATGGACGTCATTATTATTTTTATTTTTATTTAAAAAACTACCAAGAACATTTTGCTGAATTTTTTTTTACATATTTTATGGGATAATTTGAATATGTCCTAACATTTTCGAAGCAATTTGTGAATTTTAACTTTGCTTAAAAAATGTTTGCAAAATTAGGTCTCATAGGGTTCAATGTCTTTCATTTTTTCAACCAGGGTTCAATCTAATTAGGTGATATTATTCAATTACATTCCCATATGACCGTCTCAGCAACCTACTAAAATTTTATTTTGATAAAGTCATTTTTACGGCAGTTATCGTGAAACTGACATACAGACAGACAGAATGAGCAAAGTCATAATCACTTATTTACTACGTTGTAAAGTGTTAAAAAAATGTTTTTCATTCTATAAATATTAAATAAGTTAGTATATGTGTAAAATATTTCATATAATATTTTAAAAAATTTATTTGAAAAACGTCCGAACAATTTCCTTTAAAAAAATTTTCGAATTCGATACCTCGGGAATGGTGCATACTATAGTATTCTAAAATGAGTGCCAATCATTCTGTATTTAATGACTGTTAATTCAAAAGTTCTGATATTTTAAGATTTTTTTTCAAATAATCATTCGAAATTTTGGGGCTTCCTGATGGTTAACTACGCTTATTAATAAAGTGACACCCATATTATGGCAGTCGTACCAAATTTCATTCGACTCACTCCCATATAGTTCTAAAGAAATTATGTTCACATGCTCTCACACGCACATACTGACATACATTAAAAAATGATCGATTATAGTTCAGAAATGCAATTCAGGTGAGTTAATTCGCCGAAAACTCGAATTCATATTTCAGAGCCCAACGCAATACTTCCACTATCTATTACGCTACTTATGTAGGACAAGTAAAATTCTGATGTCGGCAGCACGTGACTTTCCCTACAGAAACTTCTGAATTGTTTTCCCTACAGGCAAAACAGAATTCTTTTTCACTTTTTTCTTCTACAGTTTAGTAAATTGAGCTTGTTTGCACAAAATAACATAAACAGTTAATTCGAATTACACTGAATTCAGAGTTTGAATTCAATTTTCGTTTTAATTTGGTAAATGGACGAATATATTCAAAGGTGACGTTTCAAAAATGCAATAAAACTAATATATCCCGAGAACGACAATTCTTAGAGTTATGAGATTGGTTTTATTCTTTTTGTCGTTAAAAATTTATGCATAAAACAAGCATTTAATTGATATATTTGTGCATACACGTAGTCTTTTACTTTAGTCTTTGGCGATTTTTGCGGGCCATTTCGCAAAAAAGAGCAGGTTATTTCTTTTCGAATCGTACCAAAATCTAATCAGCACCAGGGTAAGTCATGAAAATTTAACCTACCAAATTTTGTGAAATTTCGACAAACAGTTTTTGAGTTAGGGTGGGTACATGCATATGCGGACGCATTAAAACACACACACAGACGTCACACTAAAAATAGTATTTTATTGTTCTAGATATTCCAAAACGTGCAGATTTATCAAAAACTCGAGTTGCGATTTTGGACACGATTTCAATACTTTCCCTATACATTACTATGTATTGTAGGGAAAGTAAAATTCTCATGAGGGTAGCACGTGACTTATAGACATAAATTCAATTTCCCTTTATTTCTTTCACAATTCATTAAATCGAGTTTAATTGCACAAAATAACATGTATCATTATTTGAAATTACGCTACATTTGCGGTTTTAATGCGGTTTTTGTTTTCATTTAACGACTGGACTTATTTTCAAAGGCGACATGGCGAAAATGAGTATCGCGAGAACGGTTAGTCTTAGAGTTATGAAGTTGGTTTTAAACATTTCATCGTAAAATATTACATATGTAACAAGCATTTAATTGTTACATTTGAGCATACGTAGTCTAATTTTAGATTTTGGCGATTTTTGTAGATCATTCCGTAAAAAAAGCAGATTCTTTCTTTTTTGAATTTGTACCAAAATCTAATCACACCATGGTAACCCACATGTGACTGATCTACAAAATTTTGTGAAATTTGGTCAAAAGTCTTTCAGCTAGAGTGGATACAAGTTTTGCTGTCCATTTCGCAAAAAAAGGCAGTTTTTTTTTTTTCCGAATCGTACCAAAATCTAATCAAAACCAGGGTCACCTACAAGTCATCTACTTATTTACCAAATGTTGTGCAATTGAATTCATTAGTTTTTCCTTTATCGTGGACAAACACACACTTGTCGCGTCCTCTCCCGGCCGCTTACTTCACTGCTCATGCCCTCGGGTGAGTCGGGCGGCCTGGGTTTTCCCACACATGTCACGCCAAAAATTTCGTACCAAAATCTAATTAGCACCAAGTTAATCTACAAGGGATTTATCTACCAACTTTTGTGAAATTTGATCTATTAGTTCTTCAGCTAGAGTGGATATAGGCAATTTTTGCGGGCCATTTCGAAAAAAAAAAAGACAAATTCTTTTATCCCGAATCGTACCAAAATCTAATCAGCATTTGGGTCACCCACAAGGGACTTACCTACCAAATTTTATGAAATTCGGTCAATTAGTTTTCAGTTAGAGTGGATACATAATCTGCACAGACAGACAGACACACACACACACACACACACACAGAGAGAGAGAGAGAGAGAGAGAGACAGACGTCACGCTAAAATATGTTTTTCCTGTTCTAGGGTGCTCGAAACGTGTAGATCCGTCGAAAACTCGTCTTGCGATTTTCGACACGATTCCAATACTTTACCTATACATTGCCGCCTGTTTTATTGGGAATGTAAAAGTTTGATATGGGCAGCATATGACTTTCTGTTTTCTCGTTCGTTATCTCGTTCGTTCTCAAAATATCAATTATTTTAAATTACCCTAAATCAATTTATTTTTTCATTTGTCGACTGGACGCATTGTCAAAGGCGATGTGCTAAAAATTTAAAAATCCAAAATATCTCAAAAGCATTGAGTTCTAGAGTAGTTGGATTGGTCTTATTATTTTTGTCGTCAAAAATTACGAATGAAATTGGTATTTAATTGATACATTTGAACATATGTTATCATTAACTTTTAGATTTTGACGATTTTTGAGGGGACCATTGGGCAAAAAAAGCAAGTACTTTTTTTCCGAATCATACCAAAGTGTAATCAGTACCAGGGTCACACACTTGTGACTTATCTACTGACTTATTTTGTAAAATTGGGATAATTAGTTTTTCAGCTAGAGAGAGTACACAATTTTTCGGCCATTTGCTCTAAATATGTAGATTCATCAAAAACTCGTGCTGCGATTTTCGACACGAATCCAGTACTCACCTTATACATTATCATGTATTGTAGGGAAAGTAAAAATGCTCTTTTAAATCGGTTCTTAAAAATGTTCTTAAAAATGCTCTTTAAGTGCTTGTTCTTTTATATTTTACTACTAGTCTGTCTTAAATCTTGGCATATGACCAAATTTCATATATTTTGTACATTGTTTTTGAACGGGGGTTTATTCTTAATACTTGCCTGCGCAAATAATTTTGCATAGCAAGAACAGGGATTCTTATACTTTTTATATTTTTTATGTGGCAACACAAATAATTTTAGCGGAATGTTTGAAGAAAATTATGATTTAGAAGTTATTAAAATTTGCACGTTATATCAAGTCAAGAGTATCTGCCACTTTAACCGTACATGAAAACAAATGTAGTATTTCATATTAACCACACTGTTTATACACCATTTTCATTAAATCTTCCTTCCTTTATTCCTATTTTGAATTTTTCTTGAAGTTCTACTTTCGCTGGAAGCTGATGGATGTTTTTAAAGTCCGTCCCTGACAATCTCGGGAAGAAACTTAAATTTATGGCATCTCACGGGCGTTTAATCGTTTTTGTTGCAAAGTCAAAGTGCTTTTGCATGAAAAATCATAGTATTTTAATAACGATATTAGCTTCGCTCGTACATAAAAGATCATAAATAATCCATTTGCGTAATGTAGAGTGTATTCTTTTGGTACGTAAATTGTATTTTGACATCAAAACTTTGCAACCATTAATAAAGAGATTTGACTTGTATTTTATATTTTAAAAATAACTCTTGCCTTATGGCTAGGGTGGAAATTTTTATAGAGGAAACTTCAGGAAAATTCGCTGGGCCATTGGGGAGGTACATCGCTGTGTTTAATGACTGAGAATATTTCAAAAATTGTCTGCCAGTTACGAAACAGTAACACAACACAAATAACTACTGCAAATGCAAATGACTCAATAAGCATTATATTGCAATAAGATAATCAGTCTTACACTGTTCGCCTTTCTATGGCGAAAGGCCTAAATTATTTATTTAAACTGTTAATTTTGTAAAAATAAATTAGTAGCACAATGCAAAGTATAACTGAAACAATGAAGAATATTCCTACGTATTCAAAATTATTTTACCTTTCAATTTATTTTTATCTCCCTATATTCTGTACTCTATCGTACAAATATGAAAAAATACTGGTTAATTATACTCATTAGGGAACCCTTAATTTAAAAATAATCAAAAATACATATACTAAATACTACACCTATTTGTTGTGTCAACTAATAATAGTGACTACTTTACTAACACTAGCGACACCTAGATATAATTATCAAAGCATTATGGAATTTTCAAGTGTTTCATCCATAGGAGTTAGAGCTTTATATCCTCTTTTTTTATTACTCCATGGCTCAAGACCAATTCCTTGCCAAGGATTTAGAAAAGGAACTGGATGAATGTCATAACGTTGAAAAATCGTGACCGCGCCAGCAGACGATTTTGAGGCAGTGGACGTATTATTAATTCCCCATTGAATTATATGGAATTTTTAAAGGTGGGGGTTTACACTTTATGTTCTTTCAATTTTCACTCTTCTCGAAAGTCAAAAACATCTTAATGAAATGACATTCAGATTTTAGTAGATACGACTTCATTAAAATTCAAACTTAACACCAAAATAACAATGCTAAGTTACGGCACAAATCACTCAATACGTCCACTCGCAATTTTTCGTTTGCTTCGGCGGCTTCAATTTTAAGTAGCACTTAGAATGGCTCGTTATCCATACATTTTCTTTTTCTGAATCCGTGATTACAAGTCGTCTGCACTAATTTTTGCATATGGCAGAGAACTTAAAGCCAGAGCAAGGATACCAGGAAACATTCGAATACAGATGCCCGGCACCAATTTATGAACAGTGATAAGCACAGGTGCAGTGCTTTGATGATAAGGCATAGGTACGAAAACTCTACTGTTGGAATCTGTGGCGCCTTCGGTCTTGCGTTTCGATAGCTTATGATAACATGCTTCTAAGAATAAGAATATTAATATATAAGGGACTGCTGTTAAATATTAACCTGACGATAGCAATTATTTGCATGACTAGGGGGGGGGGGTCTGCCCCCTGCTCGCTAAGTTTCGCCAACCATCATAACTCGCTGCGCTCGCTCACAGAGCTTACTTCGCGAGATATTTCAAGCCAAACTAAAGTTTAAATCGGTAAGGGTTTATTTCCTCGTGTTACCCTATTATTTCTCTATAAATGCACCAAATTTGATATTTTTGTAAGTTATAGTTACGAGTTATAGGTAAGTTAATACGAGTTATAGGTAAGTTATAGGTACGAGAGAGAAAATCGATGGAAGTTCTAATACAAAAGAACATTTTTCACATCAGAAGTGCATAAAAAGTAAAATATCTCGTAAACTACACCGAAATTAACAAGAAAGATCACTCATGCATAAAGCATTGATTATGAAACACTTTCCAACTGCAATGCAATTTTATTTAAACATCTTTAAAATGCGGTACATTCAACGGAAATATTTTTAAAATCATCACAATATTACAATAATTTATTATATTTGAAAACTTAAAACGTCATCGAAAAAAATTAACTTTATGCAAATGACGTCATTGAAATATAAATCGCCTTGCTCTCTATGAAAAAGCCGTAAATATTTCATTCCTACACTTTTATTCAATTACTTTCTTTCATCACAATACTACAATAATTTGATTCGCTTAAAAACTTAAAACCATGGAGGTAAAAGTAATTTAACTCTATGCTTAAAACTTCATCGAAAAAGCGTGTTATCTGCTTCTGTATGTAAAATCAATGAATGTTTCATTCATATCTACTATATTGTAGACTCCAGAGCTAAATAATTTTCCGTTAAAGAAATTCAGCAATTCTTATACAACTCATCTTACAGATTGGTGTGTTTTTACATTCTCCATAAGTGAAAATTAGGCTCCGTTGTAAAAATAATCAAAGTTTGATGATCATTTAAACTCAAGTATATTGTAATTGCGTTGTTTTAGAATATAGAACAACAATGTACAAAAATTAAGCAAATATAAAGCGGTTTTAGAACGGGTACAACACTAAATATAAATTAAAAAGAACTTTAAAAAATTACAATTTTGACACAAGATGGATGCCCCGGCCATCCAAAAAGCTGCTCTAAGTCCTCGGACGAGTCGGGTGGTCTGGGCTTTCGACAAGATGGATGCCATTTTTTATTTTGAAATGTGTCACGTGATCTCTTCATATGATGTGGGTGTAATTATTATTTTAATTTTTATTTCAAAAACTACCAAATATATTTTGCTAAAATTTTTTTTATATTTTTTATGGGATAATTTGAATATTTCCTAAAACTTTCGAAGCAATTTGTGAATTTTAAATTCGCTTAAAAAATGTTTAAAAAATTGGGTCCCATAGGATTCAATGTATTTCATTTTTACAACCCAAGTTCAATCCAAAACTAATTGGGTGATATTATTCATTTATAATCCCATAGATCACACAGACCGTCTGAACAACTTATTAAAATTCCATTTTGATAAAGTCATTTTTACGGCAGTTATCGTGCGAACGGACAGACAGAATGAACAAAGTCATAAACACGCTTCACCTATGTTGTAAAGTATTAAAAAAGGGGCTCCGTCCTGCAAAAATTCAATTATGTAGGTACCTGCCTGCAAATATTCGTGGTCTTGCTATTATTAGTGTATGTAGGGCGTGAACTCGCAGCTCAAATATTTTGTCTTTAACATTAAATAATTCTTAACCTACAATATATATAGAAAAACTGTTTATTTCATCGTATTTCTAAAATCCTTTTCTACAAGTGTACCAAATTTTATATTTTTGAATGCTATAGTTTTTGCGCTACGAAACAGACAAACTCGAGGAACAAGTAATTTGCCAAACAGCGGCTATTTTTTAATATTGAGAGATTGTTGGAGCAATATTATCTTTATGTGCCGCGATTTGGATTAGTGGCGTAGGGGAAGTAAGGGTAGGAGGTCGAGGGGTAAAAACTAAAGAACTGTTCGGGGTGGACATTGACCAATCCTGGCTCGTGCGCCAAATTGTACCAGATTTCTCTTAGACGGTTTTGGGTTGTGCTGGATCGGACCGGAACTATTCAATGTTTTAATAAGTGAAATTCTTTGTAAGGCATATGGTATGTTTCATTTTCGATGCGTTCTCCCTCTCTCCTCCCCCCCCCCCTCACCTTCTCAGTTAAGATACATTTCTACTGTCTTTTTTACTTTTCCTGCAATACATGGTAATGTATAGGGAAAGTATTGGAATCATACCGAAAATCACAACTCGAGTTTTCGACGGATCTACACGTTTTGAGACCTCTAGAATACGAAAAAACTATTTTTAGCGTGACGTCTGTGTGTGTGTGTCTGTCTGTGCAATGTATGTATCCACTCTAACTCAAAAACTAATGAACCGAATTTCATAAAATTTGGTAGGCAAGTGACTTGGGTGTGCCCTGGTACTGATTAGTTTTTAATACGATTTGGGATAAAAGAACGCACCCTTTTTTGCGAAATGCCCCGCAAAAATCAGTTGTATCCACTCTAGCTGAAAAACTAATGGACCGAATTTCATAAAATTTGGTAGATAACTTACCTGTGGGATAATAAGGTGCTGATTAGATTTTGGTATGATTCGGAAAAAAATAACCTGCCTGTTTTTGAAAAATGGTCCGCAAAAATCATCAAAATCTAAACTCGCCTTTTTTTTGCGAAATGACCCGCAAAAATTGCCTGCATCCATTCCAGCTGAAAAACTAATGGATCGAATTTTACAAAATTCAGTAGATGTGTCACTTGTGGGTCACCCTGGTGCTGATTAGATTTTGGTACGATTCGGAAAAAATTAACCTGCCTTTTTTGCGAAATTGCCCGCAAAAATCGTCAAAATCTAAAATAAAAACTACGTATACTCAAATATATCCATTAAATGCTTGGTTTATACTTAATGTTTAACGATGAAAAGAATAAGACCAACTCCATTACACTAGGGCTAGCCTGGCCGTCCAAATAGTTGCTCAAGTCCTCAGGATGAGTCGGACGGTCTGGGTCTTCTACACTAGGGCTAGCCGTTCTGGAGATATATTAGTTTTTTCGTATTTTCTCTACGCCACCTTTGAAAATAAGTCCAGTTAACAAATGAGAACGAAAATTGAATTAAAAGTTAATTAAATTTAATTAAAATAAAGAGAACGTAAATATAAGTCAGCAGAGATAGTCATGTGCTGCCCACATCAAAATTTAATAAATAGTAATTATCATGTGTTTGTTATTCTCTGATATTTTCATTCACCAATTTCATAACTTCAGCTTATAATATTTCTTTCATTTCTCGGAATGGAATATAATTTAATGCTTGAACGCTTTTACCCCAAATAAAAGATGGCCTTTTTAAGTACCACTGCATTATATTAAATGTAATTATTTAACCCCAGAAATTTTAATATGTTTATTGCATTTAACTCTTAGTTAGGCCTCAAGAAACAATTATGCAAGCAATTAAAGATAAGTTTTGAAAAATTCATAATTTGGTGCGTAAAAGTTTACAAAATATAAATATTTTCTCAGAAAATAAAAAATAACGTTTGAAGAGCAACGTTTTAAGAAGCAGACGATTTTAAGAAGAAATTTAAGTTAATTTATTAATATTATTCCAAAAATTCAATTTTCTTTATAATCTAATACGTAGCAAAACTTTCAAAGAAGCAGATGATTTTAAAAAAGAAACGAAAGCTAATGTATTGATCTAGTTGCAATAACTCTGTTGCCCTTTTTATCTAAAAAGGAAGCAGGCATGAAAAGTAGCAGAGGATTTTAAAAAATAACTAAGGCTAACTAATTTAATTAGACTAACTCCATTGACCGTCTGTATAGTCTAAAATCGTAATTTTTAAAAAAGCAGACGATTTTAAAAAGAAATTTAGTCTAATTTAGTAATATTAAATAACAAAATAAAATATTGACATTCTATATAATATAAGAACGAAGCTTTATAAGAAGCAAACGATTTAAAAAGAAATTGAAGCAAATTTATTAATGTAGTTCCAATAACTCCATTGATCTTCTTTGCAATTTAAAAACGAAGTTTTAAAAAAAGCAGACGATTTTAAATAAAAATGTAAACTAATACACTAAACTACTTCCAATAACCACTGGCCTTCTTTTCCCTAAGAGCAACTATTTTAAAAAAACAGATAATTTTTTAAAGAAATTTAATCAAATTTAGGAATTTAGTTGCAAAACCTCTATTCGCCTTCTTTATAATCTAAGCCACCGATTGTACAAGAACAATATTTCTCTGTATCTGAGACAAACCACCTCTGACGGTAACCAGAACACAGGATGTATACGAATAAACACTCTTCCCACTATATATACATAAATCTTACAATTTAATTCAAAATCGGAGAAGACCACTGCCAGGGCGCCCCAAAAGTTTACGCAACCGGTTGAGATCTCCATCTGGCAGCGGCCAATTATTAAACATCTTATCAAGAACCTCCTTCATAAACAGTGGCGCGTGCCGCGAGATTAGGAAGATCTTGAAGCAGGGCAGCTGCCAAATCTACATCTGTTCGAAATCTCCACCTGTTGACAAACACCTCCCAGTGCAGCCCTCTGTCGAAAAAGGAACCTTTTTCGGTGCAAGTTCGAGTTCACAGCCGTCCTCGGGCTGCGAAATTTTTTTTATTGGTTTTTGTTTTCCTTGTTTATTATATGCATGGTTTTGTGGTTTGTTATTAGTATTCAGTGAGGGATGGGGTAAATTTGCTGGATTTTCTTTTATTTTTTTGTTATATTTTATGGGTTCCAACTAGCCATGTGGTTCTTGCTCAGTAAGATGATACATTCTAAATATAGAGAACTAACTGATAAATGTTGTGATTAATTATGGACTGCTTATCTATTCAAATTTTCAACATATTTTCCATATTATGGTTACATTGTTTCGAAGAATTAAACAAAACCACAATTATCTTAAAAAACATTTAATTATTATTATTATTATTATTATTTTATTTTTTTATATGAATTGAAGTTTCAGTTTCATGTCTTGGTTTTACAATAAAATAAAATGTTGTAGAACCAAACCAACAATAAATACACAAATTTTATAAAACTTTATAAACTTTACAACAGTTTGCCTGATGATATTGATGCTTCTTATTCATGTGCTAGTACTTTTGAAAATCACTTGTTGTAAGTATTTTGTATATTATTTTTCTTGTATTTTATCTGTAAATATTTTGCACTGCATTTTATTTTGAAAAACTGTTACTGGGACTTTGTCCTGTAGTTTGCATTCTTGTAAATAAATAATTAAATAAAATATATATATAAATAACCACAGTCTTCAGAAAAGCAACATGTTGAGACCCAGACCGTTCGACCTACCAGAAAGGTGTAAGGTAACTGTTTGGACGGCCAGGAAGTGCCACCTAATTTAGACCAGAACCCAGTGGGGGAAGCATCCACAGGGACCGCACCCTCTTTCCCCTACCACCAACCTCTCAGAAGGGCTTATGGACCCACATATTTGTAATAAGAAATGTAAATGAGTAAGATAATGAAGTGTGAAATAGTTTCGAAATAAAAATATGTATCAAAATATTCTTAGGATTTTTAACGACAGTTTTATTTTCTTATTTGAAACCACTATTGAAAACTGTAAAGAACTCTGTCACAATGAAGAATCAAACCATTCACTGACCCCCGTCTGGTTGAACAACGTTCTATTCATTGAGTTATTGAGACGATTAACGTTCCTTTTACATTTTAAGTGACCCTAAAGTCTCCCCATGTATTCCCCTACATTTTTCCTTTAATTCTTAAAATTATAATATATATATATATATATATATATATATAGATAGATAGATAATAAAATTTACACATTTGTTGATGATCTGATTCGTTTAGTATTTACTGGCAGCTATGTCATAGATATAGATTTCTATCCGGACAATTTGGAATTAATTCCTAATGAAACCACTATTAGTAATATAATATTAATATTTTAGATTTAAATCCAATTATTGAACTAATGGGATAGTTACTAATTTATATGATAAAAAAAGACTATTTTAATTTTAACATTAATAAAATATTACCATTTAATTCCTACAACTCGATTCAATTGTTTAGAAATATCATACTTAATCAACTTTTCAGAATTTATAGATTATCAGATAAACAATTTCATGCTATGCTTATTAATAATCTAAAAATTACCAGCAAATTATATAAATATCCAGCATATTTAATAAATGGTATAGTTAAAAAGTTTGGATTAGCTGAATATTCTTAAATTCTCTCCTTATTGCCTTATATCCAGACATCCACTTTCTCATGAATAAGCATTACAATGTATTTACATCCCCTTATACTTTAGCCTCAATGTTTTCTATTATATTATACGCTCCATTATTTTCTAGCTCTTACTGTAGAATATCACCTTTTATTGCCTTTTCGCATTAATGTTACTTATTTATTTCTCACGATTGGCAACAGTAGCTCTCTACTTTTATCTTTTGTGAATGGCAACATTAGTCTCTTTATTCAAGGCTCCAATGGATAGGACATATGCTGTATTTTTTTCGGGTATTCTTGTTTTCTATATAATTTTCAATCCATATGTAGTCCAAGTAGAATGAGTTCATAGATATTATCTATCTCATTCTTCAGAAACATGCATATTTTGTGTTCATTTTAATTATATACTTGGACTTGATAAAGAGATTTTTCGAAATGAACAATTTATTTAGGCCTAGTGCTTTTCCATGTGTATAGCTTTAATGCCTGGATTTTATTTGATTTCTATTATCGAATCCACTCCATTGATATTTGTTGATTATCTTCAGCTGATAACTAGAAATTTGAATTTTACTTTCCACATGATTGATGATTCTCTATTTAATATGTAGGCATATTTTAAAGTTAGGGTTTTTTTAGGTACAACTTCTCTCTATTCTATCATTGGATTTTCAAATTGATTTTATTATATATATATATATATATATATATATATATATATATATATATATATATATACACACACACATAATAAAATTATAGTATGAAATTCCAATCGCCATGTGTCGCTTCTCTATGTATCTGGTTCTTTACGTTGTTGGGCACAGATTGCATAAATTTTTAACCAGCTGTTATATGAAATTATAGAAACAACGGATTTTAGTATATGTCTGTGAAGAAGTTTCTGGCAGATATACTATTCATTGGTTCATTTCCCCCCACCCCCCCACCCCCAAATCCTCCAATGGTCTACATCTCCTGCCCTCTCTCGTTCCTTTTTGCATATCGTTATACATTAACTAATGCAGGTTGAATTCAATGTGATGAAATAGAAATGAAATAGCCTAAAATACTCATGTTTAGATGCATTTAAAAAAAATATGTGATGTGGGCAGCACATGACTTTCCTTATATAATGCAATGAATTTACTACTTTTACAGCAAAAAAAAAAATAGCTTATTCTTTTAGTAGATACTTATATTCTTTTCAAGATATTGAATTTTTGTCAATGAGTCGTCATTTTCATTGATTTAGCGTCATTTTTAAACATTTGGCAAGATTTTCGTTAATTTAGCAACATTTAAAAAATTCGCCAAGTTGGCGATATTCCGCCAAATTCATCGCCAAAATCTCGCCAAGCGTCATGGAAGGAGAAATAAGTTACTCTTATAGCAAATGAATGACTATTGGCGTTCAATTACAAAAGTATTACTCAAAGTATCTTTTCTCATGAATGGAACGAGCTAGATCCACGAAAATGATATCACCAAATTTATCGCATGATATTACATATCAAAAGTGAACATGTTTCTCAACAGTTAATATATTTTTTTTTAATTTATGGGATTTTTTGATAAATTTATTTGAAAACTGTGCAATATCTCGAGAACGGTTCATGCTAGCGTTCTAAAGTTTATGTCAATCGTTTTCTGAGGAAAAATTACATAAGAAATGTCTATTTGCGTAACTATGTTAAAGGTTTTGATTTTTTGATGATTCTTTCAAAATTTCACTCGAAAATTTAAAAAATACTTGGAAAATTTTTAGATACATTTGCAAATCGCGGAATTTTTAACACTTTACAACATAGTTGAAAAGTGTTTATGACTTTGTTCATTCTGTCTGTTTGTCTGTCTGTTCTCACGATAACTGCAGTAAAAATGGCTTTATCAAAATGAAATTTCAGTATGTTTTTCAGACGGTCTATGGGACCTATGGAAATATAAATGAATAATATCACCCTATCAGTTTTGGACTGAACCCGGGTCGAAAAAAGGCAATACATTGAACCCTATGGGGCCTAATTTTTCAAACATTTTTTAAGCTAATTTAAAATTCACAAATTGCTTCGAAAGTTTTAAGAAATATTCAAATTATCCCATAAAAAATATGAAAAAAATTTCAGCAAAATATATTCAGTAGTTTTTTAAATAAAAATTAAAATAATAATTACACCCATATTATATGAAGAAATCACGTGACCCACTTCAAAATAAGATGTGGCATTCAATTTGTGTCAAAATCATGATGTTTAAAGTTCTTTTTAATTTATATTTAGAGTTGTATCCGTCCTAAAACAGCTTTATTTTTGCTTAATTTCTGTGCATCTGTATTCTGAAACAACGCAATTACAATATATTTGAGTTTAAATGACCATCAAACTTTGATTATTTCTGCAACGAAGCCTAATTTTCACTTATGGAGAATGTAAACACATTAAGATGTAGGATGGGTTGTATAAGACTTGCTGAATTTCTTTAACGCAAAATTATTTAGCGCTGGAGTCTGCAATATAGCTGATATGAATGAAACATTCTTTTATTTTACAGACGATTTTATAGCAGACTTTTTCGATAAGTCTTACACATAGAGTTAAATTACATTTACCTCCATGGTTTTAAGTTTTTTAGTAAACTAAATTATTGTAGTACTGTGATGAATGAAATAAGAATGTATGAATGAAATATTTAATACTTTTACATAGAGAGCAAGGCGATTTATATTTCGATGTCGTCATTTCGATGTCGTTCATTTTTTTCGATGAAGTTTTGTTTCCAAATATAATAAATTATTGTAGTATTGTGATAATTTTAAAAATATTACCACTGAATCTATCGCATTTTAGACATGTTTAAATAAAATTGCATTGCAGTTGGAAAGTGTTTCATAATCAATGCTTTATGCATGATTGATCTTTCTTGGTTTGTTTTTTTACCTTAGGTTAACCTCCTGATGCTATATATTTATCCTCCAGGTTAGACTCCTGATGCTACTTTTATCTTCTGGGCTAGTTTCCTGCGTAGTCGTTATCCTCTCGATCTGAAATCGGCGCTGAATATGACAAAGTCTACTGAATCCGTGCTAGACGTACTAGCGTCACATTCAGACCTCTGACATCTTTGCACTAACTTACAGGGTTCAATCGCTCTTGCTCTGTTTATGCTTCTGTTCTTAAAAAAATTTAATCTCTGCAAAAGGAACAGTGACTTTTTTCTCTTCTCCGCATCTGAGCATTTTATTAAAAAAAAAAAAAAAAAAAAAAAAAAAAAAACTATGTTAACTGTTTTCGGATCGTTCTTTGTCTTTTGACCCTTTTTAGTTGTATTTTTTCTTATTTTTTTTTTCTAAATTTTATTCTAAATTTCTGTTTTTGTTTTTCATATGCCTAATTTTGTTTCCTTTTCATATATTTTCTTTTTATATATTTTCTAAATTTTACTTTTAAAATTTTATTATTTTCTTTAATTTTAATCTATTTTTCATTATGTTATTATACCTCACTCTAAATTTTATTTGTCAATGATCTTTTTATCTATATTTGCAATAACCCTTCTCCCATTTTTGTAAAATGGATGTACTTGTCAAGTTCAAATACAATGTAAAACTGTCTGTTTAATCACAATATTTTTCATCAATTGTTATATTTTTAGATCTAAATAAAATTTTGTTTGGCGAGATGGTAGACCTTGGGGGCCTCTTGAGTTCAGGACTGCAGGAGGTATCTTTTCCCGGCCTTGCAGCTAGCTATTCTAAACCCACTATGTGAGTCGCACGGTCTGGGGTCTTCAGACCTCCGACATCTAACTTACAGGGTTCATTCGTATTGTAAATAACCTTGTTGTCCAAACCGGGAATCGAACCTTGGATCTTCGAATTGGCCAGCCGACGCTCTACCGTTGAGCTACTGGGACGAAATTGCATGCTCTTATGATCGTAGATATTTCAAAAAGATTGCACGACAAAGTATCTCTTAAACAATTTATCTCAGACCAGCATATAATTCCAATTTAAGAAATGCTCCAAATAAGACTGTCTTTCAGCAGTGGCGGATTTAGCGGTTGGCAAGATGGTCTATGTCTACCGGGTTCCGAGTCTGAGTCCCCCCCCCCCCCACACACACACACAGACACACAGGGAAGATGCAATATTTTGTATTGAAAAAGTTAATACAATCAGTCACATTGATATTTTTTCTGATATTTTCTCAAATTTTGGGGCCACACTCCCTAAATACGTCCTTAGGGGGCCCCGCTAAGGCGGAGCCTCGGAACCGTTGTTACTCCAGTGAAGACCCGGTCCTATGAAGTGCTGCTGTATGCATGGCCGCATTGGAAAGGGACCTAAATTATCTATTTCGATAATATTCTAATTAGAATATGCTTTTAGCATTTTCAGTAAGAGACTAGGGGCCATAAATTTTCTCTTCGAGCCGGACCCCCCAAATAGCTAACATTAGACCAGCTCTAGTATGTGTGTGGCGAAGCCGCATGGGTTGCGTCAGTCAACAGTGTACTCTATTGACTGTAATTTAAGTATTAATAGCAAAAAAGATAAGGTGACGGCGTCTTTTACTGTGGTGTCCAAACGATGGTTAAACACATATTTTTTTAGACGACAAAAGATTTAAATTCTTTATTTATTTCCAGTATATGAAGTTCCCATAACAGCACTTTATCAGGCACAAATAATCTCGACAAAAAGCACGCTGTTAAATCATTGTCTATCAAATAATAACTATCTCTTAAAGCATTAAAAATTGCCGTCACAGAATAAAGAAATAATAGTTGCAATGCTGTCACCATGGAAACAGAGAATAAAAGTTTCATAAAATAAAACACAATATTATTTAAATTATGATACAAATTTTTATAGATTTTCAATTCAAGTTAATGTAACTTCTTTGATCACTTCAATGGCCCCCCAGTCATTACAAACTAAGAAGCACATCATTTATATCAGATGTTTTAAATTTGTTGAATTACGCAGTTAAGGGCAATTGTGAATTTCGTTGAAATCTACTAAATATCTCAAAATTCGCTCTGATGAAGGCATGAAATACAAAACATATTGGCCAAACTTTGTGGCAAATTGATGTCTTTTGTTTATAGATAATCGAGCTCTTTTGCATATTTTTTTGCCAACCTGCATATTGTTTTACATGTTTTAGTAATAAAGTAAAAAAAAAAAAAATTATACGGACCCTCTACAAAGGAAATTCCGATTAGTAAATTGTTTTTTATTCATTTAAAAGATCGTTTGATAAAAAACAAGAAAGATCAATCATGCTTAAAGCATTGATTATGAAACACTTTCCAACTTCAATGCAATTTTATTTAAACATGTCTAAAATGCAATACATTCCTCGGTAATATTTAAAAACTTATCACACATTAATTTATTATATTTGACACCTTAAACCTTCATCGAAAAAAATTAACTTCATTCAAATGACGGCATTAAAGTATAAATTGCCTGGTTTAAACATCTCTAAAATGTGATACATTCCTCGGTAATAATTTTAGAATTATCATAATACTACGATAATTTATTATATTTGAAAACTTCATCGAAAACAACTGAAATTCATTCAAATGACGTCATAAAAAAATAACACGCCTGGCTCTCTCTATAAAAGCAACATTTCATTCATAAATAATTCCCCCATTCATGTCATTCATCACAATACTATAATAATTTATTTTATTTAAAAATTAAGACCATTGAGCTACAAGTAAGTAAACTCAATGCGTAACTTCATAGAAAAATATCGTCCTTCTCTTTCTAAAATCAATGAATATTTCATTCATATCAGCTAAGCAGACTCCATGGACTAAATGATTTTGTGTTAAAGAATTACAGCGATTCTAATACAACTCATTCTACATATTTTGCTGTTTACATTTTACATAGGTGAAAAATAGGCTTAGTAGAAATAATCAAATTTGGAAGAGCATTTAAACTGAAATATATTGTCATTGCGTTGTTTCAGTATGTAGATGCACAGAATTTAGGCAAAAATAAAGTAGTTTTAGGACGGATACAACACTCAATATGAATTGAAAAAAACTTTAAAAATCACGATTTTGACACAAGATGGATGCCATATATCATTTTGAAGTGGGTCATGTGATCGTTTCATATCATGGACACGTGATCGCTTCATATAAGAGGTGTTATTATTATTTTAATTTTTATTTAAAAAACAACTGAATATATTTCGCTGAATTTTTTTTTTTTATATATTTTATGGAACAATTTGAATATTGCCTAAAATTTTCGAAGCAATTTGTGAATTTTAAATCCGCTTAAAAAATGCTTGAAAAATTAGGTCCCATAGGGCTCAATGTATTCCATTTTTTCAACCCGGGTTCAATCCAAAACTAATTGGGTGGTATTATTCATTTATATTCCCATAGGTCCTATAGACCGTCTGAATAACATACTAAAATTTCATTTTGATTAAGTCATTTTTACGGTAGTTATCGTGCTAACGGACAGACAGACAGACAGACAGAATGAACAAAGTCTAAACACTTTTCAACTTTGTTGTAAAGTGTTAATAAAAAACCGGTGTTCTCCAATATGCAAAATTGGCCGTAAAATAATTGTCATAAGTCTTACACTAATTTGATCCGATCCAATAAAACGGCAAAAGCAAATTATTGCAGGGGTCATACAAAAATTGATCTTCGTCAGATGAAATTTCTATTCGAAAATTTACAAGCGTACTAATTTTTTAACAAAACTTTTATGCAGTCCCTATTATCCGCTGGAAACTGTAATTTATGATATCTTGGGAAATTTTGATCCTATAACAACGTAACTTTTTTTTTGTTAGACTAATATGGTTATAAAAAAAATTTTAACAATTAGTTTTTTTTTCTATCGGACCCATATAAAGTGCTACATTTTGTACTTTTTACTTTTCCTATATACAATAATGTATAAGGAAAGTATTGTGACGGGGTCGAAAATTCGAATTCGAGTTTTCGACGGGAGAGCACGTTTCAAGCATCCCTGATCACGAATTGAACATTTTTGAGGTGATGTGTATGTGTGTGTGTGTGTGTGTGTGTGTGTCAGTGAGACTTTGGAGACGATAACTGACGAACGAATGGACCAATTCGAACAAAATTTGGTATAAAAATTACAATCCGTGAATACTGGCAGCTTATTGTTTTTATACGCAATCGAATGTTCAGAACCGCCCTAAATTTTCGAGTGAAATTTTGAAAAAATCATCAAAAAATCAAAACCTTTAATAAAGTTACACAAATAGACATTTCTTATGTAATTTTTCATTAGAAAACGATTAACATAGATTTTAGAGCGCTAGAATTAACCGTTCTCAAGATATTGCACATTTAAAAAAAAATTATCAAAAATTATATAAAATAAAAAAAAATATTTCCTATTGAGAGACATGTTCACTTTTCATATGTAATATCATGCGATAAATTTAGTGATATCATTCTCGTGGATCTAGCTCGTTCCATTCATGAAAAAATATACTGTGAGTAATACTTTAGTATTTTAACTCCAATAGTCATTTATCTGCTATAAGAATAAATTATTTCTCCGTCCATAACGCTTGGCGAGATTTTGACGACGAATTTGCCGAAATGTTGCCAACTTGGCGACATTTTAAATGTTACCAAAACAAAAAAAATCTCGCCAAATGGATAAAAATGACGCTAAATCAATGAAAATAACGACTATTTGACGAAAATTCAATATTTTGGGAAACATAGTCTCTACTATAAGAATAATCTATTTTGTTTTTACTGTAAAAGTAGTAAATGCATTACATTATATAAGGAAAGTCATGTGCTGCTCACATCAGATTTTTTTACTAAAAGATCTCACTTGGTCAAAATTTACATAGCCTACCCTAATTAAAACATTTTTTAAATAAGATCTATGGGCCTACGTCCAATGGTTCAAGTGATACACTCCTTTAAACTCCCTGTATAGAACTTTCAATGGACCTACAGAAAACGACGTATAAATGATAAAATCGTATAAAGGAAAAGCGTATAAATGGTAGTATACTATAATGGGGATTTCAAGACTGGTGAAAATTTAAAATTACCGCTCCGGCTCGCCCCTGGCCCCACCTTACCGGAGATGACTAGTATATAGGATCACGACAGACAGACACATCTCACGATTCTTTCCCCGTTTTCCGCTCACGAAGCACATCCAATTGGCGGAAGTCTGGGCCCTCTTCCTATGAACATAAAATTTCTAAGTCCCTCTTCCCTGTATAAAAATAAGCAAAAAGCTCCCCACCACAACTTCACAGTGGCGCACCTAATTTCTCTACATCTGCAGCACGATGTCTCCCCGCTCCGCGAAAGACTAATCTTAAGATTCTATTATTCCATAAAACATCGACCCCCTTGCCCCCCGTGTGTTTCCTTTTTATAGAAGCATTAGCCCATATACACCTATAGGCGGCCCGGCCTAATAGATTGGGAAAATGCTTTCATGGCTCCCCATAATAGGTAGGCACGCGCCCGGTTTGACTGACCCTTCTCCTTTTGAAAGACCTCGCAAGACTTACGATGTTCCCTCGCCATAAAGTTGTCCAACAAAGAGCACAAGTCGGCAGTCAGCAACCAAGACTGCTGAAACGTCGAGTTCCTATAGACCCAAGAGGAAGTTGGGCCAACAGACAGATGCGTTGCGTGGTTTGCTGTTGTTTCTGGACGTCATAAGGTCCAGCTGGTCAGTTCCTGTCCCTGCGTAAGGTTTGGGTTTGTCCTGACCCAATGTTGTACTTTAGAAGTGGACCTCATTATTACCCCCAGTGTGACTTGGAAGTGGACCATGTTTCTGAAGAAGCTGACCGAGGCAGATGCGTCTAAGCATCAATAATTTCAGAAATGGCCTTGAAGGGGGTTGAGTACATACAGATGGTGACTAATCAAGTGTTACATATAATATACGGCTTTTTCATGAATTCATTTTTCGTTAGAGGTATTGAAAATTATTTTTTGTGAGAAAATTCCTAAACTATAGCAAAAAATCTGATGTGGGCAACACATGACTTTCCTTATATAATGTAATGAATTTACTACTTTTACAGTAAAAAAATAGGTTTTTCTTATAGTAGATATTAATATTCTTTCCAAGACATTGAATTTTCGACAATTAGTCGTCATTTTCATTAATTTAGTGTCATTTTCATCCATTTGACGAGATGTTCGTTAATTTTGCAACATTTCAAAAAGTCGCTAAGTTGGCGACATTCCGCCAAATTCGTCGCCAAAATCTCGCCAAGCGTTATGCACTAAGAAATAAGTTATTCTTACAGCAGATAAATGACTATTGGCGTTCAAATACAAAAGTATTACTCAGAGTATCTTTTTTCATGAATGGAATGAGCTAGATCCGCGAGAATGATGTCACCCAATTTATCCCATGGTATTACATATGAAAAGTGAACATGTTTATCAATAAGAAATATATTTTTTTTATTTATATGAATTTTTGATATTTTTTTTGAAAAATGTACAATATCTCAAGAACGGTTCGCGTTAGCGTTCTAAAATTTATGTCAATCGTTTTCTAATGAAAAATTACATAAAAAATGTCTATTTGCGTAACTTTATTATCGGTTTTGATTTTTTGACGATTTTTTCAAAATTTCATTCGAAAATTTAGAGGGGGTTCTGAACATTCGATTGCGTATAAAAACAATAGGCTTCCAGTGTTTACGATTTGTGATTTTTGTACCAAATTTAATTCAAATCGGTCCATTCGTTCGTCAGTTACCGTCTTCACAGACCCACTGACGCACACACACACATACTTTCACACACACACACACATACACATACTTTCACACACACACACACATACACATACTTTCACACACACACACACACACACAGACATCACTTCAAAAATGTTTGATTCGTGATCAGGGATGTTTGAAACATGCTCTCCCGTCGAAAACTCGAATTCGAATTTTCGACCCCGTCACAATACTTTCCTTATACACTATGTATATAAGGAAAGTAAAAACCGGGCTTCGAATGGACTAGCGCATATGAAGTATGCGAGCTGTGAAAAATTTCAAATTAAAACTTAATTTTACAAATAATTATGAAATTAGAAGTATAAAAAATTAAATTCAATATTTGATAATTCTAATACAAAAGAACAAATAAGTTTGAATAAATAAGATTGATTTTTTTACACATTTTGTGCCAACTTCAAATTAGAAATTTTCAAAGCATGGATCTTGTCAGGTAAGATGCAGCTCGAAAATTTCAAAATTCAGCCTGAGCGCGGTTCACCCCTAAAATCTACGTTGGGCAGTTTGAGTCTTTGACCAGTCGTCCACATTAGGGGATTCCCCTTTTACTTTCCCTGCAATACATGGTAATGTATAGGGAAAGTATTGGAATCATGTCGAAAATCGTAATTCGAGTTTTCGACGGATCTACGCGTTCTGAGACCTCTAAAATACGAAAAAACTATTTTTAGCGTGACGTCTGTGTGTCTGTCTGTGTGTCTGTCTGTCTGTGCAATGTATTTATCCACTCTAACTCAAAACCTAATGGACCGAATTTCATAAAATTTGGTAGGTAAGTTACTTGTATGTGAACCTGGTGCTGATTAGTTTTTGGTAGGATTCGTAAAAACAGAACCCGCCTTTTTTTACGAAATGGCCCTCAAAATGTCCACCTTAGCTAAAATACTAATTGACCAAATTTCACAATATTTGGTATATAAGTTACTTGTGGGACACTCTGGTGCTAATTCGATTTTGGTACGATTCGGAAAATAGCAACCTACCTCTTTTTACGAAATGGTCCGTAAAAATCGCAAAAATCTAAAAAAAAAAAAGACTACGCATGCTGAAATGTATCAATTAAATTCTTGTTTTATACTCCATTTTTGACGAGGAAAAGTATATAATACACTCCATTATACTTTAGGACTAACCGTTCTCAAGATATTTGAGATTTCTTGCATTTTTGTTACGCCGCTATCGGAAAAATGTCCAATTACCAAATAAAAACAGAAATTGAATTAAAATTGCAAATTTAGTGTTATTTGGTGCAATTAAACTCAATCTAATGAATTATTAAAGAAATAAAGAAAATATGAATTTGAGTCTGCAGGGAAAGTCATGTGCTGCCCACATCAGATTTTTGCAATTCCTTATCAATCTCCCAGGCTGACTTACTCAGATGATATCAGTGGTCCGGATCGAAGTAAAAACCCACCGCTTGAAGCGCAAAATACCATTGATTCATATATACATGAATGGCAAATGTACAACAACAGAACCAATTGGTCAAACTCCCCCTGCACATATAAAATTACCTAAACACCAAATCGCAAGTGTTCGAAATCTTATTTCATGCAACTCCATTTTCATATGAAAGACGGCAAACGACTGTTTTGCAAGGAAAACCGCAGGCCACTCTGATATGAAATCGCATAATGAGGACGGCTGATAACTTTGTACATACTACCTTACATTCAAAATGGGATAATTTTTAAATAACATAACATATATAATTCTCAATATCCGTAATAATGAAAACTTATATATCTCCATGTATTATTGATATTTAAGATTATGAATAAATAAATATCTGTATTATATATAGGGCACTTTGTTTTCCGTCTGCTTATATGGGGTCCAAAGTGTAAATGCGCCACTGTGTAGCGTAATTTTATTCAAAACAGTTTAACAATGCTCTGCAAAAATATCTAAAACGTGAAACAAAACGACTGACGAAGTTTCTGGTTGGTTATTACAGAGTTTCACAAAATTATGGCACATAACAAGTTTTTTTGTTGCTATTGAAATTTGCTATTCCAAGAGCACTTAAAATCTTGCGCTTAATAGGGCTTCACGGTTTTTAAATTTTGAGAAACATTTTTATTTATATTTAAAAATAAAGTATATTTTGTGCAAAAGTGTTTTCGTATTGATCATGAAAATCAGTTTAATTAGCCATAAATAATGTAATATGCATAATCGTTATGACAATCAAATACTTTTATTTTACACTAAAATTTTTAAAGAAAAGATTGTTTAGATCTGAGGGTCTCTACTACCCAGTTAGCTTTGGCCCCCCTACGTTACTTGGGTCCTTAAGCGTCGCTTATAGTTATATACTAGTTAGGCCACTACATTGACAGAGTTTTTCACTACGTATTTCCATCTTGTTTAATGTAATTGTTACTTTGTCTTGTAATGTAATTGTTACTTTATAGCTGAGGTGTCTTTATAAAAGAGCGTTTGTGGACCCCAAGATCCACAACTTTTATTTGTCACCAATCTGTATTGTTGCTGTTGAGACCCAGACCGTCCGACCTACCAGAAAGGTGTAAGGTAACCGTTTGGACGGCCCGGAAGTGCCACCCAATTTAGAGCGGAATCCAGTAGGGGCGGCATCCACAGGGACCGTACCCTCCTTCCCCTACCACCAACCTCTCGGAAGGACTTACGGACCCACATGTTTAACGTGATAGTACTCCGCATGAACACGGTGGCAGTTGTGGCAGCGTGCAAATCCAGCGCGCAAACCACCGGGCTACCGCGCCCGAAATGTGCCAACAGCACGCGGTGTTCCCAGGTTCACCAATCTGTGTGGTACACCAGAAAAAAAAAGTGTAGCACTTGGGAGGAATCATATCATTAAACGAGTAATCATATCATTCATCAATGAATCATATCCTCAACACCAGGAATTATATCTTCAACAGACCAAACAATCTTACCACTGACATACTGAAACAACTACCTTTCTTTCTCTGTTTGATGCAGACCTGACAGAGCTTCCCGATTTCTGCAGTTATTTATTTGATTTTAAAAAATATTTTGTGTGCGCCTGATTAAGGGGTTTAGAAAGTGTGTATATAAGAAAATAATTGCAAAAAAGATTCTCACAGCAAAAAAGATTCTCACCCACCTAAAGGGGATGTTCTCAAAGCCAGAATCGCATGCTTATTGTGGATGGCATCATCCACAGACCAATTTCAAGCTTCTTGGCTCTCTTCAGCACTAAATAATCGATACCTTGAATGTCAGGAAGAAAACTTGCTATGTGCCGGAATTTTGGGAGCCTCTATGAAGACTGACAAATGCAGTCTTGCCAAACTATAATTAGGCATGTTCTACGAGTATTAACTTGGTCGTTGCAGATTGGTCTCAATATTCATGAAATTTGATACCCGGTTTGCGTGGTCATAATGACTTTGACGTAGAGGTTTGCAAAATTTGGCTCACAGCAAGCTTTCTTGCCACCATTACAGGTATACAGGTATCGTCTATTCCGCGTTGACGCAGGGCTGCTCATAGGGGTACAGACACCCCGGGTCTCTATAGGAGTCCCGGGTCACCAATATTTTTCGAGGATGGAAAACACATGAAAAATTCACAAAGAGAAGAAAATAAAATATGTAAGGAGGGGGGGGGGGGGCATGAAAATATTTATAGGGAGGCCTACAGTTCGTATGGACGGCCCTGTCTGAAGAGACTAAAAATATCGGAACCAGTCCGCAGATGCTGATATCTGTAATAAGAATGCGATAATTAAAGAGTGTTTTTAGTAAAAAAAAATGAAGTTGGGTACCTATCGCATGGAAGGCCCCTGTCTGAAGAGACTAAAAATATCGAAACCAGTCCGCGGATGCTGGTATCTGAATTAGGAATGCGATAATTGAAGGATGTTTTTAGTAAAGGAAAAGGAAGTTCGGGTACCTTTCTTTTACGCCAGGCTCAATTTTTTCCACCAAATCTTTGGCGTGAGGTCCAGCTGGTCAGTTCCGGTCTTTGTGTTAGTAAGTTATTGTGACGAAGGAGACCCCTACAGGAAGGAGGTCGGGGCCTCCCTTCGATTATTACTTCTGTGTATCGTTACGGAATGATGGCCGGGGATGTTTGGCCAGGACGATGTCTGGCCAGATGCTCTGGTCTCCCTTACCTTGAAGAAAGGTGCCCTTGAAATTTTTTTCTGGTACGGGCAGATGATATTCGCTTGTTGCTTCTATTAAATGAATCATTCGTGAAAAGTGTAAAAAAAAAGACAATATCTTCTTATTTCTATTTTCTACCTTATTATGCTATAATAGTGAAAGTATCCATACTCATAGAACCCACTTAAAAAGGGGTGTTTCCATAGCTTTAATCGAGGTCTATTTGCAAACAGTAGCGCAAGCAGGGAGGGGATATAATGACATTTGTGAAAAAATTACATTACCGTAGAATTTCGTCGATCCAGAGTCCCCAAGTCCCTACTTTTTTATTTAAATTAGGAATTCTGAAAAATTCCGTTAAACAGCCCCCCATAACATCGAAAAAAAATCTGATGTGGGCAACACATGACTTTCCTTATATAATGTAATGAATTTACTACTTTTACAATAAAAAAATAGGTTTTTCTTATAGTACATACTAATATTCTTTCCAAGATATTGAATTTTCTACAATTAGTCGTCATTTTCATTGATTTAGCATCATTTTTATCCATTTGGCGAGATTTTCGTTAATTTGGCAACATTTCAAAAAGTCGCCAAGTTGGCAACATTCCGTCAAATTCGTCACCAAAATCTCGCCAAGCGTTATGCACTAAGAAATAAGTTATAAATGACTATTGGCGTTCAAATACAAAAGTATTACTCAGAGTATCTTTTTTCATGAATGGAACGAGCTAGATCCACGAGCATGATGTCACCCAATTTATCGCGTGGTATTACATATGAAAAGTGAACATGTTTATCAATAGGAAATATTTTTTTTTATTTTATATGATTTTTGATATTTTTTTTAAAAAATGTACAATATCTCGAGAACGGTTCGTGTTAGCGTTCTAAAATTTATGTCAATTGTTTTTTAATGAAAAATTACATAAGAAATATCTATTTGCGTAACTTTATTAGTGGTTTTGATTTTTTGACGATTTTTTCAAAATTTCACTCGAAAATTTAGGCGGGTTCTGAACATTCGATTGCGTATAAAAACAATAGGCTTCCAGTGTTTACGGATTGTGATTTTTGTACCAAATTTGGTTCAAATCGGTCCATTCGTTCGTCAGTTATCGTCTCCACAGACCCACTGACACACACACACACACACACACACACACACAGACATCACTTCAACAATGTTTGATTCGTGATCAGGGATGCTTGAAACGTGCTCTCCCGTCGAACACTCGAATTCGAATTTTCGACCCCGTCACAATACATTCCTTATACATTATGTATATAAGGAAAGTAATAAAGTCGGCATTAAAATGTTCGTCAATTAAATTGAATTCATTGATTAAGATATCGTCATTTTATCTTATTATCCTAAACATTTCCACCCACCTACATACTCAGCGATTTTCAGTCGCATTTGAGACGGAATTCTACTTGTTTTTTTTAGCAGCACATTCTCAGTAATCACCTCCTTTACATTTTTTCGCCTTTTTAAGTCACATTTGAGGGAGGGAGGGGGTGCGGATTAACAGAATTCTACGGTAGTTCTCTATAGTGTCCGTAATATTTTTCTTCTACCCAAGGCACACCAGTCTCTCTAAGGTTTAGCGCGTAACCAGGAATAGGGTCCATATTGGAAAACTAAATTCAGCACCCCTCCCCCTTATTCAGTCGTAACTCTCTTCCCGAGATTCTGACTAGGATTATGCTTCAGGCGAATGGCGACAACAGTGTGCCACAATCTTGCGAATTCCCAACCATTTTGCAAATTTTAGGAACGCGATCCTAGTTTTGCGAATGTGGTATCCTAGTTTTGTGAGTATAAACATAGCTATTGTAGGCTATTGCAGCCTGTGCTCAATTCTTACTGAATTTGATGCTGGCAACTTGGTAGGACTGCATTTGTCACACAAAACACGTTTTTTTTTGCTGTTGATGCAGGTATAGTCTATTCCCTGCTGACGAGCATTATAAGCACAAAGCAGGTCCATTGATGCTATTATCTGTAATATAAATAGTTGTTTAACTAAATATTTTTCAATTTTATATTTTTATATACATGCATGGCCGTTTTTGGCCATCAACAAAGTAAGCAAATGCTGAGGGCTCTTCTTTTGTTTTCAGTGTATCTACATTTTCTATAAAATTAATATGGGGTCCGTATAATTTACTTTTGCCTAGGAGCTCCAGAAAGTGTTAAGGCGACTTTTAAAAGTTAAAAGGGCGACTTCCAAAAGTTAGAAAGGCGGCTTCCAAGGGTTAGGGCGACTCCAAGACTTCCTGAACACATTTCGGGAACAATGTTTTTTTAACGAATAAGTGTGTCAGCGAGAAATCGAACCTCCAACCTCCGTCTGTCTAAATGACACTCAACACGCTAAGCTAAGTCGATTGTAGTTATTTCTCTTTTTAAAATGTACCCACTACATGCTCCTCCTCCGTATTTCAGATTGAAGTTCAACCCATTGGAATAAATCGTTAAATTTTAGGAAAATGGCAGTCTTGGTGTTCATTCAAATACCAGTCGTCTACTGCATACAACTTGGTTATACTGTCATTGTAAAACACCTTTGTTTCAACGGGGAATCCAATGACTACAAAAAAAAAAAAATAATAAAAAAAAAATAATAAAAATCTGATGTAAGCAGCACCTGACTTTCTCTGCAGTCTCATATTTATTTTGTTTTTCTTTCTTTTATAAATCATTTAATTGAGTCTGATAAGCATAAATTAACAAGGATAATTATATAAAATGAAATTTAATTTGCAGTTTAATTTTCATTTTCATTTTGCAACTGGACATATTTTCAAAGGCGACATGACAGAAATATGGAAAAAACAACAACAAAGAAACTAAAGTATCCAGACAATAGTTAGTACCAAAGTTATAAGGTTGGTCTTATCCTTTTCGTCGTCGAAAATTACGTATAAAGCGAGAATTTAATTGAAACATTTGAGCATATATAGAATTTTATTCAAAGTTTTGAAAATTCTTGCCGTCAATTTCGTAAAGAAAAAGGCAAGCTCTTTCTTTCTGAATCGTAACAAAAATCCAATCAGCACCAGAATATCCCACAGGTGATTTATCTACTAAATTTTGTGAAATTGGGTCAATTAGCTGTTCAGCTAGAGTGGATACGTAAATTTTTTGAGGGCAATTTTGCAAAAAGGGGCAGGTTATTTTATTTTTTCCCGAATAGTATTAAATCTAATTAGAACCAATATAACCCAAAAGTGACATATCTTCCAAATTTTGTGAAATTTGAAAAATTTGTTTTTCTTTTCAGCTAGAGTGGGTACATACATTGCACACACACACACACAAACAAACAGACAAGCACAAAGACATAACGCTAAGGACAGTTTTTCGGATTCTGGAATGCACCAAACATGCAGATATGTCGAAAACTGGAGTTGCGATTTTCGAGACAATTCCAATACTTTCCCTGTACAACACCATGTTATTATACAGAAAGTAAAATTGTATTTTTAATGTACCATGTACCACAATGATACACGGCACATAAATATACATATGCAGAAGTTTGAATAGCGTTCTAATAAACCTCCTGTAAAAAAAAAAAAAAAACAGCTTTTTGTCCATTTTGCCTATTATTTTGTCTTTGATTAATTTTTCCCATTTTTTTTTTCAACATTCAACAATCCGACAAATTTAATAATAAAGCACAGCTGAGGTCTTAAATTTTCCCCGGATTATTGGAAGCTTGCTGTATATGGATGCTGAAACTTAGGATGTCATAGCGCTGAGCTATTAAAGCGATTATATTTCTTTATATATTTGACATGATTCCTGTAGATTAGTATTGGTGGCATGTTTACTAACCTGTACCATACATTCTTTAAAACAAGTGTGGACAGAATTTTGAAAAGGGAGGGGGCGGCGACCGAGTGAATAAAATGGTTTCAAAGATGATTTTCTTTCCGAATATGAACCCTATGTAAAATTAAAATAAATGCTCTCCCCCCCCCCCTACCCAGACCGTTCGATCTACCTGAAGTATAATTGTTCAAAGAGTGACGGGGAAACCCCTCTAAACCTCTGACTACGTCCAGAGACACTGACAGGCTCTAAATAATGCATTGCATAGGGGCCCGGAAGGCTTGGGAGCCTGAGTTGCGTAAACAGTTTATGAAAAGATCAATAACTTTGCAACATAGAGAGCTGTAGGAGGCCTCAATGAATTCTGTCAGCGCTATTGTCTACGCCACTGTTTTGAATGGTGTGTATGTGGGGGAGGAGGAAGAGAAAGCACAATTATTCAAGGACTACAAGTTGAAGACCCAAGCCGTCCGACTCATCCTAGGACTTGAGCAACCAAAAGGACGACCGGGAAGGACCACACGTGTCAAAATGAAAATTTATGTTTAGAGATGCTATGTAAAAAATAAAAATTAGATAGAATTTTTGTGTGCCCGATTAAAACAAACGTTATTCGAAATTTTAAAATTTTTGATTACATTATTGTCGATGGAGAAACAATCATAATTCCCGGAAAATTGATAGAAGTCTATTACCATTTCTTAGTTGATTTAAACTGACAGGAACCTACAGTTTGTAATGAATGTTTACCCCCCCCCCTATGAACCACTGCTGTAATCAGAATAAAGTGGGGAGGGGGTTGAGTTGTTGTTGTTGTTGAGACCCAGACCGTCCGACCTACCAGAAAGGTGTTGAAGACCCAGACCGTCCGACTCGTCCAGAAAGGTGTAAGGTAACTGTTTGGACGGCCAGGAAGTGCCACCCAATTTAGACCGGAACCCAGTGGGGGAGGCATCCACAGGGACCGTACCCTCCTTCCCCTACCACCAACCTCTCGGAAGGACTTACGGACCCACATGTTTAACGTGATCGTACTCCGCATGAACACGGCAGCAGTTGTGGCAGCTTGCAAATCCAGCGCGCAAACCACCGGGCTACCGCGCGCGAAATTTGCCAACAGCACGCGGTGTTCCCAGGTGGTCACCCACCCAAGTATTAACCGCGCCCGATGCTGCTTGACTTCGGTGATCTAACAAGAACCGGTGTTTTCAGCACGGTACGACCGTTGGCTCAGTGAGGAGGGGGTATCACCTCATTTTTTATTCGGTTGACTTTGTTTTACCTGATTGTAAAACACAAAATTATTATCTATAAAACTTTTTAGTTCATTTAGAGCCTCTAAATTATTGGTATTCTAGGCCCCATAGGCCCGTACCTAAATCAGGCCCTATTCACTTCAAATGGCTTAATCATTATTGATCGATTATTTCCTTACAGTTCTGTTTACACTTCCCACATTGTGCCTAATTTTTTTTATCAACCATTTAATTTCGAAGAACTCTTGATTACTTCGGCGGAAACTTACTTAAGACATTTCCTGATAAATCACATGCGGAAACGCTTCGAAAGCAATATGGCCGGTGCCTTCCGAATGAATAAAAAAATGGCGTCACGATTCCGATTACGATATCCATCAAATTCATTCATAACTTTTCCCTTCCTATTCCCATTCATGATCTTCAGCCATTACGCGCAAGAAGTGAGAAAATGATGATCCTCCATCTCTCTGTCCTTCCTCATCTTCTATTATTCTTAAGAAAAGGAAGAGGCCATGTTTGTGTTCTTTGTGTTCTCCAATTTTCTTGCCTTCCAGATGGTGTAAGAAATTGGTAAGGACAAGGCTATATTCAGGTTTTGATGATCCCTCAAAGAATTATGTTCTTGTGCCTCTTTGAGACATGTTGTACCACAGATGCCAAATGATAGAATTGAAGTATAAGCAGATTTGCAGTTACCCCAGTGTTTAATGGAAATGCATTTTATACAAATTAAACCACAAACCATCTGTAGGATATATGTTAATAATATTTTATTGTTTTCTCTTTTGCTTGAACCAAAATTTGAATGAATGCAATTTAAGATTTTCGTGCCCATTCCTTGCCTAATATGTGGCGTCGCTTCTTACTAACTTCTTAAACTTCTTACCCATACTTCATATTTTCACTCTCAACATTATGATTATCTTTTTCTCCTTATGAATTAAACTGTCGTTCTAGAACTTTTTTTCACTCTTGATAATGATCGTTTTTTCTCATTTTGATTAAACATTTATTTTTCTTCTACTTGATATTTTACGCTTGTTAATGCCATTTCTTCTAATTGTGAATTGAACAATTTTTTCCCATATTTGATACATTCACTGCTAGCAATATGGGAATTAAACTTTTTTTTTTCGCACTTGATTGATCTTTACACCATTGATAATATGGTCATTTCTTCTTTTTGGGATTTAAGCATTTTTTTCGTACTTAATATATTCATCCTTCGAAATATGGTCATTTCTTGGGAATTAAATATTTTTGTCTCGTACTTGACATATAATCTTTAGCAATATGGTCATTTCTTCTCTGTGGCAGTGGAACATTTCTTTTCCATGCTTGATATATTCACTTTTGGAAATATATTCATTTTTTCTCCTTGGAAAATTACCTTTCGGTATTTTCACCATTGGCACTATTGGTCATTTCTTGGTAATTCAATATTTTTTTCTTGTACTTTATATTTCATCTTTATCAATATGACCATTTTTTTTTTACTCGTAAATTAAACACTTCTTCTCCGTACTTGAAATATTCACTTTTGGCAATATGGTTATTTTTTTTTAATTTAAATAGTTTTTCTCGTATTTGAGATTTTACTCTTGTAAACATTGTTGATTTTCCAACTTGGAAAATGAACATTTCCTTTTCTACTTGAAATATTTATATTTGGCAAAATTTGAAGAAAATGGCGTCTCGTAGCTATGTAGCGGAAATAAATTATTTTTATTCTTATTCCATCCAGTTGCATTGCAATAAGGCGTCAGACGATTTTTATCGAATTTAAATCAATCTACATATTGATTAATATATTAAGCAAATTACTTATAAAATGTACTAAATTATTGCTTTCCCTTTCTCCATAGTATTATGTATAGGAAAAGTATTGTGACGGGGTCGAAAATTCGAGTTTTCGTCGGAAGACCACGTTTCAATCATTTCTGAACTCGCATCGAACGCTTCTGAAGTGCTGTCTGTGTGTGTATATACGTATGTATCTATGTAATTGTGTGTGTGTGTTTGTATGTATGTATGTGTGTGTTTCAACACAGAATATCGAGACTTGATATTTTACGTGACGTTGTTAGATGATGAGATCTGGTCTGCAATTTAATTATTTTTTCGAGCATTGATTCTGGATTTTATTAAAATGTTTATTTTGTTGCAAGTAATTTTTATTTTCTCGTACTATTGTGTTCCCCGAAAATTTTGAAATTCGAGATTTTAGCAGATAAGCACATTTTAAGATCTCCTGGACATATTTTGAAAAATGTCCGGGTGTCTGTCAAAATATCGATTTCAAATATATACTGGAATATAATATTTTCTTTACGTATGAAATAAAAAAAAACAGAACTACTAATTAAAATAAATTTGTTTAATACAACTTTTGGTCATCGTAAAAAAATCGCCAAATCTGCCCATAAGTACGACGCCGTGTTGCCAGGTGTCGTCTTGAAAACTCCATCTGTTGCTCGGGCCCACGTCTTAAGACATAAATAGAGGGGACACGCGACACATTCCCCCTCCCCCCCCCCCCTTTTAAGCACACCTTCCGCTCATATTTACAAGCTATGCGTTTATATTATGGCAGAGGGGTGGAGATATTGGGGATGGGCACACAATAGGATTACAAAGGAAGGATAATAGGAGGGGGGGGGGGACGATTATATAAATCCAATATATAATAAATCGACGGGAGGGGCCGATTGCTGAATGGAGATATTTTTTAGAATTTTTGATTTGTACCTCGTGCCAATGTTTTGACTTCCTTTAGGTTGTAGTTTAGGTTGTAGTTTAGGCCTCCTGGGATATGTATTTTTCCTTCGTTTTTAAAGGAGAAGTTGAGTGCAAAGGATTGTGACTTGCTGATTCTTGGGGTTTGTTAGTGGGGGGTATAAAATTGAAGAATAAGAAGACGACACGTGAAGATTTCACGCAAAATTTGGTACGTAAAAAAAAGAGTTTGTCACCTTGTGGTTACGTTTTGTTATATGTTTTGCTTTAGTGGGTTATGCAATTTTAAACAGTATTCAAAATATTATATTTTGTTTTGCGTAAAGAGATATAAGCTTCAACTTTATCGGATTTGGCGAGAAAAGAATACAAAGGTGTACACTGGTGGACCTTTTCTTACAAATTTATTGGGGTGCTTAAGTACTTTGCTATGAACTCTGTATATAATATTAAAAAATCTGATGTGGGCAACACATGACTTTCCTTATATAATGAAATGAATTTACTACTTTTACAGTAAAATAAATAGGTTTTTCTTCTAGTAGATACTAATATCCTTTCCAAGATATCCTTTCCAAGAGATTGAATTTTCGACAATTAGTCGTCATTTTCATTGATTTATCGTCATTTTTATCCATTTAGCGAGATTTTCGTTAATTTGGCAACATTTCAAAAAGTCGCCAAGTTGGCGACATTCCGCCAATTTCGTCGCCAAAATTTCGCCAAGCGTTATGGACGAAGAAATAAGTTATTCTTACAGCAGATAAATTGGCGTTCAAATGCAAAAGTATTACTCAAAGTATCTTTTTTCATGAATGGAAAGAGCTAGATCCACGAGAATGATGTCACCCAATTTATCGCATGATATTATATATGAAAAGTGAACATGTTTCTCAATAGGAATTTTTTTTTTCTATTTTATATGACTTTTTGATAATTTTTTTGAAAAATGTGCAATATCTCGAGAACGGTTCATGTTAGCGTTCTAAAATGTATGTCAATCGTTTTCTAATGAAAAATTACATAAGAAATGTCTATTTACGTAAATTTATTATTGGTTTTGATTCTTTGGCGATTTTTTCAAAATTTCATTCGAAAATTTAGGGGGGTTCTGAACATTCGATTGCGTATAAAAACAATAGGCTTCCAGTGTTTACAGATTGTGATTTTTGTACCAAATTTGGTTCGAATCGGTCCATTCGTTCGTCAGTTATCGTCTCCACAGACCCACTGACACACACACATACTTTCACACACACACACACACACACACACACACACACACATACACACACACAGACATCACTTCAAAAATGTTTGATTCGTGATCAGGGATGCTTGAAACGTGCTCTCCCGTCGAAAACTCGAATTCGAATTTTCGACTCCGTCACAATACTTTCCTTATACATTATGTATATAAGGAAAGTAAAAATCGTCATATCGACATCTATATAACATTTCTGTAATATCTGTAAAAATCGACATCTGTATATAATATTAACAAGAAAGATCAATCATGCTTAAAGCATTGATTATGAAACACTTTTCAACTCCAATGCAATTTTATTTAAACATCTCTAAAATGCAATGCATTCCTAAGTAATATCTTAAAACTCATCACAATACTACATTAATTTATTATATTTGAAAACTTAAAACTTCATCGAAAAAAATGAACTTCATTCAAATGACTACATTGAAATATAAATTGCCTGGTTTAAACATCTCTAAAATGCGAGGCATTCATTCCTCGGTAATATTTTTAAAATCATCATAATACTACAAAAATTTATTATATTTGAAAACTTCATCGAAAACAACTGACATTCATTCAAATGACGTCATACAAAAAATAACACGCCTGGATCTCTCTATAAAAGCAGCATTTTATTCATAACATTTTCCCAATCATATCATTCATCACAGTACTAAAATAATTTGTTTTATTTAAAAACTTAAGACCATGGAGCTACAAGTAATTAAACTCCATGTTTAAAACTTCATCGAAAAAAATCGTCCTTCTCTGTGTAAAATCAATGAATATTTCATTCATATCAGCTATGCAAACTCCATGATCTAAATACTTTTGCGTTAAAAAAATAATGCAATTCTTATACAACTCATCCTACATATTTTGCTGTTAACATTTCACATAAGTAAAAAATAGGCTTCGTTGTAGAAATAATCATATTTGGATGATCATTTAAACTCAAATATATTGTCATTGCGTTGTTTCAGTATGTAGATGCACAGAATTTAAGCAAAAATAAAGAGGTTTTAGGACGAATACAACACTCAATATGAATTAAAAAGAACTTTAAAAATGACGATTTTGAGACAAGACGGATGCCGTATTATATTTTGAAGTGGGTCATGTGATTTTTTCATATCATGGTCACGTGATCGCTTCAAATAAGAGGTGTAATTATTATTTTAATTTTTATTTAAAAAACTACTGAATATACTTTGCTGAAATTTATTTTATATATTTTATGGAATAATTTGAATATTACCTAAAATTTTCGAAGCAATTTGTGAATTTTTAATCCGCTTAAAAAATGTTTGAAAAATTAGATCCCATAGGGTTCAATGTATTTCAGTTTTTCAACCCGGGTTCAATCCAAAACTAATTGGGTGATATTATTCATTTATATTCCCATAGGTTCTACAGACCGTCTGAACAACATACTAACATTTCATTTTGATTAAGTCATTTTTACGGCAGGTATCGTGCTAACGGACAAACAGACAGAGAGAATGAACAAAGTCATAAACACTTTTCAACTTTGATGTAAAGTGTTAAAAACAAACACTCCATTGAAGACACAGATACAATCCATTTTGTTATTGAACATATTACTGAAGAAAGAAAACATAATGTAATCCCTTCTATTATATAATAGTTTTATAATATTAATAATAGTTTATAATATTAAACATAGATTAGTATTAAGTAAATTATTAACAATGATTTATAATTAAATTATTAAAAATAATTTATAATATTAAACATGTTTCGAAGAAGTATTACAGATAAAGTATTATCAGATAAAGTATTACAGTAAGTACCAGTTTTTTTATAATATAAATAATTTATAAAACTATTTCACAAGTACAATAGTGGATCGCGAGTTACTAGTTATAACTAATCACTCCTGTATTTGCTTCCCACGCTAAGCTAAAATCTATGACCCGAATTCAAGCACAGCCCCTAAAAAACATATTTATACACACATGGAATTATTAAAACACCACAAAAAGCCCATAATAAGACCTCATTAGGGTTATTTGCTGCACATGCCTCTTTTTCTTTTACCTTATTTATTACATCCGAAATGAATACAAAAGAGGCCAGGACGGAAGTCAATAGATCTGATTGAAAGCACCTGTACAGGCGCCAAATGGCTCTTTATTGAGACCATTAGGCAGAGGGACAAAACGCACAAGTGCCGGGTATTCCGTTACCTAACGGACACTGGAAAGATATCAAACACCTGCAGCTTGAACAAACATTCATGGAAACAAGTTAATTAATAGGACATAAAAACACTTTGAAAGAAAACGAAAGAAATTCGGAACTGATATTTTTAATGAGTGATTTAAGATTTATGGGTACAGTCTTTCTTTCTTTCGGCCCAGACCATCCGACCTACCAGAAAATGCATCCGTTTGGAAGGCCGGGACAGTGCCACCCAATTTAGACCGGAACCCAATGGAGGCGACACCCATAGAAACATCACACTTCTTCCACTACCACCAACCTCTTGAAAAGACTTTCGGCCCTACGGATTTACCGTGCCCATACTCCGCATACGGGGCTAGTTTCGGCGGGAATCGAATTCGGAAGTTCAAAGTGCAATTTACGTGCCCTAATCACTGGGCTATCCCACCCTTTATTGGCACAGCCAGAGATGTCATCAGGCACAAACTAATAAGACAATATCTTTGGTATTTTGGTTTATCTTTTAGTTAGACATAGCTGCAGGGCTGCCCTTAAGGGGATGCACAGCACTCCAGTGTATGTGAGGAGGGGACTCAGACCCCAATATTTTTGTTTTCAGGCTAAAGAAGGCATGCAAATACACAAAAAAGCAAAAATTAAGTATGGAGGAGGACCTTACAAATGTTTGTAGAGGGCCGCAATTTGTATGGGCAGCTCTGATAGATGAAAGATAAAATTGCTTAATAAAAATATAAAATGCCACACCTAAAAAATACCCGGAGTGTGAGTTTCCTTTCGACTTTCTCATACATTAATATTCCATAATGTGTAATTCTACTCGGGTCCCTTTGCAGTAAATGCACGTTCCATACCATCCGGTATTTTACAATTTATTGATCTTTTTTCAAAGCTGTTTATGTGGCCCTGACCCTGGTGCTGATTAGATATTGGTGTAAATCGGAATAAAAGAACCTGCTTTTCTTTGCGGAATGGCCTTCAAAAATCGCATATTTCCACTTTAGCAGAAAAACTAATTGACCAAATTTCACAAAATGTGGTAGATAAGTCACTTGTGAGCTATCCTGCTGCTGATCAGATTTTGGTACGATTCAGAGAATCTGTCTATTTTTGCACAATGGGCAGCAAAAATCGTCAAATTCTAAAATAAAAGGTTATGTATGTTTAAATGTATCAATTAAATGCTCGTTTTATATGTAATTTTAGATGAGGAAAAGAATAAAATCAACCTTATAACCACTTTGACGATAAGAGCGTGCAATTTTTGTGCCAATAGCTCAACGGAAAAGCGTTGGTTGGCCAGTTCGAAGTTCCAGGGTTCGATTCCCGGTTGGGGAGCAAGGTTTTTTGCAATGGCGCCCCAACAAATCAACCCTGTATTTTAGTGCAAAGATGTCGGAGCTCTGAAAGTGATCCTAGTACGGATTCAGTGGACTCTGGAAGATTGAGAGCCGATTTCAAATTGCGACGATAACGATCATGCAGAATACTAACCTGTAGTAGTTGGAAGAGGTAAAAATCTGATGTGGGCAACACATGACTTTCCTTATATAATGTAATGAATTTGCCACTTTTACAGTAAAAAATATACTTTTTTCTTATAGTAGATACTAATATTCTTTCCAAGATATTGAATTTTCGACAATGAGTCGTCATTTTCATTGATTTAGCGTCATTTTTATCCATTTGGCGAGATTTTCGTTAATTTGGCAGCATTTCAAAAAGCCGCCAAGTTGGCGACATTTCGCCAAATTCGTCGCCAAAATCTCGCTGAGCGTTATGGACGAAGAAATAAGTTATTCTTACAGCAGATAAATGACTATTGGCGTTCAAATACAAAAGTATTACTTAAAGTAACTTTTTTCATGAATGAAACGAGCTAGATCCACGAGAATGATGTCACCCAATTTATTACATGGTATTACATATGAAAAGTGAACATGTTTCTCAATAGGAAATATATATTTTTAATTTTATATGACTTTTTGATAATTTTTTTGAAAAATGTCCATTATCTCGAGAACGGTTCATGTTAGCGTTCTAAAATGTATGTCAATCGTTTTCTAATGAAAAATTGCATAGGAAATGTCTATTTCCGTAACTTTATTAGCCGTTGTGATTTTTTGACAATTTTTTCAAAATTTCATTCGAAAATTTAGGGGGGTTCTGAACATTCGATTGCGTATAAAAACAATAGGCTTCCAGTGTTTACGGATTGTGATTTTTGTGCCAAATTTGGTTCAAATCGGTCCATTCGTTCGTCAGTTATCGTCTCCACAGACTCACTGACACACACACACACATACTTTCACACACACACACACATCACTTCAAAAATGTTTGATTCGTGATCAGGGATGCTTGAAACGTATTCTTCCGTCGAAAACTCGAATTCGAATTTTCGACCCCGTCACAATACTTTCTTTATACATTATGTATATAAGGAAAGTAAAAATAGCAGGAGGTGGTCAGTCAGACTCTCAGTTGCTCGCCAATTTAACATTAGATGGGTGGAAAGTGCAGAATCCACTTCGGCGATAAGAGCTTGCAATTTCGTCCCAATAGCTCAATGGTAGAGCGTCGGCTGGCCAGTTCGGAAATACAGGGTTCGATTCCCGGCAGGGGCAGCAAGGTCCCTTACAAACTCTAGTACTAACCGTTCTCGAGATATATATATTTCTTTAATTTGCAATTTTCCCATGTTGGCTTTGAAAACACACCCAGACGCTAAATGAAAGCGAAAATTGAATTAAATCTGCAAATCAGTGTAATTTAGAATAATTATCCGTGTTAATTTGTGCAATTAAACTCAATTTAATGAATTATGAAAAATATATTGAGTCTGTAGCGAAAGTCATGTATTGCCAACATCAGACTTTTTTTTTTACTTTCCTTATAGACAATAAGGTATAAGGAAAGTATTGTGACGGGGTCGAAAATTCGAATTCGAGTTTTCGACGGGAGAATACGTTTCAAGCATCCCTGATCACGAATCAAACATTTTTGAAGTGATGTCTGTCTGTGTGTGTGTGTGTGTGTGTGTGTGTGTGTGTCTGTGTCTGTGTGTGTGTCAGTGAGTCTATGGAGACGATAACTGACGAACGAATGGACCGATTCGAACGAAATTTGGTACAAAAATTACAATCCGCAAACACTGGAAGCCTAATGTTTTTATAAGTAATCGAATGTTCAGAACCCTCCTAAATTTTCGAGAGAAATTTTGAAAAATTGGTCAAAAAATCAAAACCTCTAACAAAGTTACGCAAATAGACATTTCTTATGTAATTTTTCATTAAAAATCGATTAACATAAATTTTAGAATGCTAACATGAACCGTTCTCGAGATATTGCACATTTTTTAAAAAAAATATCAAAAAGTCATATAAAATAAAAAAAAATATTTCCTATTGAGAAACATGCTTACTTTTCATATGTAATAAATACCATGCTATAAATTTGGTGACATCATTCTCGTGGATCTAGCTCGTTCCATTCATGAAAAAATATACTTTGAGTAATGCTTTTGTATTTGAAAGCCTATATTCATTTATCTGCTGTAAGAATAACTTATTTCTCCTTCCATAACGCTTGGCGAGATTTTGGCGACGAATTTGGTGGAATGTTGCCAATTTGGCGACTTTTTTAAATGTTGCTAAATTAATGAAAATCTCGTCAAATGAATAAAAATGACGACTCATCGACGAAAATTCAATATCTTGGTAAGAATATAAATATCTACTATAAAAATAATCTATTCCATTTTACTGTAAAAGTAGTAAGTTCATTGCATTATATAAGGAAAGTCATGTGCTGCCCACATCAGATTTTTTTTTAATGCGGTATACTATAGTATATGCAAGGATAATAGATAAATCTCCAAACATTTGGACAACAATAAATCTTATTTTATTTCATAATCATTGAAAAAAGGCATACATTTATTCAGTTGCGCTAATGTTTTACTAGTAATGGCAAAATATTTTTTTACACAAATACATATAGGAAAACAGTAGCTTTGTTGCGCAGATGTTTTATGCGGGCAGGCGACAGGTGCACCAAGGGGACCTTTTCACCATGTAGAGGATTTTCTTTGTCTTCAAAAACTATATGTCTGCAAAAAGATAGATTTCCCAATTTAACAAATATATTTTTCATTGGATCAATACAGATGGCAATTGCGCTCTGTGTTAAAACATTGGTTAGAAAGCTACAGAATAAATGCGAAAGTAGCTGTTAACCTTTTCAAGTCTAGGTTTGTTTGTTTTTTTATAAATTTCCGTATGATATACGTAAAAAATCTGATGTGGACAACACATGACTTTCCTTATGTAATGCAATGAATTTACTATTTAAAAAAAAATAGGTCTTTCTTATAGTAGCTATTTATATTCTTTCCAAGAAATTGAATTTTCGTCAATTAGTCGTCATTTTCACTAATTTAGTGTCATTTCCATCCATTTGGCGAGATTTTCGTTAATTTGGCAACATTTAAAAGGTCGCCAAGTTGGCGACATTCCGCCAAATTTGGCGCCAAAGTTATTCTTATTGCAGATAAATAACTATTGGCGTTCAAATACAAAAGTATTACTCAAAGTATCTTTTCTCATGAATGGAACAAGCTAGATCCACGAGAATGATATCAACCAATTTATCGCTTGATATTACATATGAAAAGTGAACATGTTTCTCAACAGTTAACATATTTTTTTTTTAATTTATGGGATTTTTTGATAAATTTATTTGCAAAAAAGTGTAATATCTCGAGAACGGTTCATGCTAGCGTTTTAAAGTTTATGTCAATCGTTTTCTAAAGAAAAATTAAATAAGAAATGTCTATTTGCGTAACTTTATTAAAAGTTTTGATTATTTCATGATTTTTTCAAAATTTCACTCGAGAATTTATGGGAGTTCTGAACATTCGATTACGTTTAAAAACAATAGGCTTCCAGTATTGACGGATTGTGATTTTTGTACCAAAATTCATTCGAATCTCTCTATTCTATTGGGATATCGTCTCCACAGACTCACTGACACACACACACACACACACACATACTTTCACACACACACACACATATTTTCACGCACACACACACAGACATCACCTCAAAAATGTTTGATTCGTGATCAGGGATGCTTGAAACGTGCTCTCCCGTCGAAAACTCGAATTCGAATTTTCGACCTCGTCACAATACTTTCCTTATACATTATGTATATAAGGAAAGTAAAAAAATGGCAATCTCTTTGCCTGGGTATCATGTATGGAAGGGCGCAAAATTGGCGCTCAATATCGCTAAGATAATTCAATATCTAAACATTTTAATTTAACTAATCATTCATTAATTATTTATTAATGAATTATTTTAATTTAATTCAATGTTTTCGTCTTAGTTTATTTCTTTGATTATCCAATTTGCTTTGTGGGATTCTCGATTCAAAATATTAAAAGAGAATTTCACAGTTCGTGGGATATATATACGTTTAGTAAAGAGGGTTTAAGGGAGTGGAATCAGGAGGGGAGAGGGGGTAAAGTAATTGCGTTTAGTTTGGAAAGGTTCCCTATGTATTATACTGCGTATCAGTGGTGACATTGTTAAAAATATAATATCTGAATGCTTGTCGATTAACTACAAATAGTTAGCTATTTTTTTTTTTTCAATTCCAAATATAAATAAGCCAAAGATTGGGATATTTGTTTAAAAGGATGAAATAAAATTTTAAAAAGTAAAATAGATTAGATTGTGGTACAATTCGGGAAAAAAGAACCTGCCTTTTTTGAGAAATGCCCAGCAAAAATTGACAAAGTCTAAAATAAAAGACTACGTAGCTCAAACGTATCAATCAAATGCTTATTTTGTTATATGTAATTTTTGACGATTTTAAGGAATAAGACTAACCATATAGCTCCATGACTAATCGTTTTCGAGGTATTTCAGTTTTTTCGCAATTTTGGCACGTCGCCTTTGAACATTCGTATCAGTCGCCAAATAAAAACTAAAACTGAATTAAAACGGCTAATTCAGAGTCACTTCAAATTGTTACCCGTGTTATTTTGTAATTAAACTCAATTTAATAAATTGTGAAAGAAAGGAAGAAAAAATTAATTTATATCTGTTGGGAAAGTCATGCGCCGTCAGCATCAGACATTTTTTAGAAACGGCAGTTAAAATATGTAATATTTCTCCTTCCCCTTTGATTATAATATTGTTTCATAATATTGTGTGATTTCCATTTAGAATAAATTAAATTTATTGATTTCTATAAATGTATTGATTTCTATTTAGAATAAATTAAAATTTCCGGAATCCATTCTGTCTCTACAAAAATGTACCGGAACGTTGTTCCGGTACGTTGAGGCCCAAATACACAGTGTATTCGACCCGGAACGCATTAACATGTGTAGCATTAGCATACATAGCATACATAACAGTGCTGCATTATAAACCACTGCTATGTATTGTCGAGAAAGTAGATACTTATGTTACCACAACACCCAGAATTTTGGTCATGGCCGCCAAAACTTCGAGCCATCTCCCCCTTCCCCATACCACACATTCAGAGTCTTATTAGCTAACATTAACATATCGTCTATTCAGCCCCACTAACGGCAAAATGAAAAGCGACCTGCTGTATAACAATTATTCTTTTGGAATTGGCAATGCATTAACATGACAGTAGCCAGCTAATGCAGTTGTACCTAGATGCGATAGCTTCTTATATCCATCCATAGACCACTTTATTCGTTGAGTTTTTACGGCTTTGTTTCCAATTCGTTTGTTCCGAAGGTTGTGCTCGTCATGATAATGTAACAAGATATATACTTTGCAAGAATCTTGAAGTTGGGATATTTTTTATTCCTTTTTCTGCCATTTTCTTATTTATGCGTGGGGCAGTTATGATTTCTGCAAAGTTCGTACTGAATGAGTTACTTATATATATCTGGCGTCGCGCCTCGTTCAAATAACTGAGTTGAAATAAGTGTAATTAAATACAATACATTTTGCTTCCTGTCAATAACTAAATTGGCCCAATAACAAAATTGGGGGTGGGACAGCGCAGTAGATAGCGCGCGGGGATTGCATTCGGACAACCCGAGTTCGAATCCCACCTCTGCCCCCCCCCCCCGTTCACGTGGATTACGGGCACGTTAAATATGTGGGTCCGTAAGTCTTTCCGAGAGGTTGTTGGTAAGGGAAGGAGGGTACGGTCCCTATCGATGCCGCCCCCCCACTGGGTTCCGGTCTAAATTGGATGGCACTTCCAAACTGATGCCTTACACCTTCGAGCAGATCGGACGGTATAAGTCAAAGAAGAAGTAAAAAAAATAACAAAATTGGTCAAAAACAAAATCAGTCAATTGTCAATAACAAAAATGGATTCCTGTCAATTCAAAATATATAGTGATCATTTATTGTTATCCATATAAAAGGTAACAAAATTATGTATTAGTAGAGTATACAAAGAATTCAGAGGTAATGCCCCGAATTGGCTGTACATTTACATTAGTTAACAAAATCCAGCACTATAACCCTCGATTCGATAGTTCCCCCCCCCCCCGCACACACACATTTTCATGGATAGATGACCTATGGTATGTATATTTGGTGGTATGGTAAGTATTAGAACATGGCTTCACCTCTGGTATGTATGTATCAGCACAAAGAAACAATTTTCTATTATGGACCACCAGAGCCGCTCATTCCAATCATGGGGTCCCCTACAAACGTTTAAAACGCTTCTCCTCTTCATAATAGATTCTCCCTTCTTGTAAAATCTGGATGTCAAGACTCTTTCTGGTGTCCATTCCCCACTCGAGTGGTATCTGCCTTCCCTCTATTATGCGTGTCCATATACCCACTGCAGCAAACAGCATCGGTGAGGATATAGGTTGTTTCTCTCATGCTTGATTTCATGAGTGCTGAATAGTCATTATTGCATTAGCAGCAAGAAAACTTGTTATGAGCCTAAATAATATGATAGCCATAATATGACGTCGCGATTGCTTATGTCGCCATGTTGGATGGCATAAACGCCAATGTGGAATTGGATTCAGCCATGATATCATATTAGATATGGTAAAAAAAAACATAAATATATTCCTTCGAAAAAGGCATATAGAGAAATTGTACCGTATATTGTGAGCAAGCACAACAATTTATAATCATTGTATCCTTCTAAAATAAAAAGAAAAAAAAAACTCAATTGTATTATTAGAAACTTCGGACAGCAAAAAAAAACGTGTTCTAACATGGAGAAAAGCGACTGTTCCGTCCAACGCAGGGATGGTAGAATGGATGATTTACTGGTTGTGACATCACGTGCAAATGTCAATACCAACAAACTAAGTCAGCCATACCATGCAACTGGTATCCAATTATCAGAAGAGGGCAGTTGCGCCTGCAGAGGCAGAAATTGTCTGTCTCAGAGACAGTTGCTGTCTTTACTGGTATAGACAGTTTGTGCCTTTTCTGGTACAGACAGTTTCTGGCTTTGTTGGTATAGATGCTGGTATAGACAGTATCTGCGTTTGCTGATACAGATGCTGCTGCAGACAATTTATCAGAAGAGGGCAGTTGCGCCTGCAGAGGCAGAAATTGTCTGTCTCAGAGACAGTTGCTGTCTTTACTGGTATAGATAGTTTGTGCCTTTTCTGGTACAGACAGTTTCTGGCTTTGTTGGTATAGATGCTGGTATAGACAGTATCTGCGTTTGCTGATACAGATGCTGCTGCAGACAATTTATCAGAAGAGGGCAGTTGCGCCTGCAGAGGCAGAAATTGTCTGTCTCAGAGACAGTTGCTGTCTTTACTGGTATAGATAGTTTGTGCCTTTTCTGGTACAGACAGTTTCTGGCTTTGTTGGTATAGATGCTGGTATAGACAGTATCTGCGTTTGCTGATACAGATGCTGCTGCAGACAATTTATCAGAAGAGGGCAGTTGCGCCTGCAGAGGCAGAAATTGTCTGTCTCAGAGACAGTTGCTGTCTTTACTGGTATAGACAGTTTGTGCCTTTTCTGGTACAGACAGTTTCTGGCTTTGTTGGTATAGATGCTGGTATAGACAGTATCTGCGTTTGCTGATACAGATGCTGCTGCAGACAATTTCAGCCTTTGTTTGCACAGATGCTGGTACATACAGCTTCAGTTTTTCTGGTACAAATGCTTCTGCAGACAGTTTTTGCCTTTACTGGTACAGGATCTGTTAAAGACAGTTTCAGCCTGTTTTAGTACAGATGATAGTACAGATAGTCTCTGCCTTAGCTGGTACATATGCTGTCACTGACAGTTCCAGCCTTTGTTGGTACAGATAGTTTCTGCTTTGCTCCTGCGTTTATTGGTATATGACAGCTCTGATTGTCATATCTTTAAGAAAGAAGCTTATTCTATTTCAGTAGAGGTTAAATTCGCTAATATTTTGCTTTGTGCTTTTACGTGGCCACATACATATAGGTTGGTCGGAATTGATTTTTTTTTTACTTATTTTTTTTATTATTATATTTTATTTCATTTTACTTTTTTATATTTATTTATTTATTGTTTTGCATTTTTTAAAAGCATGCCAAAAATATCATGTTCAAATTTCGTACATGAAATACGTAGAAATAATTGAATATTGTAGTTATACTGACCTGACTCAAATACAAGTGTTTAGCAATGCACTCTCAAAACTTTAAGCACTTCTTTTTCTCAAATTCACTTTTTGAAAATCGGCTGCCTCAATATCTCCTACAATTTTCGACGAATTTGTCTAAACTTTCGGATGATTCTTTTGACATGTAATATACAGCTACGTACGTATACTAATTTCGATTGAGGAATTCCTTACAATTTCATCACAAAAAATAAGCGTTTTTAAGCAAACAATCGTTGATTTTAAGTTCCCATGGACGATATTTTTTCACATGTTGAATGAAAAATATCCAACCATGCGTATAGTCCAAATATTTAAGATTTATTTGTATTCTTTGATTTTAAATGAAACCCGTAGAAAATATCGTAGCACCGTGACAGTCTCAGAAATAACACGTCTGACAAAAAGTTTTGCCTTTTACAGAATTCGGCGTATATTTCAACAAAAAAATTCATAATCTGTATTTCACTTTATGGAATTTTGAGTAAGAAAAATAGTTTGTACATTTTCCATAATCCAAATTAATAAAACATTTTATTTAATCAAATCCTAGGTAAATGTGTCCCCCTAAATAAAAAAAAAACCCAAGAAAGATCAATCATCATGAAACATTTATTATGAAACACTTTCCAACTGAAATGCAATTTTATTTTTAAAGAGCTGTAAAATACGATACATTCAGCACCGATATTTTTTAAATTATCACGGTACTACAATAATTTATAAAACTTGGAAACTTAAAACTTCATCACAAATGACAATGCTATAAATCGTCTGCTTCGCTGTAAAATCAATGAATATTTCATTTATATCACTTGCATTCCAAACTTCAGTGATAAATAATTTTGCGTAAAAAAAAAATTCAGCAATTCTTATACAACTCATCTTAAAATCGCTTGATTTGTTTACACTCTGCATGCTATAGAAATTGGGCTTCGTTGCAGGAATAATCAAAGTTTAGTGATCATTACAAAAAATATCGTAATTGGCACAGAATTTATATACACAGATAACATACAAAATAAAGCGGTTTTACAACGGATGCAACATGAAATAGAAATTTGAACGATCATCACGATTTTTACACAGTGAAAAAATGGATGCCATATTTTATTTTGAAATGAGTCACGTGATCTCTTCATATAATATGGGTGTAGTTATTATTTCAATTTTCATTTAAATACTACTTAACACATTTTGCTTTTTTTTTTTTTCTACATATTTTACGTGATAATTTGAATATTTCCTAAAATTTTAGAAGAAATTTGTGAGTATTAACTTTGCTTGAAAAATGTTTGAAAGATTAAGTCCCCATAGGGTTCAATGTATTTCATTTTTTTAACCCGAATTAAATCCGAAAGTAATTGGGTGATATTATTGATTTTCATTACCATATGTCCCACAGACCGTCTCAACTACATACTAAAATATCATTTTGATAAAGTTATTTTTACGGCAGTTATTGGGCGAAAGGACAGACAAACAGAATGAACAAAGTCATAAGCACTTTACAACTATGTTGGAAAGTGATTAAAAGACTAGAACAGGTGATACTTTCCATTGCTATAAAAATGTGTATATTATATAAATAACAAGAAATTGATGAAGGAGTTTTCATAAGGTAGCAAGTATTTTTTACAGTTCATTTTTGACGGAACTATTAAGCATTTTTACACACTTTTGTACACTTATTTCGTACAGTAAAATACATTTTCGGAAAAACCTAAAGTAACAACTTTGGAACCGGAAATGGAAATCCTTCGTGAACCTTCCTACCCCCCCCTGGAATTTAATGCTGAATTCATATTAGACATCTTCTAGTTCTGCCTAGAGGCAACCGTGAGAAATATATGATTGAAAGAAAATTTTTGAGCTGGAAGTAGAAAAACAGCAAGTGGAAATCCTTAGTGAACTCTCCAATCCACTTCGGAATTTGATATTGAATCCCAACCATGGCTAAATCCATAGTAATCATCAAGAAAAATGTAAGTTTTTGAAGTAAGGATGTGACATCTCCATCAGAACCAGATGAGAAATTCCATAGTAAGTCATTTAACTCCCTTCAGGATTTTATGCAGAATCTATATCAGTCGTATGGATCTATAACTAATATCAAGAAATAGATGCCTCAAGGAAAATATTTGAACAGGAAGTGAAAACGGAACCGGAAGTTAAAATTCCTAATGAACCGCCTGACCTTGATGCCGAATCCATATCAATTACCATCCGTGTTTGATACTCATATTAATTATCATCCGTGTTTATATTATCTATAGTCAATCTTGAGAAATTAATGTTTGAAGTAAAATGAAAATTTTTTTTGAACCAGGAATTGAAAAAAAAAAAAAAAAAAAAAAAAAAAAAAAAAACAGGGAGTTGGAAATCCTTGGTGAAAACCCCGTTCTCTTGTAGAATTTGACATTTAATCCATGTCAATATCATTTAAGATCTATCATCTATCTATAGCAGATCCCAATATATAGATGTTTTAAGCAAAAAAATTTCGTGAAAACAATAGTATGGGAAAAATTTTTGCCAACAAGCAACGCTAAATAAAATGAAATAACATCTAGTATATATTCCGCTTCCATGGAACATAAGCTTCGGTCATGTCGTCAGCCACGGGAATAGCATGATCTGAATAATTGTCAGCTACTTGGCTAGCCCCGGGCTTTCAAACGAAAAGAGTTAATTGCCCGTATGTAAAGTAATGGCTGGTATAATACAGCCATCTGTGGCAGGTGATGTCCAATACATCACCAAGCAGAACATCTGACGCGTGCCAGGGTATCTGCAGGAATTCACATTGCTTAAAGCTAAAAAGACGCCAATCACGTGTTAGAGAAGCTGTTGCTTTTTTCCTATCCTTATTATAGAGTACGATAGAAAGGCAAGACTTTTATAAATAATCTGGGTTTTACAACGGCGTCTTATATCTGTACTATTGTACAATTAACGTTTAATGATCATAATCAGTATCAGAAGAGAACAAGAAAGATCAATCATGCTTAAAGCATTGATTATGAAACACTTTCCAACTTCAATGCAATTTTATTTAAACATGTCTAAAATGCAATACATTCCTCGGTAATATTTTAAAACTTATCACAATACTACATTAATTTATTATATTTGAAACCTTCATCGAAAAAAATTAACTTCATTCAAATGACGGCATTAAAATATAAATTGCCTGGTTTAAACATCTCTAAAATGTGATACATTCCTCGGTAATAATTTTAGAATTATCATAATACTACGATAATTTATTATATTTGAAAACTTCATCGAAAACAACTGAAATCCATTCAAATGACGTCATAGAAAAAATAACACGCCTGGCTCTCTCTATAAAAGCAACATTTCATTCATAAATAATTCCCCCATTCATGTCATTCATCACAATACTATAATAATTTATATTATTTAAAAATTAAGACCATGGAGCTACAAGTAAGTAAAACTCTATGCGTAAAACTTCATCGAAAATTATCGTCCTTCTCTTTCTAAAATCAATGAATATTTCATTCATATCAGCCATGCAGACTCCATGGACTAAATGATTTTGTGTTAAAGAATTACAGCGATTCTAATACAACTCATTCTACATATTTTGCTGTTTACATTTTACATAGGTGAAAAATAGGCTTAATAGTAGAAATAATCAAATTTGTATGAGCATTTAAACTGAAATATATTGTCATTGCGTTGTTAAAGTATGTAGATGCACAGAATTTAGGCCAAAATAAAGTAGTTTTAGGATGGATACAACACTCAATATGAATTAGAAAGAACTTTAAAAATCACGATTTTGAGACAAGATGGATGCCATATATCATTTTGAAGTGGGTCATGTGATCGTTTCATATCATGGACACGTGATCGCCTCATATAAGAGGTGTTATTATTATTTTAATTTTTATTTAAAAAACTACTGAATATATTTCGCTGAATTTTTTTTATATATTTTATGGAACAATTTGAATATTGCCTAAAATTTTCGAAGCAATTTGTGAATTTTAAATCCGCTTAAAAAATGCTTGAAAAATTAGGTCCCATAGGGCTCAATGTATTCCATTTTTTCAACCCGTGTTCAATCCAAAACTAATTGGGTGATATTATTCATTTATATTCCCATAGGTCCTATAGATCGTCTGAACAACATACTAAAATTTCATTTTGATAAAGCCATTTTTACTGCAGTTATCGTGAGAACAGACAGACAGACAGACAAACAGACAGAATGAACAAAGTCATAAACACTTTTCAACTTTGTTGTAAAGTGTTAAAAAATTGACGGTTTCTCGCCCGCAAAGTAAAAATGGTTTTATTTTTAATTCTTTTAAAATATACTTCTTAAAGTTGGCAGAACACAGTCATTCCAATGAACTGGATATATTTAGCTGATTCATGTTAATATATACTTTAATAGGAGAGGGTAGTATATATCCCAGTGATTGTGGTAATTCTCCCTGTTAGTCTAATAATTATATAGTCCTCCATAGGGTCTACACCAGAAAACGCCCTCTACCCACCTCCCCCCAACTTGCCGCCATCCCCCCCCCCCCCCATTTCCAAGATTTTGACTATGCTACTCATAACCTTCAACTCATTTCCATATTTCAATATAATTGCGACTGGATTCATGAACGAAAAAAATTTAATATTATTTTCTTTTGCTGGGGTTTTAACTTTAATTCAGTTTTCTATTACAAAAAAATCTGATGTGAGCAGCACATAACTTTCCTTATCTAATGCAACTAATTTACTCCTTTTACAGTCAAAAAATAATGTATGAGATCCACGGTACTGTGTTTTTAACGTTGAATTGTACAGTTGGCGATTTCAACATGTTGAAAACCCAGAAAATCCGACTCACCCTAGAGTACGAGCAGCTGATTAGGTGACCGGGGATGACAACATGCAACATGACAACATTCAAAGTCCCCAATTAACTTATATTTCGCGCAACTCTAAATAAACAGTTATTAATATAGATAGCATCCTCAATAAGCGGGATAGTTCATATATTAAAATATTTTAATAATTAATTCATCAATTAGGCGACATTTTCATTACTTTAGCGTTATTTTGATGATATTTTGGTCAATCTGGGGTGAAATATCGCCAAATTGGCGATACGTCGCTAGATTATTCGCCAAGTTCGCCAAATGCATCAGCAAGTGTTACAGACAAACGGAGAGAAAAGCATTTTTTATATACTAGAATGTATGCCCGTCATATGACGAAAATCAGAATTTGCAAAACATTACTTCCCATTTGGCGTCATTTTCATCCATTTGGAGACATTTTCGTCAATTTGGCAATATTTAAAAAGTCAGCAAGTTTCAGATATTCCGACAAATTCGTCACCAAAAAACCCTATTACAGAGACAGAACTATTTTTATTTTCGCAGATTAGAAGATTACTAGCAGAATACCCGATGAAAATCAACGTTCTCGCAATAAGCAATCCCTGATTATTGTAATTTTTTAATAATTCGCGTTTTACATTTATTCGGCAAATCGAATATTTTAGTGTGCAGAATCCCCTAAAGAAAAAAATATTGGAAAACTTAAATTGCACACCTTTTCCTTTGCGAACCCTTTTCCTTTTCCTTTGCGAACCCTTTTCCTTTTCCTTCACCTTTTCCTTTGCGAGTACACCTAATTAAAGTCTCTATCTTATCCCGAAGCATAATAATTTATCATCTCCCCTTTCGAACGTTTTTCTGTGGAGCACACCCATAAATGAACATTTTTGAAAAACTCTGTTCGGCTTGGGTTTCTTATCAGATAATTGGCCCATATACCAAATATCAAACCTCTATCACATTTAAAAAGAAGCGTGTCTCATTTATTCAGAAAATCGAACATATTGGTGTGCTGCACCCCCTAATGCAGCAAATATTAGAAATCAGAAATTACACACTTTCTTCCTTGCTCCAAGTCCTCTGGACGAGCCGGACGGCCTGGGGCTTTCACACTTTCTTCCTTTCAAACTATCTACCTGTATACCAAATTTGAAGTTTTTATCCTATCGCGAAGCATGTTTTTTCTATCACTTCATCTTTCGAACGTTTTTCTGTGTAGCACCCCCTTAAATGGACATTTTTGAAAAACGGTATTCATCTTGGGTTTGCTTTTCAAATGATGAGCCCATATACTAGGCGTTTTTCATTTGTTCGGCTAATCGAATATTTTAGTGAGCGGCACCCCTACAATAGCAAATGTTGGAAAACTGAAATTGCACACTTTCTACCTTTCCAACTATTTACTCCTACACAAAATTTGAAGTCTTTATCTCATTGCAAAGCATACTTTTTCTATCATTTCACCGTTCGAATATTTTTGTGTGCAGCACCCATCCCCTTAAATATGCATTTTTGAAAAACTCCATTTTGATTGGGTTTACTATCACATTATCCGCCCATATACCAAATATCAAGCCTCTATCACATTTTAAAGTAGTCGTTTCTTATTTATTCGGTAAATCGAACATTTTGGTGTGCGGCACTCCCTTAAGTAGAAAATATTCGAAATCTGAAATTGTGCACTTTTTTCTTTTCGAACGGTTTACCCATACACCAAATTTGAAGTCTCTATCTCATCGCAAAGCATGCTTTCCCATCATTTCACTTTTCGAACGTTTTGGTGTGGGGCACCCCCTCTATAGAATGTTTTCGAAAAATTCGATTTTTCCAGGGAGTTCTATCGAACTACCGAGCTGTGTACCAAACTGCAAGTTTCTATCTATTCGGGAAGTGCCTAAAAAACAGACAGACGGACAGACAGACGGACAGACAGACAGACAGACAGACGGACAGACAGACGGACAGGCAGACGGACACTTGGCAATTAGTATATACTAGCCGAATACCCGATGAAAATCAACGGTCTCGCAATAAGCAACCCCTGAATAATGTAAATTTCTTAATAATTCACGTTTCACATTTATTCGACAAATCGAATATTTTGGTGTGCAGAAACCCCTAAAGATGAAAATATTGGGAAACAAAATTTGAGCATTTCTTCCTTTCGAAATATCAACCCTTACACCACATTAAAGGCCGATCCCGAGGCACCCCTGTCATCCAGAGGCACCACTATATTATTATTTCTCCTTTGGAACTGTTTTCTGTGAAGCACATCCATAAATGAACATTTTTGGAAAACTCTTTTTGGCTTGTGTTTTTTATCAGATGATTGGCCCATATACCAAATATCAAGCCTCTATCACATTTAAAGGACGCGTGCCTCATTTATTCGGAAAATCGAACATATAAGTGTGCGCACCCCTTAAAGTAGCAAATATAGGAAATCTGAAATTTCACACTCTCTTCCTTTCAAACTATCTACCCGTACACCAAATTTGAAGTCGCTATCCTATCGAAAAGCATGTTTTTCTATCACTTCACCTTTTGAACGTTTTTCTGTGTAGCACCACGTTAAAGAACATTTTTGTCAAACTGTATTCATATTTGGTTTTTTTGTCAAATGGTTAGCCCATATACTAAATTTCAAGTCTCTATCACATTGTAAAGGAGGCGTTTTCATTTGTTCGGTAAATCGAACATTTTAGTGAGCGGCACCGCCTATAATAACAAATGTTGGAAAACTGAAATTGCACACTTTCTTCCTTTCCAACTTTTTACCCGTACACCAAATTTGAAGTCTCTATCTCATCGCGAAGCATGCTTTTCTAGCATTTCATCTTTCGAATGTTTTGTACCCACCCCCTTAACTATACATTTTTTGAAAAACTCTATTATTTTTGTGATTTCTGTCAGATGATTTGCCCATATATCAAATATCAAGCCTCTATCACGTTTTAAAAGGGGCGTTTCTCTTTTATCCCGAAAATCGAACATTTTGGTGTACGGCACTCCTTAAAGTAGAAAATATTGGTAAACTGACATTGTACACTTTCTTCCTTTCAAACTATCTACCCTTATACCAAATTTGATACCCTTAAATCATTCTAAAGCATGGTTTTTTATCAATTCACTTTTCGAACGTTTTACTCTGGAGCACTCCTTAAACGAACATTTTTGGAAAACTATATTTGTCTTGGGTGTTTTCGTCAAATGATTAGCTCATATACCGAATTTCTAGCCTCCATCAAATTTTAAAGGAGCATTTTCTCATTTATTCTGTAATTCGAAAATTTTGGTATGCAGCACCCCCTTAAGTAGAAAATATTGGAAATCTGAAATTGCACACTTTCTTCCTTTCGAACGATTTAACCATACACCAAATTTGAAGTCTCTATCTTATCGCAAAGCATAATTTTCTATCATTTCACATTTTGAACGTTTTGGTATGGAACACCCGCTAAACGAACAATTTAGAAAACTATATTCGTTTTGGATGTTTTCATCAAATGCTTAGCCCATATACCAAATTTCAAGCCTCTATCAAATTTTAAAGTAGCATTTTCTTATTTATTCTGTAATTCGAAAATTTTGGTATGCAGCACCCCCTTAAGTAGAAAATATTGGAAATCTGAAATTGCACACTTTCTTCCTTTCGAACGATTTACCCATACACCAAATTTGAAGTCTCTACCTCATCGCAAAGCATGTTTTCCTATCATTTCATCTTTCGAATGCTTTTGTGTGGAGTACCCACCCCCTTAACTATACATTTTTGAAAAACTCTATTCTTGTGATTTCTGTCAAATGATTTGCCCATATATCAAATATCAAGCCTCTATCACGTTTTAAAAGGGGCATTTCTCCTTTATTCCGAAAATCGAACATTCTGGTGTGCGGCACCCCCTAATGTAGAAAATATTGGTAAACTGAAATTATACATTTTCTTCCTTTCAAACTATCTACCCTTATACCAAATTTGATATCTCTATCTTATTCTGAAGCATGGTTTCTTATCAATTCACTTTTCGAACGTTTTACTCTGAAGCACCCCCTTACGAACATTTTTGAAAAACTATATTTGTCTTGGGTGTTTTCGTCAAATGATTAGTCCATATACCGAATTTAAAGCCTCTATCAAATTTTAAAGGAATGTTTTCTCATTTATTCTGTAAATCGAACATTTTGGTGTGCGGCACCCCCTTAAGTAGAAAATATTGAAAATCTGAAATTGCACACATTCTTCCTTTCGAACGATTTAACCATACACCAAATTTAAAGTCTCTACCTCATCACAAAGCATGCTTTCCTATCATTTCACTTTCCGAACGTTTTAGTATGCGGCACCGCCTTAAGTAGAAAATATTGGAAATCTGAAATTGCACACTTTCTTCTTTTCGAATGATTTACCAATACACCAAATTTGAAGTCTCTATCTCCTCGCAAAGCATGCTTTCCCATCATTTCACTTTTCGAACGTTTTGGTGTGGGGCACCCCCTCTATAGACCGTTTTCGAAAAATTCGATTTTTCCATTTTCATTGGATTTACTAACACATTATTCACCTATTTACCAAATATAGAGCCTCTATCAAATTTTAATGTAGTCGTCTCTCATTTATTCGGTAAATCGAACAATTCGGTGTGCGGCACCCCCTTAAGTAGAAAATATTCGAAATCTGAAATTGTATACTTTCTTCCTTTCAAACGGTTTACCCATACACTAAATTTGAAGTCACTATCTTATCGCAAAGCATACTTTTCTATCATTTCACTTTTCGAACGTTTTGGTGTGGAGCACCCGCTAAACGAACATTTTAGAAAACTATATTCGTTTTGGGTGTTTTCATCAAATGATTAGCCCATATACCAAATTTCAAGCCTCTATCAAGTTTTAAAGTAGCCGTTTCTCATTTATTCGGTAAATCGAACATTTTGGTGTTCGGCACACTCTTATGTAGAAAATATTCTAAATTTGAAATTGTACACTTTCTTCTTTTCAAACGGTTTACTCATACACCAAATTTGAAGTCTCTCTCTTATCGCAAAGCATACTTTCCTATCATTTCACTTTTCGAACGTTTTGGTGTGGAGCACCCCCTAAACGAACAGTTTAGAAAACTATATTAGTTTTGGGTGTTTTCATCAAATGATTAGCCCATGTACCAAATTTCAAGCCTGTATCAAATTTTAAAGTAGCCGTTTCTCATTTATTCGGTAAATCGAACATTTTGGTGTGCGGCACCCCCTTAAGTAGAGAATATTCGAAATCTGAAATTGTGCACTTTTTTCCTTTTAAACGGTTTACCTATACAACAAATTTGAAGTCTCTATCTCACCGCAAAGTATGCTGTCTCATCATTTCACTTTTCGAACGCTTTGGTGTGGGGCACCCCCTCTATAGAACGTTTTCGAAAACTATATTCGTTTTGGGTGTTTTCATCAAATGATTAGCCCATATACCAAATTTCAAGCCTCTATCAAATTTTAAAGTAGCCGTTTCTCATTTATTCGGTAAATCGAACATTTTGGTGTGCAGCACCCTCTTAAGTAGAAAATATTCTAAATTTGAAATTGTACACTTTCTTCTTTTGAAACGGTTTACTCATACACCAAATTTGAAGTCTCTATCTTATCGCAAAGCATACTTTCCTATCATTTCACTTTTCGAACGTTTTGGTGTGGAGCACCCCCTAAACTAACAGTTTAGAAAACTATATTCGTTTTGGGTGTTTTCATCAAATGATTAGCCCATGTACCAAATTTCAAGCCTGTATCAAATTTTAAAGTAGCCGTTTCTCATTTATTCGGTAAATCGAACATTTTGGTGTGCGGCACCCCCTTAAGTAGAAAATATTCGAAATCTGAAATTGTGCACTTTTTTCCTTTCAAACGGTTTACCCATACAACAAATTTGAAGTCTCTATCTCATCGCAAAGTATGCTTTCCCATCATTTCACTTTTCGAACGTTTTGGTGTGGGGCACCCCCTCTATAGAACGTTTTCGAAAAATTCGATTTTTCCAGGGAGTTTTATCGAACGACCGAGCCGTGTACCAAATTTCAAGTCTCTATCTATTCGGGAAGTGCCTAAAAAAAGCGTGACAGACAGACGGACAGACAGACGGACAGACAGACTGACAGACAGATGGACACTTGGCAATTAGTATATATAGATAGATATCAGCATGTATTAGAAGATATACCCTGTACTACTCATATTTTCGTACATTAGAAGAATATACCCATGTATTCTATAACCATGTATTCCATACCATATTCTATACCCATGTATTAGAAAATTTACCCGTTCTACAAAATATATGGATTTTAAAATTGTTTCCCAAAATAAAACAGACTGTGTAAGAATTTGAAAATTATCAATAATCTCTATATACTCGTTAAACTCAAAGGCTGTAATGGATATAATCCAATCAAAAATGCAATTCCGATAAAATTCATTTATATATATATATTTCTTTATTATTTAAGTCTAAAAAGATTTACTGCTGTTCATTGAGTTTCATTCCTTCTCTTAGCAATATGATATTCTCTTTTTCAAATATAAACTCACTGGGTTTAATGCCGTCGCTCAGCAACACTATATCATTTAATTTTTTCAAATAATTTTGCGGAACAAATATTGCTATCTCAGTAGAAGCTTTAACAGTGCGTTTTTTATTAATATCTTCATAACCCTTGGTCTTAAAAACTAGAAATATTTACTAAATTCCAAGTCTACCCCGAAAATTTTATCCAATTCTCGTGATGATGAGACAAACAAACAAACGCACAGAGAGATTTTCAATTTCATTTGTATAGATATTCCAGACTCCAGAGCAGAATAGTTCTAAGTGAAAAAAAATTCAGAAATTCCTATACAACTCACCTAACGCTTGATCTGTTTACATTCTGCATACTTAAAAATTAGGATTTGTTGTAGAAATAATCGTTCAATTATAATTCAAAATAAAAAATATTGTAATTGCGTAGGCACATAATTTAGATAGACAGATAATATACAAAAATAAAGCGGTTTTAGGACAGATGCAACGCTAAATATATATATAAACGGTCCTTAAAAATAACGATTTTGACATAACTAAAAAAAAAAAAGATGGATGCCATATTTTATTTCGCTTTAAGTCACGTGATCTCTTCGTATAATATGGGCGTAATTTTTATTTCAATTTTTATTTTGAAAACTACTTCACGTATTTTGATGAATTTTTTTTTACGCATTTTACCTGATAATTTGAATATTTCCTAAAACTTTCGAAGCAATTTATGAATTTTAACTCCGATTAAAAAATGTTTGAAAAATCAGGTCCTATAGGGTTCAATGTATTTCATTTTTACAATCCAAGCTAAATCCAATACTAATTGGGTGATATTATTCTTTTAAATTCCCATATGGCCCACAAACCGTCTTTAACAACATACTAAAATTTCATGTTGATAAAATCACTTTTTAAGACAGTTATCGTACGAACGGACAGACAGGCAGAATGAACAATCATAAAATACTTTAGAACTATATTGGAAAGTGTTTATGACTGTTTATTTGCATGACAAATTTATAAATTTATTTCTAAAAAGTTTGTCACAGAATTTCATTTGAGTCATTAACCAAACAAAAGATCATGATGGAGTACTAGAAAAAGGATACCAGGAAAGCTCTTAATGGCTTTTCGTAGGGATATACCGAAGAGTTAGTATCTTTGGAGAGATAAACCTTCGAGGTGTAATCTAATCTAGCCCTTTGGGACACTAGCTCTTTGGGATAAACTCGTTTTTTAGGAATATAATAGGCGTTGAAGGGGGGTCTATCATTAACGTAGCAGAGTATTGGGTGGTAATGAGACGAACACGTGTGATAATGAGGTTAATTCTCGGAACTTTTTAGCGAAGTGGCGAGCACAATAGCGTCCAAATGAACTCCAGATAGCACGCTTTTCACATCATCTTCGATTGAGACTGGTCACAAGAAAGGTAAAGGAGCTGATGAGCCTAACACGTTATTCGTTTCCTTACTTGTTTTCCTTGACTTCTATACAGTAGTAGATATATAGTTTTTCGTAAATTGTGGTTTCCCGCATATAACGTTTTCCAATCGGTTTCACAAAGAAACACAAAATCGGAGTTCTACTGTAATAAAAAAAAATCTGATGTGGGCAGCACATGACTTTCCCTGCAGACTTATATTAATGTTCTCTATATTTTAATTAAATTTATTTCACATTTAATTCAATTTTCCTTCTCATTCGGTAACCGGACTTATTTTCAAAGGTGGCGTAGAGAAAATACGCAAAACTAAAATATCTCGAGAACGGCTAGTCCTAGTGTAATGGGGTCGGTCTTATTCTTTTCTTCGCTAAAAATTACTTATTAAACAAGCATTTAATGGCTATATTTGAGCATACGTAGTTCTTAAGTTTAGATTTTGATGATTTTTGCGGGCCATTTTGCAAAAAAAGGCAGGTTATTTTTTTTTCGAATTATACCAAAATCTAATCAGCACCAGGGTGGCCTATAAGCGACTTATCTACCAAATTTTGTGAAATTCGGTCCATTAGTTTTCCAGCTAGAGTGGATACAAGCTTTTGCGGGCCATTTCGCAAAAAAAAGGCGGGTTCTTTTATTCCGACTCGTACCCTAAACTAATCAGCACTAGCCCCGCCCACAAGTGACTTGCTTACAAAATTTAGTGAAATTCGGTCCATTAGTTTTTTAGTTAGAGTGGATACAAAATCTGCACAGACAGACAGACACACAGACACACACACAGACGTCACGCTAAAAATGGTTTTTTCGTATTCTAGAGGTCTCGAAACGTGTAGATCCGTCGAAAACTCGAGTTGCGTTTTTCGGCTTGATTCCAATACTTTCCCTATACATTACCATGTATTGCAGGGAAAGTAAAAATCTGATGTGAGCAGCACATGACTTTCCCTGCAAACTTATATTAACGTCCGCTTTATTTTAATTAAATTTATTTCACTTTTAATTCAATTTTCGTTCTCATTCGATAACCGGACTTATTTTCATAGGTGGCGTAGGGAAAGTACGAAAAACTAAAATATCTCGAGAACGGCTAGTCCTAGTGTAATGGGGTTGGTCTTATTCTTTTCTTCGTTAAAAATTACGTATTAAACAAGCATTTAATGGATATATTTGAGCATACGTAGCTTTTTAATTTAGATTTTGATAATTTTTGCGGGCCATTCTGCAAAAAAAGGCAGGTTATTTTTTTCTGAATCGTACCAAAATCTAATCAGCACCAGGGTGACCTATACGTGACTCATCTACCGAATTTTGTGAAATTCGGTCCATTAGTTTTTCAGCTACAGTGGATACAAGCTTTTGCGGGCCATTTCACAAAAAAGGCGGGTTCTTTTATTCCGAATCGTACCCAAAACTAATCAGCACCAGCCCCGGCCACAAGTGACTTACCTACAAAATTTTGTGAAATTCGGTCCATTAGTTTTTTTGTTAGAGTGGATACAAAATCTGCACAGACAGACAGACACACAGACAGACAGACAGACGTCACGCTAAAAATGGTTTTTTCGTATTCTAGAGGTCTCGAAACGTGTAGATCCGTCGAAAACTCGAGTTGCGATTTTCGGCTTGATTCCAATACTTTCCCTATACATTACCATGTATTGCAGGGAAAGTAAAAATCTGATGTGAGCAGCACATGACTTTCCCTGCAAACTTATATTAACGTCCGCTTTATTTTAATTAAATTTATTTCACTTTTAATTCAATTTTCGTTCTCATTCGATAACCGGACTTAATTTCAAAGGTGGCGTAGGGAAAGTACGAAAAACTAAAATATCTCGAGAACGGCTAGTCCTAGTGTAATGGGGTTGGTCTTATTCTTTTCTTCGTTAAAAATTACGTATTAAACAAGCATTTAATGGATATATTTGAGCATACGTAGCTTTTTAGTTTAGATTTTGATAATTTTTGCGGGCCATTCTGCAAAAAAAGGCAGGTTATTTTTTTCTGAATCGTACCAAAATCTAATCAGCACCAGGGTGACCTATACGTGACTCATCTACCGAATTTTGTGAAATTCGGTCCATTAGTTTTTCAGCTACAGTAGATACAAGCTTTTGCGGGCCATTTCACAAAAAAGGCGGGTTCTTTTATTCCGAATCGTACCCAAAACTAATCAGCACCAGCCCCGGCCACAAGTGACTTACCTACAAAATTTTGTAAAATTCGGTCCATTAGTTTTTTTGTTAGAGTGGATACAAAATCTGCACAGACAGACAGACACACAGGCAGACAGACAGACAGACACACAGACAGACAGGCAGACACACAGACACACACACAGACGTCACGCTAAAAATGGTTTTTTCGTATTCTAGAGGTCTTGAAACGTGTAGATCCGTCGAAAACTCGAGTTGCGATTTTCGGCATGATTCCAATACTTTCCCTATACATTACCATGTATTGCAGGGAAAGTAAAAAGGCAAAAATGTCATTCATTTATTTTTACAGTAATTCAGTTATTATATTTTATTATATTTTATATCCAGCATTAAACGTTTTATTTGTAACCTTGTTATATACAACATTAAACATTTTATTTGTAACCTTGTTATATACAGCATTAAACATTTTATATGCTTACATTTCCTCAAATTATTACTTTCCTTATATACATAATGTATAAGGAAAGTATTGTGACGGGGTCGAAAATTCGAATTCGAGTTTTCGACAGGAGAGCACGTTTCAGCAGCATCCCTGATCACGAATCAAATATTTTTGAAGTGATGTCTGTCTGTGTGTGTGTGTGTGTGTGTGTGTGCGAAATTATGTGTGTGTTTGTCAGTGAGTCTGTGAAGATGATAACTGACGAACGAATGGACCGATTTGAACGAAATTTGGTAAAAAAATCACAACCCGTAAACACTGAAAGCCTATCGTTTTTATACGCAATCGAATGTCCAGAACCCCCCTAAATTTTCGAGTAAAATTTTGAAAAAATCGTCAAAAAATCAAAACCGCTAATAAAGTTACGCAAATAGACATTTCTTGTGTAATTTTTCATTAGAAAACTATTGATATAAACTTTAGAACGCTAGCATGAACCGTTCACGGGATATTGCACATTTTTCAAATAAATTTATTAAAAAATCCCATAAATTAAAAAAAAAATATTTCCTCTTGAGAAACATGTTCACTTTTCATATGTAATACCATGCGATATATTGGATGACATCATTCTCGTGGATCTAGCTCGTTCATTCATGAAAAAAGATACTTTGAGTAAAACTTTTGCATTTGAACGCCAATAGTCATTTATCTGCTGTAAGAATAACTTATTTCTTCGTCCATAACGCTTGGCGAGATTTTGGCGACGAATTTGGTGGAATATCGCCAACTTAGCGATTTTTTTAAATGTTGCTAAATTAACGAAAAACTCGCCAAATGGCTAAAAATGACGCTAAATCAATGACGACTCATTGATGATGACGACATGGAAAATGACGACTCATTGACGAAAATTCAATATCTTGGAAAGAATATAAATAACTACTATAAAAATAATCTATTTTTTTACTGTAAAAGTAGTAAATTCATTGCATTATATAAGGAAAGTCATGTGCTGCCCACATCAGATTTTTTTTTATCAGGCTTCGGCACGGATTGTCAGCTTGTACTTTAGTTAATTTCAGACGTATATCACCAAAACTCTCCCAACTGTCTGTTCATATTCATACTCATATTGATACTACATATTGATACTATATAGAATCAACGTGAAATTACTATACTGTACAGACAGTATTTACAGTGTACAAGGATATTCAAATTTAAACTATTAATCTAGTAACACCCGCGTCTTTGAAATACTGACAGTAGGTACTGTACTTCAGTTAATTCCAGACAAATACCACCAAACCGAAACCAGCTGTCTGTTCGAATCATTCACATTCATAATATATTCATATCGATACTATATATTGATACTATATAGATCCAATATGCAAATACTACTGTACAGACAGTATTTACAGTATACAAGGATATTCAAACGGAAACTATTAATTTAATAGCATCCGCGTCTTAGAAATACTGACAATGGCATTTCTCAAATTTGTAGATAATATTAACAATACCAACTTCTGTCCGTTATTTATCAGTTTCTGAATGAAACTACCTGCAGTACACTTGATTTGACACGAAGTACCTATTCCCAAATGGCTGTCCATTATCGTCTCAGTCCCACTTCCGGAAATCAAAAAGAACAGGAAGCGGCTCATTTGGGAGGTGTCTATTTGAAGATATTTTCCCGCCTGTAATTAAGTACTTCAAATTTTTTCGCGGGCTTTTTTGATTTGGAAGTGTGGATGGGTATCACGCTGTACTGTCGGTCACAAAGCGTGGCTCTTTTTACTTTCCCTGCAATACATGGTAATATATAGGGACAGTATTGAAATCAGGTCGAGAATCGCAAATCGAGTTTTCGAAGGATCTATACGTTTCGAGACCTCTAGAATAGGAAACAACTATTTTTAGCATGGCGTCTGTGTGTGTGTCTGTGTGTCTGTCTGTCTGTGCAGATTTTGTATCTACTCTAACTACAAAACTAATTGACCGAAAGACGAACCTGACTAATTGACTGAATCATAAAATGTTGTCTGTCTGTGCAATGTATGTATCCACTCTAACTCAAAAACTAATGGACCGAATTTCCTACAATTTGGTAGGTAAGTCACTTGTGTGTCACCCTGGTGCTGATTAGTTTTTGGTATAATTCGGGATAAAAGAACGCACCCTTTTTTGCGAAATGGCCCGCAAAAATCAGCTGTATCCACTCTAGCTGAAAAACTAATGGACCGAATTTCATAAAGTTTGGTAGATAAATCTCTTCTGGGTTACCCTGGTGCTGATTAGATTTTGGTACGATTAAAAAAAAATAACCTGCTGAAATGGCCCGCAAAAATCGTCAAAATCTGAAGTGAAAGACTACGTATGCTCAAATATATCTATTAAACGCTTGTTTTATACGTAATTTTTAACGAGGAACAGAATAAGATCAACCTCATTACTGTATAACTAATCGTTCTCGCCATATTTGAGTTTTTTCGCATTTTTACTATATCGCCTTTGGAAAAAATATCCAGTTGCCAAATAAAAACAACATTGAATTAAAAGAGCAAATTCAGTGTTATTTTGTGCAATTAAACTCAATTTAAGCCATTATTAAAGAAATAAAGATAAAATGAATTTGAGTCTGCAGGGAAAGTCATGTGCTGCCCACATCAGATTTTTTTTTTGTACTTTCCCTACAATACATGGTAAAGTATAGGAAAAGTATTAGAATCATGCCGAAAATCGCAACTCGAGTTTTCGACGGAACTACACGTTTGGGGAGCTCTAGATCACGAAAAATATGTTTTTAGCGTGACGTCTGAGTCTGTGTCTGTCTGTGCAATATATGTATCCACTCTAACTCAAAAATTAATTGACCAAATTTCATAAAATTTGGTAGGTAAGTCGACCCTGGTGCTGATTAGTTTTTGGGTACGATTCGGAATAAAAGAACTCTCCTTTTTTGTGCGAAATGGCACGTAAAAATTGCATGTACCCACTCTATCTGAAATACTAATCCATCAAAATTTTCAAAATTTGATAACTGCATCACTTATGGATTACTCTGGTGCTGATTAGATTTTGGTACGATTCAGAAAAACGTAACTTGCTTTTTTTTGCAAAATGACCATCAAAATTCGTCAGAACCTATATAAAAAACTAGGTATGCTTAAATATATCAATTACGTTCTTATTTTATACGTAATGTTTAACGATGGAAAGAATACGACCAACCCCATTACACTAGGACTAGCCGTTCTCGAGATATTTTAATTTTTTTCGCATTTTCGCTACACCACTTTTGAAAGTAAGTCCAGGCACAAAGTCACAACGAAAATTGAATTATAAGCGCAATTTCAGTGTAATTTTAAACAATTATGGCTGATGTTTTCTGCAATTAAACTCAATTGTTGAAGAAATAAAGAAAATATGAATATGAATCTGCAGAGAAAGTCATGTGCTGCCCACATTAGATTCTTTTTTCTGTCACTGGGTGGCCGGCAATATACGCGTCTGTCTTCTCGTGAGTTTTATAACAAATTCCACGCAGTGAGGAGAGGATAAAGTGATATAAACTTGAAATGGAAACGTCACAAGGCCAGTAGTTCGTAAAAGCACAACCAGAAGCAAAAGCAAAACAAGATATTTATGAAGGGGACTTCATAGGGTGATAAATGGTGTTCCCCAGCAGCGCAGACTTAGTAAACAGGAACTGAATAATATAAAATTTGAAGAATTTATAACAAAAAAAAAAAAATGTGCTTATTTACGTACCTTTTCTCACCCAAATACGCGCAAAAATATTAGAGGTTCAAGGAACCCACACTTTTTGAACCCCCAATTACTTTATTTTGGGTTCCTGGAACCTGCAATATTTTTGGGCGTATTTGGGTGAGAAAATGTACGCAAATAAGAACTTTTTTTTTTTGTTATAAATTCATCAAATTTTTCATTATTCATTTCTTGTTTACTATATATAAAGTTGTATGTATATAGAAATTTACTCCTTAGACAGTTTATTGTATTATAAACACAAGATTTTAACTCAGAAATGATTTGAAAAGAAATATCTTGACACTTTTAACATTGGCAAAAATACCTGAAAATAAATGTCACATTCTTTGTTATTTTTATAAAGAAAATTGAGTTGGAAATTCACACAGTATCTGTATATTGTATATAATAATGTTGCATTTAAAAAATGTAAAATAAATGAAAAAATCTGATGTGGGCAGCACATGACTTCCCTTATATAATGCAGTAAATTTACTACTTTTAAAGGACAAAAAATAGGTTATTCTTATAGTAGATACTTATATTCTTTGCAAGATATTAAATTTTTGTCAATGAGTCGTCATTTTCATTGATTTAGCATCATTTTATCCATTTGGCGAGATTTTCGCTACTTTGGCAACATTTAAAAAAGTAACCAAGTTGGCGACATTCCCCCAAATTCGTCGTTAAAATCTAACCAAGCGTTATGGACGGAGAAATAACTTATTCTTATAGCAAATAACTGACTATTGGCGTTCAAATACAAAAATGCTTCTCAAAGTATCTTTTATCATGAATGGAAAGAGCTAGATCCACGAGAATGATGTCAGCAAATTTATCGCATGATATTACATATGAAAAGTCAACATGTTTCTCAACAGTTAATATTTTTTTTTAATTTGTGGGATTTTTTGATAAATTTATTTTTAAAATGTGCAATATCTCGAAATCGGTTCATGCTAGCGTTCTAAAGTTTATATAAATAGTTTTCTAAGGAAAAATTACGTAAGAAATGTCTATTTACGTAACTTTATTAAAGGTTTTGATTTTTTGATGATTTTTTCAAACTTTCACTCGAAAATTTAGGGGGTTTCTGAACATTCGATTGAGTTTAAAAACAATAGGCCTCCTGTGCTCATGGATTGTAATTTTTGTACAAAATTTCATTTGAATCGCTGCATTCGTTCGTGAGATATCGTATCCACAGACTCACTGACACACACACAGATATCACCTCAAAAATGCTCGATTTGTGATCAGGGATGCTTGAAAAGTGCTCTCCCGTCGAAAACTCGAATTCAAATTTTTGACCCAATCACAATACTTTCCTTATACATTATGCTATATATATAAGGAAAGTAATAAATAATTATCTAGAGAAAAAGAAATATTTTTGTACTTAACTGTAATTTACTTCATGTTAGCATTTCAGACGTCTTATTGAGCCAGATAATTTGACTGAATGAAATTTAAATTTGACTTAAATCCTTTAAAAAATGTATGGGTCATTCAATTTAAAATCTCTGGAACCCAAATAATTTTCCAAATCAACGCTTATGGTGTGTACACTTCATTTTTGACGCAACTTTTAAGCATGTTTATTCACTTTGGCATGTTTCATCTCCAGAACCGGAAATGGAATTCTTTAATGAACCCTTTCCTCTCTGGAATTCGATGTTGAATCCATATCAGTAATCACCTTAGTTCTAGCTATAGCCAATCCTAAGAAATAAATGTCTCAAAATATTTGAAGCGGAAGTGAATAAGTAACCGTAAGTAGAAATCCTTAGTGAGTCCTCCAACATCCTTTAGAATTTGGCGTTAATGGAATTGAAGAACTGATATTGCATCAGTTTTTTTTAATTAATTTCAATAATAAAATGATATTTTCATCAATAGCCCATCATCAGAACATGAGTTTATTACATTTGGTCCTCAAGAAATTTTTGAAGTGGTGCCCCCTGCTAGCCATTTATCTACTCATAATTCAGGAGTCGGTCAATGGGAATGGATCATAACCCCCTCTCCCCCATGATTAAAAAAATTATTACTTCTCCCTCCTATTGCAGTCAGGGCTAAAAATAATACCCTGCATTGGCAGTGGATCGGAACTCCCTACTTCTACTAGAAAAATTCGAAAACTCTTGCTTTAAAAAGTTTTGTGCTCAATGCATCGCCTGCACCGCGCTGACGAGCAGCAATGACCATGGTTCATGAGTGGTTATGAATGATCAGGTGAGCAAGTTCTTCCTTTTAACGAAAACCATACAGGGCTAGATTAAAACAGGGGCCCTCGTACACAGACCTAGGTCCCCACATCAAAGCCACCCTACAAGCAAAATAGAAAGCTGGCTTGTGCAAAAAACAGCAAACTAAACATTTTGTTCATTTAAAAAAGTTACCCTTTGATTGGTAACTTTTATTTATAAGTATCGAAGGTAAACAATAATGTGCAATTTAAACAATGTTTAAGAGGCGATAATTTCAGAATTTATACAGAGTGCGAATTTTTTACATTTGACAACAAAAATACCAAAAGTGCCATTTTTATTAATTAAAATACCCTGCTAATAGAAAACGGAAAATTCTATTAAATTTCCTGATAGTAGAGTTTTATTTTAGTTGGGTGGGAAAGTGTTGCAAATTCTTAGTCCTCAGATATGAGTAGGGGCCCTGAATACTCAATTGGGCCCCCTACTAATAGTAGAGGACTAAGGTCCTGTCCCGAACCTCTTACTCAAGGTCCAGTCCTGAAACCAACACCGCCCCCCCCCCCCACACCCCCTTTATTCTGCCACAATCTCATTTTACCAAGATCCTGACTACATCTATGATCGTTATCATTGCGTTATGTGTTTGTTTAAAGGTGTACAAAACTTTAATTTTAAATTTTAAAAAAAATGTGAGCTTTTTTTTAAGACCTTGTAGGTCTGTCGAAAGAGATTTGGTATTGAGATCCTGAGGTCTAGGGATCGGGTCCTTTCCTCGGCAAAATTCATAACATATACCACTATGTGGTCTTTTTTAACACTTTTCAATACAGTTGAAAAGTGTTTATGACTTTGGTCATTCTGTCTGTCTGTCTGTCCCTTCGCACGATAACTGCCGTATAACTGACTGACTTCATCAAAATGAAATTTTAGTATGTTGTTGAGACGGTCTGTGGGACATGTGGGAATGCAAATGAATAACATCACCCAATTAATTTTGGATTGAACCCGGGTTGAAAAAATGAAATACATTGAACTCTATGGGACCTAATTTTTCAAACATTTTTTAAGCAAAATTAAAATTCGCAAATTGCTTTGAACATTTTAGGAAATATACAAATTATCCCATAAAATATATAAAAAAAAATTGAGCAAAATATGTTCGGTAGTTCTTTAAATAAAAATTAAAATAATAATTACACCCATGTTATATGAAGAGATCACGTGACCCACTTCCAAATAAAATATAGCATCCATTTTTTTCCCAGTGTCAAAATCGCGATTTTTAAGGTTCTTTTAAATTTATATTTAGTGTTGCATCGTTCAAAAACCGCTTTATTTTTGCTTATTTTCTGTGCATTTTTTATTCTGCGCCAACGCAATTAAAATATTGAGTTTAAATGATCATCAAACTTTGATTATTTCTACAACGAAGCCTAATTTTAACGTATGCAGAATGTAAACACACCAAGCTGTAAGATGAGTTGTATAAGAATTGCTGAATTTTTTAACGCAAAATTATTTAGCTCTGGAGTCTGAAATATAGATGATATGAATGAAATATTCACTGATTTTACAAAGAGCGATTTTATAACACGATTTTATAGCCTTGGCTTTTTTGATGATGTTTTAAACATGGAGTTAGAAAGTACTTTTACCAAAGTTTTAAGTTTTTAAATAAAATAAATTATTGTAGTACTGTGATAACTTAAAAAGTTTCACCACTGAATGTATCGCATTTTAGAGATGTTTAATTCAAATTGCATTGCAGTTGCAAAGTGTTTCATAATCAATGCTTTATGTATGATTGATCTTTCTTGTTAATATTATATACAGATGTCGATTTTTACAGATATTACAGATATTACAGAAATGTTATACAGATGTCGATATGACGATTTTTTAATATTATATACAGAGTTCATAGCAAACTACTTAAGCACCCCAATCAATTTGTAAGGAAAGGTCCACCAGTGTACACGTTATATCTTTCTACAACAAAGAAACCAGTAACCGTTCTAATAAAAGTGATAGCAGCGTCCCTAGATGATAATTTAGAAAGTTAGGATAACAAACAATCGGCAAACAAAGTGAGATAGATGAAAAGACTTTTTGTGAAGTTGCAGAGTTTTATCTTGAGAGTATGAATCAACACCAGGAACGACCGAAACGCGTGTACGAAAGATAATAAATACCTGGCAAAAAGTCGTATTATCAGGGTCGGTTACACTAACAATGTTCGTCAAACTGCGCGATAAAATTCTTTCTCGAATTTAAATGCGAATTCGAATGCAAGAGCAAGTAAAAATATCTGGAAATGCCTGCAAATTATGAGAATACAAAAGTTTGATATTTGTTTTATATGGTTTCTTTGTGACAAGATTTTGTGACTTTGAGAAATATGAGAAAAAATTGAACTTTTACAAGTTTCCCTTTTCGATGAGGTTGGAGACCGAAATTGTTGTCCTACAGACATGCAGGTGGAAATTATTGACTATAATGCACTTAATGGCAAATGTAACGAAATTACTTCCATTCCTGTCCATCCAAATTATGTTGAACGAGTATCCATGGGAAAATCGGAGGAAAATTTTTATTCACTGAAAATCAAAAGCAAAATATCTTTAAATTTGATTATTTTATGTCAAACACGTCTTCAAAAAGAATATTTTCAGTATACATTTTATATACAGTGGGCTGTCGTTTAGATGGACAGTCCAGGACCAACATCTATTGTACGTATTAGTAAGAGTCCATAAATCTGACGTAAAATATTAAAGAAATAGTAAAATGGTAATGAAAGTTTGTTATCCTCAATTTTATGTGACCATACTAGGTACATTTCAAAATACAATCTTAAAACAAAAGCGACAGAAAATTTAAATCAAAAAATTTTAATATGTATAATGAGGCAAATTTGATAAAAATATTAACATTCAAAACATAAACAAAATGTAGTTGCACGTATTACTATTTTTAAAATGAAGTAACCTCTATGTGTTTCTTCTGGGTAAAGAATTTTCTTTTTCTGATGCCATTCTCAATTTTAGTCAATTGCTCAAAAGTATGTTTTGGAACATCTTCTACTGATTGAAAAATTAAATACATTTTGTCTATCTTAACGAATGAACGACGTATTAAACGATGTTTATAACATGCTGAGTGAGCGTCCACAGACCTTAACTGAGGAATCCGTTTCTGTAGGTGTAGGAATCGATGTTGCTAGTCCCGAGCCAGGCCCGAACTCGGGACTCAGTGCTTACAAGACCGACATTATAAGGTTAGAGCAAAAGCTAGCTTCCACTCCGAACTTATAATTCGGGTATCCTAGCATCTTCGATCGATGTCTTTGGCAGGAGCAGAGTCGACTGCTGCCACACACTCCACCCCCTGATGAGAAGCCCCGGTTGAATTTCGGCGAGGAGGGGGGCCACCCAGAAAACCCCGCGTGTCTCAGTCCGAAGCTCAGTCGAGGGGCTGAATGGCCCATTATTAACGAGAAATCCATTATAAACGTGTGCCGTTTTAACGAGACTCCACTGCAGCATTATTCACCTTAGCAAAATTACTCAATATTATCTCATTAAATCGGTTTTGATATTTTCTTTCTCAAGTGACAGGAGAGTATTATAATGGCAGAAGTGTTAACTGTCGGTTAGACCTAACTGTACTCTTACTGAAGGAAGATCTTTGGTTAAAATATAAAACTTTTACTTTAAGACTTAATTAATCAGCAGGAAGTTATATAATAAGACAAAATCATCGTGTTTAAAGTATTATTATAGCGAAATGTTTTTTTATTTGGCGTAATTTCTTACTTTATTAAGAGCGAGTTTTTCTATATTAAAAAAAAAGTAGCCGATGTTTGATACATTTCTCGTTCCAAAATATTCTCAGCTTCGTATTGCAAAAACTATAGCACACAAAAATATAAAATTTGGTACACTTGTAGAGAAATATCTGGGGAACACGCAGAAATAAATCGTTTCTCGATTTAAACTTTAATTTGAGAGATATTTGATGTCAAAATAAAAGACAAAATGTTTGAGCTGCAAGCTCGCGTCCTGGACAGACTAACAATAGCAAGAATACAAATTTTTGCAGACGTGTGCCTACATAATTGAATTTTTGAAGGACGGAGCACTTCTTTTTATTTGCTCGAATTATTCTACTTTTTATGCACTTCTGTAGTGAAAAATGTTCTTTCGTATCGCCGCGTCCATCAAATTACTCTGCCTCATACCGGGAAAACTCCAGCATACAAAAATATCAAATTCGGTACATTTGTGGAGAAATAATAAGGGAACACGATGAAATAAAACCGTTTTTCCATTTAAACTTTAGTCTGGCTTGAAATAGGTCGGACAGCTATCTCTACGAGCGCCAGCGAGTATAGGAAGCGAAGCCTCCCGAATCGCGAAATGAGTTACAGAGGTTGGCGAAATTTAGCGAGCAGGAAGCCGAGCCTCCTAGTTAGAATAAACTTAGAGGCTTCCTAATACTAAACATAATATAAACTGAATATAATTGGATTTTTATTTAAACCTGATATAGGCCAAGTTAGGAAACAAGATGGCTGGAATGGCACGCTCGATATCTAATAGTCAAAAGGTGGCATATGCAATAAAAAGATTGGTCCCCACTGTTCTACAACTTCATTGCCTTTTTCTCTATCTCGCTTTGTTTCGGAATTCGTTATCCTAGCATTTTAATTTTTCCGCTGTGGGCGCTACAATCACTTGTATTCATGGGTAGGGTCATCTCACTATAGAAAAGCAACTTGTACACTCATGAATCTTCCTTAGAATGTTAGTGTGGTGCTTTGGGATTTTCCTATAGGAACTGAGCATTTTTAATAGACCGACGTTTTGACCTCCCCCTCTACCCTATTAAACAGCTGCTGTACTTATAACCTTTTAAAAAGCTAAATCTAATATCTAGATTTCCTAAACTCCAACCGCCGCTTAATAACCGCTGTAACCGCGGCCGTATGTTCGATGTTTGTTCGTCACCGAAAAAATATTGAGACTGCACTCCAGAAATGATATTATCTTATCGAGAATTGGGTATTAACCGAAGGCGGTTTACGTAAGAAAGATAAGTGGCACGCGACCAGATGTTTGAAAAACTCCAGAAGTCGCCAATGACAGGGAAATACACACACACACACACAAGAAAAAAACGTATTTACTGGTAACGTAAAATAGATTAGATCATTTTTTTCTTCTTCACTTTGTTCACTCTTCAAATGCATAAATGCGAATGATGTTTGCTTTCTCTTGCAATTCCGCAGAGAAAGTGTTGATTTCGAGAAAATGTTCGAATTCGAGATTTTGATAGATTGGAGAGTTTTATTACCTCCCGAACATATTTTGGATACTTTTTAAGAAATATATTCGTCTGTACGTGCGAGGTATAGACGCGATAATAGTAATAATAATAATAATAATAATAATAATAATAATAAAATCGAACATTTGTACCACTTTGAAATTTTATATGTGGATACATCATGCAAAAATACTATAAATTGACGGAATTTTGAGTCATTTCGAAGATTCGACATCGGATTATTCGAGATTTAAGACTTTCGTAACATTATTTCCTGTGGAAGAACAAGGTAATTCCAGGAACAATATTGATAAGAAGGGTAATCGAAAAGTTGCACACATCAAATTTTTTGAGCCAACGGCCCTACCGTACTGAAAACACCGGTTCTCGTTAGATCACCGAAGTCAAGCAGCATCGGGCGCGGTTAGTACACCGTGGGAACACCGCGTGCTGTTGGCACATTTCGGGCGCGGTAGCCCGGTGGTTTGCGCGCTGGATTTGCACACTGCCACAACTGCCGCCGTGTTCATGCGGAGTACGATCACGTTAAACATGTGGGTCCGTAAGTCTTTCCGAGAGGTTCGTGGTAGGGGAAGGTGGGTACGGTCCTTGTGGATGCCTCCCCCACTGGGTTCCGGTCTAAATTGGGTGGCACTTCCCGGCCGTCCAAACGGTTATCTTACACCTTACTGGTACCGGCCATCCACCAAGTTACTCTATGTCCTAAGATGAGTCGGGTGGCCTGGGCTTTCGACACCTTACTGGTAGGTCGGACGGTCGGGGTCTTAACAACAACAACACATCAAATTGTAAAACAATATTTATAATAGTATAGATAGTGCACGAAGAAATTGATGTCATAAACCTTTCTTTAGTTATAGGTAGCACTGATATACCTTAAAAAACATATCAGAAATATCGTCTGTTGATTTCAATATATCAGAGGATAAGCTCCAGAAATCTTTTGTATCCATTGTAAAACATGGCGTCTTCCCAGAAAGAATTTTTGTTTTAGAGCGATCTTTCTATTGCCATTCTTATAAGAATATCATTGGCACTTTTAGAAGAAATACCTATATGCACCAAAGCCCCTAACAATTTAAGAAATGCAGGTTAATAAACTGTTTTCTTGAAACTGGACCTACTGCGGATAGAAAGGAAGAAAAATCAGGCCTATTTTTATTCAGGATAAACAGTAACTATTAGGTTTTAGAGCATGGGAATTTCTTCTGAAAGTCTTCCATGACATTTGCATAAGAATTGCTACACAAATATTGCTTTAAAATAAAAAATAAAATCGAAGAATCCCTCTGAGAGAAAGCAATGTTAAAAATTGATGAAAAAGAGGTCTGTTATAATCGTCTGGCGTATAAAAACAGCAGACGACATTTCTGATATATTTTTAAGTGTATACTAGTGTCATCCAATTGGAAAAAACTCTACTATTTAAATTTCTTTGTACATTATTGGTAATTAATAAAAAGTATAAATAAATGCTGCTACTTAATAATTTGAAACGATATTTAATAAAAACATTATATTTTTGAGCGTAGGAAATTGAGTAAAAAAAATAACGAAATTTATTGATCTCACTTGAGGTTTAAGTTTCTGGTTCATCACTTCGAGAGAGACAGACATATTTGGAAAGTATGCATTTTTGCAATTTTTCCACTTAACAGATCCACATTTCATTCTGGTGATGATTCTTTTTTTTCCATATTATTGTACAGAGAAAGTATTTCTAGAAAATTTTTGAGTTCGAGAACACAATACAACAATGTGACCCGGTAATAAACCCCTCACGGTAATAAACCCCTCACGGTAATAACCCCTCGTCGGTAATAAACCCCTCACCTTTCAGAGATTCTGGCTACGCCTTTGCTACCAACTGCAGAATTCTGCACTCAATTTGGCAGTCTTAATATTAGAAACACAATTTAAAACATTTAATCTTTCACCTTGAAATTCTAACTTGACTTGGGCACTTTCAACATTTTCCCACTTTACCTTCCTGTACCTGGTCGATAAACCTAGTTATTCGTTTTCTTAAAAAGAAAAAAAAAATCGTCTGAAGACAGCTGTAATCTTAAAATTTTCCCAGAAAAACTTACAAATCAAACCTGGCATCACTATCAGGTGCGAGACTGGTGTGGCTTCTCCCAGGTTTTCGATATTCCAACATAGCGTGTGTCACCTGGTAGAGCATCTGGTACCCCCTCGGATTCATTTAAATTTCAAGAAAGTTCAAGTGTGCCAGAAAAAAAATGGCAATCATTTCAGCTAAAAAGGGAATTTTAAAGAAAATTATATCTTGCAACAATTATCAAGGTATTGTTGACGAAGCTAACTTGGATAATTGAAAACACGGTTTAAAGGAAAATAGAAGATTCTTCATAAAACTGAATACGTAATACGTAAAATATCATATGCATAGCTTTCCCTTTTTACATATAAATGTAAAGAAACTTAATTCGAAATTTGTAGTGAAAATTATAAAAAACAAATTATTTTAAAACTATAAAAAAAACTCACTATTTTATACATAGAATAGTCAAAACAAAGTGTCAGTAGTAACAAATAACCCAATATTGCCACTCAGTAAAAAGCATATAATTTAAATTTTTCTGTTATTAACAAAACTAATGACAAGCGATAAAATAACCCCAAATGAAAGAAACAAAATTTGCATTCATTTTAATATCGTCTGCAGTTTAAAAGATTTGTTTTTTATTTCATTAATTTATAAAACTTCCATAATTTTACAGAAAGAGGCACAAACAACAATCGAGTCACGTTAGATTTTGAATTGCATTTATTATAGAAAGACCCAGAAACGATTAGGTTACGATAGTTTGGAGACTCAAATAACGATTGGGTTCCGTTTGTTTGGAAGCTCATATAACGATTAGGTCACGCTCAGAGTGCCGAAAAAGTCAGAAGGTTGTGAAAATAGACAAACAGAAGGACATACGGAAGTCCAAATTTTAAGTGGGGCACATTTAAGGCTACCCATTAAAATTTCATAAAATTCGGTACAGCCGTTCCCCCGTGATGATGAGATAAACAAACCAATGGATTTTCAATATGGGCGCTGCAGTGCCCTATACACCAATCACCAAATTAGCGCGAGTTCGATTAGCACAAAACTCGATTTAACATGGTTTATAATTAGAAACCAAATTTCAATTAGCTTTATATTTAGTCTAGTGAATTGAAATTTCAGATGTAGGTTTCATTCATAAGGCGGTGATATTAGGTTATATAAATATTTCAATAAGCAAAATACACTTTCTGCGAAGGATACGGAAAACTTGAGCAACGTATATAAGCACAAATAAAATGATAATGCAGCTTACAGCTGTTTCGAGGATACATTGGATCTCCTTCGTCAGTGCAAGAAAACCCGAAATTCAAAAAAAGGAATGGGTTTTGATAATTAGTCCATGTACAAGTTATCAACTCAGCATATTTGTACCTACTGATTACAACAAAATTACAGTAAATCGATATAGAGTAAAATAATTATGCATATTTTATAGCCAGTTCAAAATTATCTCCTTTGAACCCTAGTTTACTGGGTGTTTCACCTTGAAAGGTTTGACATTCCTTCGAATCTCTCCTCATCTTGCAATCTGGTTGAACTTTTTCTTCCCAGAAATTCAACCATCAGCAGCTGTTAATCTCTTTTTCCCATAAAAATTTAAAATATACCTTACTCGATAATCAGGTGCCAGAGTTTGAAACCTTGTATGTGTTGTGCCTTGCGCTCCGTGTGCGCCACCTGGTGCAGCATCTGGCGACAGCTGAGTGTAACACCGGCCGTCTGATAAAATCGAAGATGTTTGCATTAACGAACTAGGAAGCAAAAACGTAATTAACATTTAGCTGTGTCTTTTTAATAGCTTCTGGGGATGAAATAAAACCCGACAATTGTTTAGACATATCTTTGTGTGTTCTTTTTTTATTAAGATACGAAATTGGAGTTTAATTGAACTAGAAACACACGTTGAATTTTAAATAGTTTTAAAAACATTTTGATCATTAAGAATAATAGAAGACAGAGATTTGTTTCTTTTAGAGTACTGGGTAGATATAGTTGGACAATCTGGGTCCTCAGTCGGTGGCGTGCTTGTTTTCAGCTTCAGATGCCGTGGTTCGAGTCCTAGCCCTTAACTACAAGGCCGACCATAAGGGGGGGGGGGCGGATACCACTAGAATGGAGAAGGCTCTGACCACGAATATCTTCTTTTGAGGGCTGGAGAAGACATGGAAACTTCAAAGAAAATGAGAAAATCAAATATGGGGGCGGCCTCTGATAAAAGTGTATACGGGTGCCCACAATTTCTATGTATGGCCCTGTTACCTAGGTGCCCAACTTGACCCAATGAGTCCACTCAATGGGTCAAGGTGAGAGCATACATATTGTGACTCGTAAAAAATTGAATAAGTTGAAAATGGTGACAATTCATACAGGTCAAAGAACATCCTTAAAACTAAAACTATAAAACAAATACCTAAGGAACATGGAACAAAAAAAAAAGAAAATATATATAGTCTTTAAAATAAGCTCATTAAAGTCCACGAATGAAGAAAAGGTGATAGATTATTAAAACGAAACACGTAAATATCATTACTAAAATTAATTGGAGTTTTAAATTTGGAAGCACTATTCAATGTCATTATTATTATTATTTTTTTTAATTTTACTGGTTTTCAGAGCCACCCGGGATAATACGTTTGATAAAATATTAGCTACATTGATTTGTATATATATATATATATATATATTTGTCATTTTTCAATGTTATTATTTTATTACATAATTTTTAATAATTAAATAATAATAAAAACCCAGAAAATAAGTAATTATAAAAATAATTTGCTTTAATTTTTAATCGCTGATGCTGTTTCCTTTTTAAAAATTGCATTTTTTGGATACAGCCTGCATATACACTCTTTAAATTTAATCGCACTTTAATCACTCTTTAATAAAATTATTTATAGAAACAAAGGACGCTACAAAATTCTTAATTCGGAAGTGCCTAAGTCTGGGAGTGAAACAATAATTCCTCCCTTATTCGTTTCGGCTTAAAAAATTCGCATGTGCATATGCTGGTCAAATTGTATATATATGGAGTCTGTTTTATAAACACCATTTTAGGAAAATTTCGGATTTTCGCAAAGAAACTTTTGTAAGGAAACTTTCCCTTATATTGACATCCAATTTATCGTGACAATCCCCATTCAGTTTGTTGCCATCTATATTGGTCCACATCTGTGCTTGATTGAAAGGATGAATTGAATGAAAAGGTCTTTACTAGCGGTAAATTAAAACTTCTTCATTATATAAAGTGCTTGAATATACACAGTTTTCATGTGTTTTCAGAATGCCTACACCACACCTTATATACGCACCAAGCCAGCTCACGTCAAAGTAATAAGTGGTCACAATAATGTATAAAATAAGACCCTGTAATGTATATAAGACCCTGTATAAAATATAATACATAAAATACTTGGATATATATATAAAATATAATATATAAAATACTTGAATATTTAAAATATAATATACAAAATACTTGAATTTAGTCAAAAATATATATTGATCTCGTATTTTGAATGAAACATTCAACATCTTTATTAATTAAATAATGCAGACTATTTAAATGATTTAATTCAAAATATTTTTAAATTCAATTGTTCAAATCATAAAAATTATTATACTTTCAATGATTATGTAAATTTAAAAAAAATTCCTGTTTTTATGCTTCTGATTAACCTAATAAAACCAATATTACAAAAATATTCTTGCAGTTTACTATCTCCATAAGTAATTAGCATAATACAGGACAGTAAAATTTTGGATTTTTTACTTCCTTCGATAAAATTATAAAAATGAAAGAAAAAAAAATGAATTAATATTGAAATTAAAATTTAAAAATATATGTTAAATATATACGAAAAATAAACTCCACCCGATTTTTGCATACATTCATATTTTACATTGTACAAATCTATAGCACAAAGATGTAAATATATGTCTCATTTTGCAGCGTTTAAATTTACGCCAAGATTTAAACCCTAGTTTCAACAAAAACTTTGGTATTATTGCAGTTTCAGGATTGCTTTTGGAATGTAAATCTTAAACTACCATGGTCGTATGTGAGAGGGTCAGACACCACTCGAGTTGGAGGGCTCGGACGTCAGGCGGAAGGGGATCCTTTTTCTTTTCGGAGGAGGAGGAAGAAAAACATTATAGATAGATTCATAAGGAGGGGAAAATCAAAAATATGGAATTTATGCATTATTTAAATATTATTTATGGAAAATATGCATATTATCTATGCATAGTCATTTGAAAAAAAATTGCGATAGATATTCAAGACAAATTATTCTCTAAATTATCTTTAGTCATATCGTTGTTTATTTATTCTTTCTTATTCTACTTTATATACATTATTTTACCTTAAAATACATTTTAAATTTCAAGTTATACACATAGCTTCCAAACGCATGTTAACCTTAATGAAGTCCGAAATTTCAACAACAAAACAAGTATATAATTAATGGATATTTTTTATTTCAATATTTATACAAAATTCCTTTTTTCATTAAATCAGCCATTTAAGAACAAATCTAATCTAATTTTCCATTCAAATCCGAACATTACAGACAAATTGAGAATTTAAAAATGCCTTCAGGAAAAAATCGGCCGAACTACTGTTTAAAATAATCTGAAATGAGAATAAATTGCTAATAACAGTTTGAACAGTTAATTCAATGTATCAGTTAGTTTCGGAGATGAAAACAGTCTTCTTCTTCACGACAAAAATACAGAGTTGCTACACCAACAAATGCAAAATTATATTCATAAACGCCTTCTGGTCTGAACCTGATTGATTGAAATCAACTATTTGTGCTGTTACTAGCCAAGTATTTTAATTTCAAATTATATTTTAGTTGTCACAGATCTCGCCTACAGGAACGAACCCAAAGCTAGAAATCCCGCTCGACAACATCAGCATTTATGGACCGGTTTCTTCCTTTTCATCTCTCTTCAGCACGGAATAGATGAAAACTGTAATTAGCAATAATAAAACTTATCATGTTCAGAAATTTTGAGACCCTTTGACCTGGCCAGCTCCCTCGTGGCTAGCATCTGGGTTATGACCCGCATGTTGAATACCAACGATTTTAACTAAAGAGCTCAAAATTTTTACTGAGAAATTTGACTACTTCTTTTAAGAAAAGGGAACAATGCTGTAATCTATTTTGGAATTAAAATAAATTGATCTTACTATCTGAATTACGTTAGAATATATCGCTGCAAAATAATAATAGACTAAATTTTAATTCATAAATACAATTTCATTTATATATCTTTCGAAGTTTAAATTTCACATTTTTCTATTATATCTACAAATCGTAGAATAAACAATACAAAGAGTTCAACGATATGTCAAGTATTTTTCATTTTTCTCACAATTTTTTAACCCCCAAACCTGAAAAATTCCACCGACCTTACCAAAAAATCAGGTGAGAAATTCAATATCCCCACATTTCCACACACTGTCGAAAGAACCCCTTAGAAAGAAAATCCACACAAGCGTCACCTGGGGCCCCCCCCTCTAAACGACATCTGCGTGAGCGAACCTCCTTAGTACGATGCAGCAAACTCGGAAGGGTTCAGTACGAAATCTGCCTTTCGAGGGCCCAACTCGGACCGGAAGTCGTGTATAGGCGCCAGCTGGCTCCTTTTTAAAGCAGATGGTTATGGAACTTGTACCTCACCACCGGTTGGTGAGCAGCGAGATCACCTTGCTGCTCTCGAGTCTTCTTCCATCTTTGTAGAGATCATGAAGACGCCATTTTTTTCGGCGTGACGTCACGAGAACTTGTGAATGGAAGTGCGTCAGGCGACGCGCGCGCCGCCACAGTTGGAGTACTACGAGATGATGTAAGAGTGGTCGTAGAACTTTTTTTAGGGATATTTGGGGGGAAATGGGTGAGTGGCGTCGTAACTTTGTGCTTCTTTTGGAAAAGTGAATGAATGATAGGAAAAGATGTTCCATGACCTCATTACCACAAGAAAGTCGGAAAATTTTCTAATGCGTAAAATGCATTTTGTGATTTTGTGATTCTCTGCAGAATAAAATAGGATAAATTTCAAAAGCAGCTGTCAATTAAAAAATCACTAAAAAACATTTTTTACACTTGCTTTCCTTTTTTAGAAAAAAATATAGTAGAATAAAATGTTCTGCAGTGGAATATAGGAAATTAAAGATGTTTCATTTTCCAGACTTACTATTATAAAGCCACATTTCAGAGGGTCCCATTTTCAAGCAAGCAATTTCCCCTAATTCCTTAAAATTAATTTTAAAATTCAAGAATTCTATTAGATTTACAACCATATAAATAGAAGTGTTTATCAATTTTATGTAATCTACATTTTGCAATTTACTCACGTGAACAGTCGTTCTTATGTTATTTTCTCTTTCAATATTGAGTTTTTATTTCATAATGTATTTATTGGGAAGTTAAACACATATTTTGATGCAAAAACATGCTCTAAGACAATTTGACCATTTTGAACACGTTAGCAAGAATATCCATCGATTTGTGTATGTGTGTGTGTGTATACGTAGTGTGTTGAACAGACATTCATGATTTGCAGTCATGATCTAGAAAGGGAGGGGGGGGGGCTACGACGGAAAGAGAGAATGTACAGTGCTAAGTGTCGTGTTCCATTATAGACTCCATGGAGAACTAATGTAATATTTTCATCGATTGAGGGGGGGGGGTATGACCCTCCACCATCCCTTGCCTACTTGTGTATGTGTGTGCTGTAAGTGTATGTGTGTGCGAGTGGAAGTGTGTGCTAGTGAAAGAAAGAGGGTACAATAAATCAAATGCGTATCATGTATAGAACTAGAACCAGATAGAATGTTTTGCAATGCACATGATTGGAATTCTAATTATTCAGAATTTAACAATGAGAAATAATTCACCGTGAGATGTCAAAAAGAAGAAAAAAAAATACTGGAACATTTTTACTTCACTGCAACGTTGATACAACGTTTACAGCAAAGTAACGTTGTTGAGACCCAGACCGTCCGACCTACCAGAAAGGTGTAAGGTAACTGTTTGGACAGCCGGGAAGTGCCACCCAATTTAGACCGGAACCCAGTGGGGGAGGCATCCACAGGGACCGTACCCTCCTTCCCCTACCACCAACCTCTCGGAAGGAGCAAAGTAACGTGATGTAACTGAAATGCTATATATCACATCCACCATTTCGTAGTGAAAGCCAAGTAATTACCACGTAGCCGTGTCATTTCTCACGATTCAGTTAATTCACGTTACATTGGTGAAATATCGCATCCACGTCATAGCCCAAGATTGAGGAATTTTGTGACACCTTGTCATTTATTTTATCATTTATGTGCTTTGCGTATTTTGTCATTTATGTGCCAAAGGACGTACATGCAAAACAACGTCGCAGTGAAGTCAACGTGATGCCACAGCGACATCCTATAACAAAAATGAAATATTTTGCATGCATTCGTGACGTCTCTATATAATAACAAATGCGTCAAAAATGTAGTCACAGCAATGTCACAATGACACCAACACATGACGTCACATGCAAGTCAACTGCTATATGACATTGTGATCTACTGGGATATAGCTCCGAAGTTACCTCCACACTCGTGGCCATGTTTCTTGTATGGTATGGAATGCGAAAAATTCCCACGAGTTACCCAACAACTAATGATACAAGTCGACATGAATAATATGGATGATTGTTTGGTGTATGACTTATCATGTAAGAAATTTTGCCACTGCCTCTTTACCAGTGTGCACCACACAAGGAAGTGAAGTTGAACTTCTGCGTCCAGTTGACTCCCAATTTAGACCAGAACTCGGTGGGACAGACACCCACAGGGACCGTACCCTCCTTCTCCAGCCACCACACTCTTGAAATGACTTTCGGACTGGACTACTTGTGCCCGTGATCCAAAAAGACACTGGGATAATTTGGGGCAGCTCCGGAAATCGAACTCGGAATCGAGTGCAATCCCTATGCCTTAACCACTAGGCTATCCCTATCCAAATACCATGAATTATGAATGCATAAGGAAGCCGAGTTTTACTTCAGATACATATTTAGAACTCACCTACAGAGGGCGTTCCCACAGTTAAGATCACGCTCTCATTGCTATAACATCATCTATATTTGCGACCCATTTTTACGACTTTTACGTGCTTTTCAGAAAGGAATAGCCTATACCTAGAATGACAAAAGAAAACTTTATATGTGGCACAATTTTGTAAACCTTTATTGAGACTTAAATTTAGTCTTGAAGCAAAACGTCTTCAAATTTCTTAAAAATTGTGGCACATAGAAAGTGCCATTGTGGATATCGACAATTCACGCTGAAGAGTAAAGTGGGTCCTTTTATTCTGTTATGCGCAACGTGAGAGTGAACCTAACTTTGGGAACACTCATATAGGCGGAATGTGAGAGTATGATCTCGGATGTTGCAGCCTGGTTTAGCCTAAACTTAATATTAAATAAATTTGAAGCTGTGTATGGAGTTAGGCTAAATCTGTCGGGCTCTATAGATGTTCGCAAAATGTGTGGCACACAGCAAGTTTTCTTGCTGCCATCGCAAGTATCGGCTATCTCAAGCTGACAAGCGAGTAAAAGAAGCAAATCCGGCCCTTGGATGCTGTTATTTGCAATGATAGCGTAATCCTTGTTCCATATATTTCCAATCGAAGCTCTTTATAAAAATACTAATCCGAACTTTCATCACATTTTTCTTTTTCATTTTTTTCTTTTAAGTCTCTATATTTCACCGATTCCAGAAACTACAAGGTGTAATGCTTTTTCCCCACTCAGGTGAAAAATCCCCTTTCAAAAAATTAAAATTTCCCCCAGAAAATCTCCCACTGCAGATGCTCATCTCTCCCGAATCCAGAATGGGATTCAGAACCTAATACCACCACTCAGAGCGCAATTCTCTTTTGTTTTCGGAGCTCCCCCCTCCTTTTTGGAGCAGGTCCTAATATACCAAAACATCTGGACCAGAAAAACCAGGTGCCAACATCTCTTTAAACAAAATCGTGCGCCTTCCCCTTAAGGTTCTACGTCCCCTCGGAAAGTTTCTTCTTCTTCTTTTTGCCACTGCATTCGAAGAAGTTTCCGGTTCCGCCAAGTTCTCAACAGCTGGTACCTATGAGAAAAATCGAGTTGAGATGCTTTCTTAGAGCTGCTTCCTTTCCGCACGTTGAATGCAATTTCGGAAGATTTTTATCCGGATCTTTTTGTTGGCCTAGTAAAAATAAGCATAGAACCTCCACCAGCATATCGATGGAAATAACTAGAACAACAACTAATAACAGAGGCTGATCGGATTTTGTGCACCTATAGATACTGCCACATATGCGGCTCTACATGAAAATCCTGCGACATGTGATAGACCTTATATATACACTATTACATCTTCCGTTTGTATGCACTATTTCTCAGCCCTAGACACTACAGTATGTATCGCCTCACCCCCCCCCCCCCCCCTCCCTCAAATACTGTAGAACGCATCATCTCAGACATTTTCTTACGTACCCTTTCCCCCTGATACTACAGTGCGTTGTTGTTGTTGTTGTTGAGACCCAGAGCGTCCAACCTACCAGAAAGGTGTAAGGTAACTGTCTGGACGGCCGGGAAGTGCCACCCAGTTTAGACCGGAACCCAGTGCGGGAGGCATCCACAGGGACCATACCCTCCTTCCCCTACCACCAACCTCTCGGAAGGACTTACGGACCCACATGTTTAACGTGATCGTACTCCGCATGAACACGGCGGCAGTTGTGGCAGCGTGCAAATCCAGCAAGCAAACCACCGGGCTACCGCGCCCGAAATGTGCCAACAGCACGCAGTGTTCCCAGGTGGTCACCCACCCAAGTACTAACCGCGCCCGATGCTGCCTGACTATACTACTGCTGATACTGCAGTGCGTATCACACTAAACTCTACAGTACGTAACGCCCCTCATATACTATAGTTTCTTCTCCTACCCAGACGGTCCGACCGACGCGAAGGTGGAAAATATCTGCTCGGCCGAGACAGCGCGACCCAATTTAGTCCGCAACGCAATTGGGGTAGGAACCACGGGGACCGTACCATCCTTGACCCCAACCCATCACTTCTTGGATAGACTTTTGGTCATACAAATGTAAAGTACCCATACTCTGCGTAGACACTGAAAAAATTTTGGACTGCTTCGGGGATCGAACCTGGGTCTATAGTATGAGATCCCAACGCCTTAACCACCGGGCTCTACCTCCACCTCCATATACTATAGTTATACGTATCGTCCGTGAACTTTATAATATTTGCATCCCAAGAACGATATAAATTTATCGCGTTAAACCACACATGGCCTGGGCCAAAATATGGCACGTGGCACTTTTTATTTTTATTTTTATGTGACTCTAAAACATTCCAAAATTATTATTTTTTCACAATTATTATTATATTTTTTATATTTTTTTCGAATTTAAACGTCAATTTCAATTTGAAGCCCGAGACAATTAGCGGACCTGCACATGCCCCCCCCCCCCCCCCCCCAACCTTTTTTTTCTGTGAATGAATATATTTCTCAACTTTTCTACTGTAGAAACCTAGTTTTTCTAAACGCTCTACAGTAGAATGTTAAAATACTTGCACATATTTTAATCAGTTTTTTAATCCTTCCTGGCAAATTAATCGTAGTCAAAGAATCGGATTAAACATAAAAACTTGAAATGTGGTGTATGTGTGTGTGTGTGTGTGTGAGAGAGAGAGAGAGAGAGAGAGAGAGATGTTTACTTCATTTTATTTAAATACTTAAACTTTCGACTTGAACGATCAAGATACACAAATCATTGACTTGTAGCAAAACAATTTCTTTCCATTCAACAACAAAACAAGAAAATACCATGTTCCGTTTTCGAAGTAAACAAAGCATAAATCCATATAATACAATTCAATAAATACTAAATGCTTTTGCAAAAACCGTACTTATTCTGAAATTCTCCAAAGAATTAGTAAAAAAAAATTTCACTTTATTTTCTGATTTTTAGCCAGAAATTTTATTTTATTTAAAATATTATTATGCTCTCATTATATAATTTCTCTTAATTGCAATTACGGAACCAGCAAAAATTCCTTTGCGAGGGGAATTGGTCTGCGGACTTGCTGTTGAGAAACAATGGCCTTGGCCTTATAAGAACAAGACGTTCATCACTGCTAATCAAAGTAAACAGAAGAACAAAATTTAAATGTTTAACCAAAACTGCTTTTATCATCTCGGAGATTTCATGGGGATTCAGACCCCCCCCCCCCCTCAACCCATTTCCGCCCACTAATCTATAAACTAGCAAAAGAGCACTTGTCTCAATGAAGATTCAATCATCGGTTTATGGCTAGTCAGTCGAAATTCTTAGCCACTAAGTTTCTGAGGCGATTGTTTTTTCTTCTGCCATTTCTCTCCCAGTTGCAGGTCAAGGTACAACTTCAAATATGGTCCATATAGTCTCCTTTACCTGCTTATTTAATGCACAGGACATTAAAAAACCCTTAAGAAGTATCCTCATCGACGTAATTATCTATACATTGTTGTAACACTTACCATAAAACAGAGGGTTAGAATAAAATACCAATTTCGGTGTTAAGTGCACATCAGTCTAACATACTTCTTAATGAACCACAAGCAATTTAATAATTATTATATTAATATCGATATGGTGCATAACCCGTTTCAAGCGTCTAATTTTTTTTACAATCCACAGACCTATAATTAGTAACCAATAGGCTTTATGAACATTTTGCACATTTTCTGTAAGCATTTCATCAGAATTCAATTCATGCCGCTTCACTTTCTTACACGTTTATAGTAGTATTAAATTCTTCATATTTAATTAATAGTTTCAGTAATTTAGAAACAGGTGCTAAATACATAAAAAATGTAAGCAATTGGTTTGAATATACTGGATCCAGCTCACATTTGTTAATAATGAATGCCCCTCCTCCCCTCCAAAAAAATATATAGGTCGTGGGGGGGGGGGGGGGTACCTATACATATACAGTCCTAAAAGTGGCTCTTGCTAGCCCTCCATGTAAACTAGATTTAGATTGCTCCAAATGTCATTAGATTCTGAAATAGAAGTTATTATTGCAAACATTTCCCTTTTGCAACTGAAGTTATCATTGCAAACATATTTCTTTTATTTAACTGGAGTTATTATTACAATCCTTATTCTTTTATTTTAGCTTGTTAGTCAAATATCAGGTAGCAAAACACAGATTTCATAAATATGATTAAAAATATGTATTCTTATATAGATCAAATAAAAATTATACATGTTTTGGGCATTCAGAAAATTTTTGTATCACAGCCTCATTAAGATTTCTGTATTAATCGTATCATTTTATAATTTTTTTTTCATTTTATAATTTTTCTTTTCGTTCTACACCTCGTGTGATTCCCATTACTTTAAACAGTGATGCCAGCGGGCTTTCTGCCCGTGAATAATTTTTAAAACGAGTTTATTGATGGGATATCTTACTATAATAAAAGACACCACTCAATCACTGTCTGTGTAGCCACAACACGAAAGGAGATATTATAATGTCCATTGATGTAAATTAATTAAAAATGAGCAACGTAACGCTTCATACGCAACGTAAAGCTCCAGAATTCTCCATTGTTGTGAATAAATTAAAAAAGAGTTCAGTACCTGGCTTCGTGTTTTCAGTATCTGAGGTCACTCAACACAGAACTCCAGCATACTGCTCTTCATATACAGATAATGTGAAAATATTTTAAGAGCATTTTTGACTTGTCAAGGATCGTAGTCAGGCAGGGAGCAAACAGGGAGGGCTCAGCCCTCCCTGTTTGCTCCAAAGAGATATACTGAGCCCCGCAGATGAAAATATGGAATTTTCAGCTGTGACATGAAATATAAATATCGTATAAAATATAAATATAGGTCGTATAAAATATAAATATCGTCGAAATATAAATATAGGTTCGTAGTGGGACCCCTTTCCTCTCCCCCTCCATTCAGCAGTGCTGAATCGGTGAGATTCAGCACTGAATCTCACCGGTATGTAAGAACCTTATTAAAGATCGTCTTAAAACCAGACTCATTCCAGAAAAATTCAATTTTTTTTTTTGTTAAATAATGTTCTTAAAATGCTAAGTATTGTAACAATTTTTAAAGGGCTTTTAACACTTCCCCAACCTCATTTTAAAACACCCAGGGCTAATATGGTAACTAAAATGCAAATAAATGTCCTATAGCGTTGTTTTTTGAATTATACAAGTTTATTGAATGATTTTCTAATGTGAATAACATTTATGGTTGGGGTAAGTTTGCTGATATCGTTACGAAAAATGTAAGCACTTTGGACACTTATATCTCCAAACGTAATGAATAAATATGGAAGCAATTTTTACTTTTTTTGCAGGAAATATGGTTCTATATATAAATATAATTTAAATATTTAAATATTTTGAACTTTTTTTGTAAACTAAAAGGTTCGAGTGCGTTTCTGTCTTTTTTTGCTTACGTTCACTCGAAATATCTTCTAAACTATAAAATATACATCTAAACATCAAGAGGCAAAAATGTTCAGTAGGAAATCCAGTTTCTACATTAATAATTTATTTTTGCAAAGCTGTTATACTTTTTGGGGAATCGTCTTGTCAAATTAAAAAAGATCGAAAATTTTCCGTTTTCAGGTTTGTAATGCTTATACCTTGAAAACTAATAATACTGACAAAATAAAAATAAAAATAAATACTGACCATGACGCAAAACAAAAATTTATTCTAAATATATCTGATTGTGTTAAAATATGATTTTACGAAAAGATTCAGTAAAAAACAAATGGCATCAAGCGTTTATTCGGGAAATAAAATATTAAGATTGAAAACTAAATCTTTCTTAACCTAAACGCCAACAGCGCCATCTATCGTTTAAACTTAACTACACAATAGTTAAATGATTCTAACAAGAAAGCGAGAAGCGCGCCATCTATTTAGTTAGATCGTAACTACTCTGAGAGAGAAGTTTTCAAACAACTTTATAAAGGGCAAGAAAAATGAAATTTAAGAAAAAGTAAATATAATTTCTTTTAAACAATATTGCGTCATTATTTTATAGATGGGAATATTTATTCATAAATTTTAACTTTTTCTGAGAGAAATATACAAAAATGCCTTTAAAATGTTTTGCAATATAATGTCATGTCACGTTTCAAAGAAAACTTTTACCGGTGTGATAATATGTTAAAATATTATGAAAAATATTCTTCGGAATTACCATGCATTGATTTATCTGGAACTAATATTTTTTTTTTCATCAAAATCTGTATCATTGGTTTTTTAATTAATGACTTAATCATCAGATATGTTAACTAAGGGGTGGTGACTTAATTATAAAAATTGAAAGTAATAGTAAGATTGTGACTTACACCATGAATAATTAAATGTTCAAAATTAATTTGAAGCTAAATGCAAATAAAATAAAAAATTAAAACAAATTAAAGTAAACAGAAACGTTTTAGGATTTCTGTATTTAAATTATTGAAATGTAGACATAGGTTATTACATTGTTGAAATATTTTATTAGGTCATCTTATGCTTTTCTCAACTTTTGCCATTTAATATATTTCTGTATGTATTGTGTGATGTATACGCATTTAAAATATATAATTATTTCTTAATTACAAATGTGTTTTATTTTAAACATATTGATATGTTTTGGTCATAAATTGTTCCCCCCTCTCGCGAAATTTTTTGTGACTACTTACAAAACACTCATATAGGGAGCACTGGTGCTCCTATTGTAGAGAAACAGTATCCATGGGCCGATCCTTTGTGAACTCTTCGGCATAGAATAGTCGATGCCTGCGGCGGCAGCAAGAAAATTTGTTATATGACACAATTCTGTGATCTCCGTCTAACAAATTTAGTTCCACCATGCAGCCGGCTTGTACGAAGCTGCAACCTCGGTTCAATCTTTAAGAAATTTTAATCCGGCATCGTGGTAAGACGGAATTTGCCGATCTCAAAAGTCACAAAATTGTGTCACACGGCAAATTTTCTTGCTGCCATTGCCGGTATCGGCTATTCCATACTAAATTGCGCATGAACATTACGAAACCGGTGAAAGAACGCCGCTTTCTGTAATTGTTGAGCGATCCTAGTTAACAAAGCATTTTAAAATCTTAGTGTTTAAACTATTGGAAAGTATACATACATATTTCTAAATTTAAATTGCTTAAAAACAAATAAATCTTTTTAAATTTTAACTTTAGCTGAAAGTAAATCAACATGTATAAAATTTAAAAAATAAGAAAAATATTAGTATTTTTTTCCGATAAAAATAAAGAACAAGAAAGATCAATCATGCATAAGACATTGATTATGAAACACTTTCCAACTGAAATGCAATTTTATTTAAACATCTTTAAAATGCGATACATTCAGGGCTGATATATTTCAAATTATCACAGTACCACAATAATTTATTATATTTGAAAACTTAAAACTTCATAAAAAAGCAAGAAAGATCAATCATGCATAAAGCATTGATTATGAAACACTTTCCAACTGAAATGCAAAATTCAATACATTCAGCGGTGATATTTTTTTAATTATTACTGAACTACAATAATTTATTTCACTTGAAAACCTAAAACTTCATAAAAAAAATGAACTTTATTCAAATAACGTCATTGAAATATAAATCGTCTGGTTCTCTATGTAAAAGCAGTGAATATTTCATTCATATCACTTTTATTCCAGACTCCAAAGCTAAATAATTTTGCTTTTAAAAAAATTCAGTAATTCTTATACAACTCATCTTGCAATCACTTGTTTACATTCTGCATCCATTAAAATTAGGCTTTGTTATAGAAATAATCACAGTTTGATGATCATTTAAACTAAAATATATTTTAATTGCGTTGGCACAGAATATAGATGCACAGAAAATACGCAAAAATAAAGAGGTTTTAGGACGGATGCAACACTAAACATAAATTTAAAAGAACTTTAAAAATCATGATTTTTATATTGGGAAAAAAGATGGATTTCGTATTTTATTTTGAAGTGGGCCACGTGATCTCTTCATATAATATGGGTGTAATTATTATTTTAGTTTTTATTTAAAAAAACTCCGAACATATTTTGTCGAAATTTATTTTATATACTTTATGGAGTAATTTGAATATTTTCTAATTGGGTGATATTATTCATTTACATTCTCTCTCTCTCCCATTTGTCCCACAGACCGTCTCAACAACATACTAAAATTTCATTTCGATAAAGTCATTTTTACGGCAGTTATCGTGCGAACGGACAGACAGACAGACAGAATGAACAAAGTTATAAACACTTTTTAATTATGGAAAGTGTTAAAAATGGGGTCAAGCTATAAATTGCAATAATCCAATTATAATTGAAATTGAAGTTTAGAAGTGAAGATTGTTTAGAAGATTTTTTGCTGTGCTATGATCTTGAAATTAAGCGTTTTAATTCGAATACTAAAAAAATACCAATCGAGCAATTTCAATTGTATTGCATCAAAATGTACATTTTTAAAAATATTAACGTTATTAAATGATTCTTTATTTAGTGAAATATTAAGGATCACTCTGGGTCTGACTTATAGATGGTCGGGCTGAGAATTTAATTGGTTTGGGGGCCCCCTCTACATAATATTTTTAAATTTACTTGTATCATTAACAGTAAACAAATATTTTAAATGAATATACAATAAAATATAAATCTAGATATAGATAAGCACAGCAATATAAATTTTTTACATCAAATTTGAAATAGAATAATTTTGCGAAATTTGGAACCCTTAAATTTGAAGGCATAGGGTCAAGTTCTCTTTTAAAGAGAGACTAACAAGGATATATTTGGGATTCTATTTTATGAACTTCGTACACACATATTTCATATTTTCATTATAACACTTCAAAGTTAGACTATTTTGTCTTACAGCAGACTAGAAAAACTTTACATCATATGATAGTTAAAATGTGAAGTTTTGTGAAGAGCATATATTAAAAATAAAACTCGGTAATGTTTTACAATCTTCCCTGCCACACACCCAATTATTTGTGGAATAATTTTTTATAAACACATTCTAATCAATCCCTGTGTATTTTTACCCATTGTTTCCTCGAGAAAGAACAATTATATATTTTTTTATTATTATTTATCGCCTGCTGCACCGCGCCGAACGCAAGCCAATACTTAGAAGCAAGCCAACATTTCAGCATATGATAAGAATTATTAAACTCCAGGTGGCAGCAAAGAAGGAGCAGACGATTAGAAGCTGCTGTTATTCTTTCAAGATTGGATGTCCATTTTTTCTTACAAAAAGCAGCTGTAGGATACGTGCTAAGTTTGAAGATTGTTTATTGACTACTTGAAAAAGTTGTTTTTAGTACTATCACTATCAGTATTTTGCGTCTCGTATACAAAGTCGAATGAATGACAATTTAATTTCATAACTAATACCTACATAAGAAATAATTTCTTTGTACGAAAAATAACAGAGAAAATCTTTCTAAAGAAATGTGTATGTAATTTTTTTTTTCTGCTTATGTAGGGTTGAAATGCCAACGCCATCTACAGAAAACTTCTCGAAATATTTGAATTTCGTTTTTTACATCAGATAAAATTTATTAATTTTATGAGTTTTTTTATATCATTTTATACATGCATATCATTATTTCACCTCTTTGCTTCACGGGTGACTCCCATTTTTCATTAATTTCTCTATACCATTATTTTTCCAAACAAAAAAAATGTTCAATTTACTGTCTCAGGACAAAAATAATTTTATTCAAATAAGCAAAATCTGACTTCTGCATAGATTTTTGTAAATCTTAGCCTCAGTCGTCTTTCTGTTCGTTTAACTAGCATCAAACTTTATCCCAACCTCTTGACCGTTGTACTGGGAATATCTTATAGCATTTTACTAGCGGAGCAAGATAGCCCAGTGGTTAGAGCGTTGGAATCGCACGGTAGACCTGGGTTCAATCCCCTGTCACCCAAACCTATATCTGTTTCTATGCAGAGTATGGAAGCGTTAAATCTGTTGTTCCGAAAGTCTCTAGGTGGCAACTACACCCTACAGAGGTGGGTAATGAAGGTGACAACTACAGGGACCCTAATGGGGTTGGCAACCATACCATCCTTCCTGGAAGGATGGTATGGTTGCCAATCCCATTAGGGAATGTGCCCCCAATGGAAGTGTCAACTACTGGGACCATACCATCCTTCCTGGAAGGATGGTATGGTCCCAGTAGTTGACACTTCCATTGCGCTCTGACTTAAATTGGATGGCACTGTCCCGGCTGTCTAAATAGTTAACTTACACATTTGGGTAGGTCGGGTGGTATGGATATGTAAAGGGAAAAAGGAAACGGATTTTTATTATAAAATTAGGCAGTGAATAGTTTTTAAAATTATTTTAGCACATTTGAAAATAATTTGCATTCAATTACCAATAGCTGATGAAAATTACGTATTTTGTTTTACATTTTGTTTAAATAAAACTAATGGAACCCCAAGGAGAAGAGCGAATGAAAAAGAAGTGAAATTAAAAGTAATACCAAAAATTTAAAAATTTCATAAATTTAAACTTTTTTTTTTTTTGAGGCCAAAACTAAAATATTTTTCCGGGGAGGAGGAAGGCTCAAAATTTAGGGGGCTTAAAATTCAAAATTTAAATAGACGTACAAAACTAAAATTTTGTGGACCTTTTTACATATTTTAATTAAGGGATTAATTTTTTTAGTTACTCCGCGAGTTACTCCGTTACTTTCTAGTTACTCCGCGAGTTACTCAGTTACTTTCTAGTTACTCCGCGAGTAACTCAGTTACTTTCTAGTTCCTCCGCGAACTACTCCGTTACTTTCTAGTTACTCGTCATATTACTTTCTAGTTACTCCGCGAGTTACTCCGTTACTATAGCGAGCGAGCTGTCTCTTTCGTATCCTCGGAACAGATGAATATTGAACTTTATACTAATTTGTGATTAATTATGTTGCTTGGGTTCTCCTTCTTCTGTAATTATTGTCTTAGTTGCTTATTTCAACCTGACTAAAGGACATATGCAATAAAAAAAAATCTGATGTGGACAACACATGACTTTCCTTATATAATGCAATGAATTTACTACTTTTACAGTAAAAAAATAGGTTTTTCTTATAGTAGATACTTATAGTCTTTCCAAGATATTGAATTTTCGACGATTAGTTGTCATTTTCATTGATTTAGCGTCATTTCTATCCATTTGGCAAGATTTTCGTTAATTTGGCAACATTTTAAAAAATGTCGCCAAGTTGGTGACATGCCGCCAAATTCGTCGCCAAAATATCGCCAAGCGTTATGGACGGAGAAATAAGTTATTCTTATAGCAGATAAATGACTATTGGAGTTCAAATACAGAAGTATTACTCAAAGTATCTTTTCTCGTGAATGGGACGAGTTAGATCCATGAGAATGATGTCACCCAATTTATCGCATGATATTACATGTGAAAAGTGAACATGTTTCTCAACAGTTAATATATTTTTTTAATTTATGGGATTTTATGGGATTTATGGGATTATTTGAAAAATGTGCAATATCTCGAGAACGGTTCATGCTAGCGTTCTAAAGTTTATGTCAATCGTTTTCTAAGGAAAACTTACACAAGAAATGTCTATTTGCCTAACTTTATTAAAGGTTTTGATTTTTTGATGATTTTTTCAAAATTTCACTCGAAAATTTAGGGGGGTTCTGAACATTCGATTGTGTTTTAAAGCAATAAGTTTCCAGTATTCATGGATTGTGATTTTTGTACCAAATTTGATTCGAATCGCTCCATTCGTTCGTCAGTTATCGTCTCCACAGACTCACTGACACACACACACACACACACACACACACACACACACACACAGACATCACTTCAAAAATGTTCGATTCGTGATCAGGGATGCTTGAAACGTGCTCTCCCATCGAAAACTCGAATTCGAATTTTCGACCCCGTCACTTTCCTTATACATTATGTATATAAGTAAAGTAATAATTATGTCTGTTATTTTGTGAAATTAAACTTAATTTAATGAATTATTGAAGAAATAAAGAGAAAGTGAATTTAAGTCTGTAGGGAAAGTCATGTGCTGCCCACATCACCATTTTTTTTATTTGCATTCAGAATTTGTACATTTTATTATACAGAGTTTCTAGAAAAGTTCTTAAGCTCCCCAATAACTTTGTAAGGGAATTTCCACGAGTGTACACGTTAGGCCTATCTGTAGTGAACTTACTCCCTCCTTCAGTCCCCTATCTATAGAAAAAGGGACCCGATCGAATAAAAGTAATTACACCCCCCCCCCCCCTTAGCGGCGGCCGTCCAAACGGTTGCTCAAGTCCTCGGATGAGTCGGGACGTCTGGGTCTTCAACCCACCCTTAACGGAAAATTTAAAACGTTAGGATAACGAACTCGACAACAAAGCGAAATAAAAGAAAAATGCCAATTACAAAGCTGTGCAGGATAGTTGAATGAGTAGGAATCAACATCAAGAACGTGCATGAATGCGTATATGAAATGCAATAAATTCAAAAAGCTGTGTCACCAGGGACTGTAACACTGTGACCCCTGCGAACTTGTGCACAGGAATCTCATGCGCAGCCTGTTCAAAATGTTCTAAGTCAGCAACAATGCACATTTGAAGTCGATAAAGAATTATTCGGCGTACTTTGACCAGATCCGAAACCAGATGCGAAATTGAAGAGGGGCTGGAGTGAAATACAAGGGGAGGGGGGGCTCAACAGTCTAGAAGGAGGGGTTCACCAAAAACACAGTTAATCATTAGCATTTATAAACCATAATAATAATTATTATATACTTCAATCCATATAAATTATTAACAAATATTTGCACATTTATATTTGCAAGCTAAGACCTGATTATTAATATCCGCATAGCTACTATACATCAACTATAATTACTTTCCTTATATACATAATGTATAAGGAAAGTATTGTGACGGGGTCGAAAATTCGAATTCGAGTTTTCGACGGGAGAGCACGTTTCAAGCATCCCTGATCACGAATCAAACATTTTTGAAGTGATGTCTGTGTGTGTGTGTGTGAAAGTATGTGTGTGTGTGTGTGTGTGAAAGTATGTGTGTGTGTGTGTGTGTGAAAGTATGTGTGTGTGTGTGTGTGTGTGTGTGTCAGTGAGTCTGTGAAGACGATAACTGACGAACGAATGGACCGATTCGAACCAAATTAGGTACAAAAATCACAATCTATAAACACTGGAAGCCTATTGTTTTTATACGTAATCGAATTTTCCGAACCCCCCTAAATTTTCGAATAAAATTTTGAAAAAATCGTCAAAAAATCAAAACCACTAATAAAGTTACGCAAATAGACATTTCTTATGTAATTTTTTATTAGAAAACGATTGACATAAACTTTAGAACGCTAACATGAACCATTCTCCAGATATTGCACATTTTTCAAAAAAATTATTAAAAAGTCATATAAAATGAAAAAAAAAAATTCTTATTGAGAAACATGTTCACTTTTCATATGTAATACCATGCGATAAATTGGGTGACATCATTCTCGTGGATCTAGCTCGTTCCTTTCATGAAAAAAGATACTTTGAGTAATACTTTTGTATTTGAACGCCAATAGTCATTTATCTGCTGAAAGAACAACTTATTTCTTCGTCCATAACGCTTGGCGAGATTTTGGCGACGAATTTGGCGGAATATCGCCAACTTGGCAACTTTTTGAAATGTTACCAAATTAACGAAAATCTCTCCAAATGGATAAAAATGACGCTAAATCAATGAAAATGAAGACTAATTGTCGAAAATTCAATATCTTGGAAAGAATATTAGTATCTACTATAAGAAAAACCTATTTTTTTTACTGTAAAAGTAGTAAATTCATTACATTATATAAGGAAAGTCATGTGTTGCCCACATCAGATTTTTTTCAATTAAATCTTCCTCCTTTAACAATTATATTTAAATGGAACGATTTACAACCTCCCCGTTCCAGAGATGGGGTCCACTAAAAACATCTTAAATTCTCCAGATGATGATCTCACCTGCTGTATAAGATGGACGTGCCTCACCTGATCGATGCCAGCCAGGCACGCCGTTGGAGAAGGTTAGAACTGTTGCCATCTGGGTTTTACAAGAGTTGGAAGTTGGAAGCATACACCTGCCGAAATCAGTGTCAAAAATGTTCCTTCCGAAATTCGAAAGTATAGATGATTTTAACAGCTGGCAGTGGCCTGATTTTAGCCTCAAATGCAGAGATATTTTTTGACCAAAAGAACATATTAATTGGATTTTATGCGATAGACTAGGGATTGGAATCTTAAGGCTGTGGATCACGAGGCTTTAAGCACGACAAATTAGCTAATATTTTCTTATGTGGAAATTTTATTAATGCCCTTTTTTTTGTAAAATCATCAATCCATATTTTGACGTGAGTAGCATCTATGGTAGGTGGTATCTGACAAAAATCGGAGCGTTACATAAAACGTAAAAAAGTTGAGAGCTTATATTTCCGAACATAACACATAAAATTGCAAACTATTTATACTTGAATTGTCGGAAGTCCGTAAGATGATAAGTTAGCAAGATATGGAATGTCTTCACTAGTGTCTCTTTTAGGAATCAGAAAGGGAAAACACTTTTAAAAACAGCCATTTCTATTACGCGAATTTAAGGTTGTCATATACTCAAGTTGGCACTTTTGGCGAATTCACGAATGTACTCGAATTTTCTCGATATAACGAATATGCTAAGAGATACGAGCCTCTTCTGTAAGTTTCTACAGATAGTGTATAAAAGGAGACATCGCTCAGTTGCAGCAGTTGATACATGAAACATGAGATACATGAAACATGAGATACATGAGATACATGAATGGTTTGAGAAAAGTATCGGCGGTTTTGTGAAATTAGTAGAACATTTAATTGCTGTTTTACTGCACCTAACAGTTGTTTATTGATCTGGTGAAACAGCTATCGATCTATTTGCTGTATATTGTTCCTGTTTACTCTGTGCTTGTAAATAAACGTGCTAGTTATCCAGAAGTTTGGACTCATTCTTGTATTCTGAGAGGACAGCAGTAGTAGAGGAAGGCCGGTTCACCTGCGAAGACGGTATGTGCGGATTGCGGTATGGCTGCCATCTTGAATTCCGTAATCCTGGACGGGGGTGTAAAAGGGGGGAAAATGAGAAAAGGTGGGGGTAAAAATTTTTGAGAAACTTTTTTTCGGGTGGCAACGATTTCGTAGTCTTGTACGAGGGGTTTAGGGGGAAATAAATTTTTTGGAATGAGATTTTTTCTAAGTAGGGTAGAAACTTCTTTCGGGATGGCAACGCCATCGGAGGCGGTATGGAGCCATAAGCACCCCCTAGCGGGGTTAAGTGGAACTTTCAAGGATGGAGCTTAGAAATATTTTGTTGTTTGGGTTGCCATAGCAACACCTGCATGGGGGAAACTTTTTTCAGGGTGGCAACACCATCGGAGGCGGTGTGGAACCATCATCGCCTCCTAACGGCAGAAAGTGGAATTAAAACTGGGGATTTTTCTGATTGTTGAGATTTTCTTTTTCTAAATGAAGTGATTAAGTACGAAATATTCGGATTTTTTTTCTTTTTTCTAAATAAAGTAATTAAGTAATGAATATCCGCATGCCAGGAGCGTGCCAAGAGCATGTTAAGGGTATACCAAGGGTGTGCCAAGGTCATATCAATATCCCTCCGCCTTCTAAGAAAAGAGTGCTTGCCCTATATCGCGGTTACGAAGTGAACTGTAAGAATTCTACATTTTACTAACAAAATTTCGTAAATGCATGTTTTTCTTATATTTTTCGAAAATGTAAGTTTTCTACTTTTCTAAAACCACACATGTGCTGTTTTCTCTATGGAAATTAACATAGGTTTTCACACTTGTGCTATTTTTTAACTTTTTTTCACAAAAACGTGATTTTTACTAACAAAATTTCGTAAATGCAAGTTTTTTTCTTATATTTTTTCGCAAATGTAAGTTTTCTACTTTTCAAAAACCACACATGTGCTGTTTTCTCTATGGAAATTAACATAGGTTTTCACACTTGTGCTATTTTTTAACTTTTTTTCACAAAAACGTGATTTTTACTAACAAAATTTCGTAAATGCAAGTTTTTTTCTTATATTTTTTCACAAATTTAAGTTTCCTACTTTTAAAAAACCACACTTATGCCGTTTTATCTATGGAAATTAACATAGGTTTTCACACTTGTGCTATTTTTTAACGTTTTTTCACAAAAACATACTTTTTACTTGTAAAAATCTAACAAAAGCGTGTTTTTAGAGTAGCAGAATCGCGTGAATTGGTGTTTTAAAGCAGAATTTCGGGAATCTCGGGAATCTCGAGAATCTCGGGAATTGAGTGTATTGGTGGGGGTGTGTTTACCCAACCACTCCGGTCTTAGAGTTTAAATAATAGTAGATGCCTGTTGATCTGCAAAATACTTGAGTGTTATGAATCTTGCTTTTATTTGAGTCCTGGAATTTAAAAAACCTCCGCATAACCAATGCCTGTATACGTGTGTTATTTCCTTAAACCAACATGTTTTAATACATGCGTTTTTCTAAGAGGGAGAAACGCCTAATATGGTGATACATATGATACACGCGCTCAACACAAATCGGCGAAAATAAATGGCGAGATAGCTTTTCAAAGACGAGACTTTGAAATTTTTTTCGATAAATAAGGCATTTGAGGTTATTTAACGTGTTGTTGTTGATGTTGTTGAAACCCAGACCGTCCGACCTACCAGAAAGGTGTAAGGTAACAGTTTGGACGGTCGGGAAGTGCCACCCAATTTAGACCGGAACCCAGTGGGGGAGGCATCCACAGGGACCGTACCCTCCTTCCCCTACCACCAACCTCTCGGAAGGACTTTCGGACCCACATGTTTAACGTGATCGTACTCCGCATGAACACGGCGGCAGTTTTGGCAGTGGCTGGAATCGAACCCGGGCCTACCGAGTGCAACTCCAGCGCTCTAACCAATGGGCTGCCGCGCCCTGCCAATAAAATGAGGAACTAGGCTAAGTTTACAAGTATAGGACTTTGAAGTTTTCAGCTAAATGCAATATGTGCCAACATTGTATAAGATGATATCGCCTGCAGAGTGAGTATAAGACAATCCCATCATCAGCAGCTAGTTATAAAGTGTGGACACACATACACACATACACACGGTAAAAATAGACAGGCCATTCAGAATCACAAAGGGATTTTCTTTAATTATTTTACTAAAATCTATTATTTTTTAACATGTTATTCTATTTTATACCATAGTTTAACAGTAACCATGGTATGACCTTGATGTGACCTTGTCGTGTAGGGGGTGTCGGTGGTGTTCAAGTATCGATTTTATCATTTCTGCTGTGGATTTCGTGCTGTTAAGACGCGTTTCAAGTTGTTCTGCGAATATGTCGGTTTTAGTTGGTAAAGCTGGAGATGTTATATCTGTCATTATTCATTGACCTACACCTAATGCAGAATTTTTGAGTCGGATTGAACATGTAAGTACTTGCTTTAATATGATTTTATTCTATCATTTTATTAAACTTAGTATTTTTATAGTATGTTACAGCTTCATTATTTTATTAAGATTTTTATCAATTTAATGTAGTTTGTTGGGGTTTTAGTATCTAGATTTATTATTCAGCTTGGTAATTTTATTATTTTAGCTGATTTCTGATGGGATTAGTATAATGGATTCACGATTACTTTATATAAATCTTGGGATATGTATTACATTGCTACATAGAATAATGTATGTTTATACTAACGTACAACATTTTTTATCTTGTATAGACATGTCTTGTCTGTTTTAGAGTGTCGGTGATCTGTATTATCCACACAACTTCACTACATATTTTTTTCACCACTTTAAAGGTTATTTACTTAGAAATTGTAAGGATTCCCCTTTAAAATATTTGTAGTATCCCCATTTCGCTGTTATCTGACGATGATGAATTCATCTCATACCACCTTATTAGCTGTTTTTGACTCTTTAAATGTTTTTAAACATCTCATTTATCTCAAAAATTCAGAGTTCTATCCTTAAAAACTTACTTAAATCAACATTTAACTTTCATGTGTCCGCGATGCGTATCACACATGCCGTCTGAATCTTCGTATTCGTCCGCTTTAAGTGCTGATATATTGCGCTTAATTAGAAAAAATTTTAGGTGTTATTCTAAAAAGCTATCTTAGCTTTTCCCTATTTCATAACTATGTATTGGCTATGTGTATTGCATATAACATCTTAGTAGGTATTTACGTTACTTTAAAAGTTTTTAAACATAGCATTTACCTAAAAATCTAAAGTCCCATCCCCAAAATATTACTCTAATTCCTATTTTCCCTCGATAAGTATTGGGGATGATGCTATTCTACTCCCACTTAAAGTGTAGTTTCTAACCATTCATACGTTTATAAACATTCTCATTTATGTGAAGAAACCAGAAATTCTATCCTTAAAAACATGTTTAGTTCTACTTTTGTTACTATATGCGGATGATGTGCATTGCAAATGCTGTCTCAATCTGTGTATTCATCCGCTTTAAGCGTTTATATGTTGTACCTAGTTGCAAAAAATTCAAGGTTTAATTTTTAAAATATTATGCTAATTCCTCATTTTAGCACTAGGCGTTAGTAATGATTACACTCTATACTCTTCAGTATGTGTTTCTATTCCTTAAAAGTTAGTAGAAATCCCTATTTAGCTAAAAAATTCTCAAAGCCCCCTCTAAAAATTTGTTGTATACTCTTTAGTATGTCTTTATATCCCTTTAAAAATTAGTGGAAATCCCTAATTAGCTGGCAAATTCTCAAAGTCCCTTCTAAAAATTTGTTGTACACCCTTTAGTATAGCTTTAAAAATTAGTAAAAATCCCTATTTAACTAAAAAATCCAAAGTTACGTACTTATAAATTATTCTTAGTTCGCCATTTTACTGTTATATCGAGTATGTGCATGATACTAGCCCATTGAAAGTTTCTGAACATGTACATTTACTTCGAAATTTGAAGTTCAGTCTTTAAACAATATTTAAGTTTTCCTTTCGCTGTTATGTATCGGCGTTGTATTCATTCTAAGTTCTCTCACTGGGCGTTTCCATTTATTTAAAAGTTAGTATGAATTGCCTTTTATGTGAAACTTCTAAAGTCTTTAAAAAATTTATCTTAGTGAATAATTTCAGCGCTAGGTGTCTTGGGTAAGTATATCCCCATTCCACCTCATTAGATGTTTTCATCCTCTTTAAATGTTTCTTGATATCTCATTTAGTTACAAAATATAAAGTCCTATCTTTAAAAATTTTTGTAATATCCCCTTCCTAATGTTATATGCTACTTATGTGCATTATACATAAAACCCACGGTAAGCGCTAGCACCCTGTAAGATTTAGTAGGTTCTCCACTTAATTAAAAAAAGTTAAAGTCACATCATTAAAAACTGCTCCGATATCACTTTTCCACTACTGTGATCGGGGACATGTGTATTGCACATAGCCCATTAAAAATTTCCAAACACCTACATTTACTTAAATATTTGAAGTTCGGTCTCTAAACAATACTAAAGTTTTCCTTCCGATGTCCTATATTAGTTGTGTGTATTATGGATGCTACCTTATCATATGTTTATATCTCTTTAAATGCCTCTAAATACCCCATTTACTTAAGAATCCCATGTCTTCTCCTAAAAATACTATCTTAGATCTACATTCCACCAGTGGATGTTGGTTATATGCATTATATACACATAACCTCTTTCTCTATGCATTTCTCCCTTTGCACGTATTAAAACATGTATAACGCACGTATTAAAACATGTTGGTTTAAAGAAATAACACACGTATACAGGCATTGGTATGCGGAGGTTTTTTAAATTCCAAGACTCAAATAAATGCAAGATTCATAACACTCAAGAATTTTGCAGATCAACAGGTATCTACTATTATTTAAACTCATCAACAGGTATCTACTATTATTTAAACTCATCAACAGGTATCTACTATTATTAAGACCGGAGTGGTTGGGTAAACACACCCCCACCAATACACTCAATTCCCGAGATTCTCGAGATTCCCGAAATTCTGCTACTTTAAAACACCAATTCACGCGATTCTGCTACTCTAAAAACACGCTTTTGTTAGATTTTTACAAGTAAAAAGTATGTTTTTGTAAAAAAACGTTAAAAAATAGCACAAGTGTGAAAACCTATGTTAATTTCCATAAAGAAAACGGCATAAGTGTGGTTTTTGAAAAGTAGAAAACTTAAATTTGTGAAAAAATATAAGAAAAAAACTTGCATTTACGAAATTTTGTTAGTAAAAATCACGTTTTTGTGAAAAAAAGTTAAAAAATAGCACAAGTGTGAAAACCTATGTTAATTTCCATAGAGAAAACAGCACATGTGTGGTTTTTGAAAAGTAGAAAAATTACATTTGCGAAAAAATATAAGAAAAAAACTTGCATTTACAAAATTTTGTTAGTAAAAATCGCGTTTTTGTGAAAAAAAAGTTAAAAAATCGCACAAGTGTGAAAACCTATGTTAATTTCCATAGAGAAAACAGCACATGTGTGGTTTTTGAAAAGTAGAAAACTTACATTTGCGAAAAAATATAAGAAAAAAACTTGCATTTACGAAATTTTGTTAGTAAAAATCGCGCTTTTGTGAAAAAACGTTAAAAAATAGCACAAGTGTGAAAACCTATGTTAATTTCCATAGAGAAAACAGCACAAGTGTGGTTTTTGAAAAGTAGAAAACTTACATTTGCGAAAAAATATAAGAAAAAAAACTTGCATTTACGAAATTTTGTTAGTAAAAATCACGTTTTTGTGAAAAAAAGTTAAAAAATAGCACAAGTGCGAAAACCTATGTTAATTTCCATAGAGAAAACGGCACAAGTGTGGTTTTTGAAAAGTAGAGAACTTACATTTGCGAAAAATATAAGAAAAACATGCATTTACGAAATTTTGTTAGTAAAATGTAGAATTCTTACAGTTCACTTCGCAACCGCGATATTGGGCAAGCACTCTTTTCTTAGAAGGCGGAGGGATATTGATATGACCTTGGCACACCCCTGGTATACCCTTAACATGCTCTTGGCACGCTCCTGGCATGCGGATATTCATTACTTAATTACTTTATTTAGAAAAAAGAAAAAAAAATACGAATATTTCGTACTTAATCATTTCATTTAGAAAAAAAAAATCTCAACAATCAGAAAAATCCCCAATTTTCCACTAATTTTTCCAACCCATTTTAATTCCACTTTCTGCCGCTAGGGGGCGCTGATGGTTCCATACCGCCTCCGATGGTGTTGCCACCCTGAAAAAAGTTTCCCCCATGCAGGTGTTGCTATGGCAACCCAAACAACAAAATATTTCTAAGTTCCATCCTTGAAAGTTCCACTTAACCCCGCTAGGGGGCGCTTATGGCTCCATACCGCCTCCGATGGTGTTGCCATCCCGAAAAAGTTTCTACCCTACTTAGAAAAAATCTCATTCCAAAAAAATTATTTCCCCCTAAACCCCTCGTACAAGACTACGAAATCGTTGCCACCCAAAAAAAGTTTCTCAAAAATTTCCCCCCCACCTTTTCTCATTTTCCCCCCTTTTACACTCCCGTCCAGGATTACGGAATTCAAGATGGCGGCCATACCGCACATACCGCCTTCGCAGGTGAACCGGCCTTCCTCTACTACTGACACCTACTATTCCAGAGGTTACGTCGTAACAATATATATATATATATATATATATATATATATATATATATATATATATATATATATATATATATATATATATATAACAGAGAAATGTAATAATAAAAATAATCAATTCAAGTAATCGTAAACTATTAACATCACCATAAAAGCAAAACCACGGCCATAAAGCCGATAATAGAAAAGAACAGCACCGGCCCATATTCAAAGATTAACCAGAATTGAATTCATCTTCAGGTCTGAGTATTTATATATTAATTAACCCAAACAAATGCCTGTTTCAGATTGGACAATAGTACATTACTATAAATGCCCAAACTCAGACTACAGGCACCAGAAGATAAAACATTGAAGATATATATATACTATATATATGTGTGTGTATATAATATATATTCTATAATTTATTCTACGATAGCTAAATTGTAATTGTTGCCACAAATTATCGTCTGCGGACGATAATATTTCAGCTAAAATTTAATTTTGCTGCTAAAATTTCAGTGTGACCCTCGTATAATAATAAACATATTATATGAAATTCCAATGATAGATTAGAGATAAATTGTAACACATATAACCATAACTTAAAATATAAGATAGTCACGTACAATATATATATATACTTAACATATTTAAAAAATTAAGGATACTTTGCAAATATGCTATTTTAAAAAACAAATGAGTAAATAGGAATGACAATGCAAAATACATTTAATTTGAACTTGAGAAAGGATTGGACTTGAGAAAGAGTTTTGAAGAAGTGAACAAATCCATGATTTAGGCCTAGACCTTGTCCACGTGTTTAGCATTATTGCTTGGGTTTCATCTGTTTTTCTATCATCGATTCCATACCATTGATTTTTGATAATTTTCTTTAACTCGATGATTCAAAATTTGTATTGTTTTCCATTTGCTTGAAGATTTGCTGATTTATACTTTTATTTTGTAAGCTGTTAGAAACTTTGGTTTTTCGAGTTACAGCTTCTCACTTTTCTTTCATGGGACTTTCAAACTTTTATTATATATGTATATATAATGCCTTTCTTATAATCGCATCATCTTAAGTTTGCAAGGATGCATTTAACATATTTTGTGCGTGCATTGATTAAGTGATCTCAATCCTCAGAGTTTTAAAGTCAGTGTCCTCTGGTGAAAGGCAGACAGTCGAAACTTTGTCACAGCTTCAATAATTTTTTCTTCCGACGAAGTCGCCCCATTCAAACGACAACCTCCTGTGACACGAGGAACTTATCACGATTCAAACTACGGTCGACTAAGAGAAATAAATGTCACCGGTTTTGACAGATCAAAAATGAGCTTCCACGAGCCGGACTTCGTTCTCAAGGTTTACCATAAAAATATTTTTTACGTAACTGTGCTCCAGAAAATGTAACTTATTCGCTTTGTTTCAAGCCACACAAATCCTCGCCAACATGGCAAGTTTTGGTGCCAGTTTTCAAAATATTTTAAAATAAATAATTGTTACTTTCCGTATATACATAATGAATAAGGAAAGTATTGTGACGGGGTCGAAAATTCGAATTCGAGTTTTCGACGGAAGAGCACGTTTCAAGCATCCCTGATCACGAATCAAACATTTTTGAAGTGATGTCTGTGTGTGTGTGTGTGTGTGTGTGTCAGTGAGTCTGTGGAGACGATAACTGACTAACGAATAGATCGATTCGAACCAAATTTGGTACAACAATCACAATCCGTAAACATTGGAAGTCTGTTGTTTTTATAAGCAATCGAATGTTCAGAACCCCCCTGAATTTTCGAATGAAATTTTGAAAAAATCGTCAAAAAATCAAATCCACTAATAAAGTTACGCAAATACACATTTCTTATGTAATTTTTCATTAGAAAACGATTGACCTAAATTTCAGAACGTTAACATGAACCGTTCTCGAGATACTGCACACTTTTAAAAAAAATTATCAAAAAGTCATGTAAAATAAAACAAAAAAAAAATTTCTTATTGAGAAACATGTTCACTTTTCATATGTAATTCCATGCGATAAATTGGATGACATCATTCTCGTGGATCTAGCTCGTTCCATTCATGAAAAACGATACTTTGAGTAATATTTTTGTATTTGAACGCCAATAGTCATTTATCTGCTGTAAGAATAACTTATTTCTTCGTCCATAACGCTTGGCGAGATTTTGGCAACGAATTTGGCGGAATGTTGCCAACTTGGTGAATTTTTGAAATGTTGCCAAATTAACGAAAATCTCGCCAGATGGATAAAAATGACGCTAAATCAATGAAAATGACGACTAATTGTCGAAAATTCAATATCTTGGAAAGAATATTAGTATCTACTATAAGAAAAACTTATTTATTTTACTGTAAAAGTAGTAAATTCATTACATTATATAAGGAAAGTCATGTGTTGCCCACATCAGATTTTTTTGAAATTTGAATGATTAGATATTTGCATCTGAAATTATTTGATTCATTTAATTTATTCAAACATTTCAAAGTACGATCGGATATAAATCGTTGTTTAAAAAGTATCAACATTTTTTATACATCGGTGGGTTTCACGTAGAAGGGGGGGGGGGGGGGGTACGTTCTCTGATGCCGTGATGTCACGATATGATTTTTAATTTTTGTTCTAAACGGGCATATTTGTAAAGCGTTCATTGGTTTTGAAAGATCCTCTGCGAGTCCAGAGGGAATTTTAATTAGGGATTTGCATCTTAGATCCCATACAACGTCGGGCATTCATTCTAGTCACTAATAACAATAAGTATATTATAAATTGATGTGATTGAATTAAAAGAAAACTTAATGTATGTAATTGGTTCCTCATAATATCTGCATTTGTTAATCTTTAAGGAAAAACATGTGGTGGATCTCCATACGGAATACAATGTAAACGAGGAGTATTGTGACTGGGTCGAAAATTTGAATTCGAGTTTTCGATGGAAGAGTACGTTTCAGGGGTCCCTGAATACGAATTGAACGCTTTTCATGGGATGTTTGTGTGTGTGTGTATTTGTGGAAGCGATATCTCATAAATGAATTGAGCGATTCGAACAAAGTAAAATGGTAAAGATCACAATTAGTGAACTCTGGAACCCTATTGATTTGAAACGCAATCGAACGTTCGGAAGATCGCACCCCGTCTAATTTTCGAATGAATTTTTAAATAAATCATGAAAAAATCAGTACATTCAAGAATGCAAAATAAATAATAATTTTATACGTAGTCTTGTGTTAGAAAACAAATACACAAGTTATGCATGCTAGCTTGTACCTTTCTCAAGATAATGCACGTTTTTTCATATAAATTTAACTAAAAAAATTACATAAAATTGAAAAGTAGTAGTATCGTCAAGTATCTAACACTTGGTGATAAATTTGGCGACCTCGTTGAATAATTTGATGAAAGATCGCCAACTTGGTGACTTTTTGAAATGGTGCCAAATTGACGAAAATGCAACCAAATTGTCAAAATTTACACTAAAATTTTGAAAATGACGTCAAATTAGTGATTTAATAACTAACATGTTTTAATATATGGACTATGTTTCTTAGTAGATTCTGCAATATTTTCAAGTACGCGAAATATAAGTTAATTGGGTACTTAATTTGAGTTAGTTTTACTTGTTGTCATCCAAAAAAAAAAACCGCCAACTGTTAGTGTAGTTTTTAACTCTAAACACAGTGCCTTAGATATTGCGCATAATTGTTTTGCATTAAAGGATGTAAAGATATTGTATTATGTAGGGAAAGTCATGTGTGGCCCATATCATACTTTTTTGTTACATATAGTTCTATTAAAAAAAAAATAGAAAATAGAAGCCAGCTTTCATTCGGAAAATTTATATTTTAGCTACATTATATTTTTATGCATTTCCCATTAAAATTTCATTATTCACTCTAAACGTTGTATAAAAAAAGTGCCACAACTTCCTGTATCGAATTACAGGGACAAAAATAAACCCAAACCCAACGATGGAAATCTACCGTAATTCATTAAAAAATGATTTCACAAAGTCTATAATCATATTCAAATAAAGGCCATTTTAATCCAAACACTGCGCCAAACACAACAAAAAGTGCCTTCCACAATGCAACTTGAAATATCGAATCGGATCGACAACAGCTATTCCCTTGTAATCCTTCGCTCTCAATCGGCGTTGGCGCATGGCAACGATGCATATTCTTTTGAAAGGCCTCTATCTATATGAACCCGATTACTATAGAAGCCACAATGTAAAGGAAACTCTGTCGGCACGTGCTGCGATTATCGTATTCATAACTGTGGGCGTGACACCGGGACGCGTGCGGACGACAATTTAAGAATAAATGAATTGAAGTGAATACACCGTTTCTATTCTGCATTTCATGTTGTGGTATGAATGGGGGGGTCTATAATCGTAACCGCTTGTTTAATAGCGAAGCACCGTTAAATTCTAATTGTGTGGTATTGTTATGTGTTGTTGTTGGTCGATATTGACTTAATATTGTGCAGCAGAAACCGAGTTTGTAGGTTTGGGGACTCACTTTGGGTATTCATTTTGAAAATGCATTAATATTAAATTTTAAGTCTATTTGAAAACCTTTAACATAAAATATGTGATGATGTACAGGAAAAAGGGTCTAGTTGATGGGAATTTTACTTCTGAAATAACATGGTTTAAAGCCATTGTATACCGAAAACTGCACCTTTTTTAACTGTCAGTGGATTTAGATAGATATAATACGGGATACGATTTTTTGACGAAGAATAACGTCTTTTTGTCTTGACGTGGTGATAAATTTGACACATCGGGTGTGACGAAAACTGGGGGAATATGAAAGAATGTAGCTCAGCATGTAATAGTCGGAAGTGGACGGCAGTGGTATCAACTGCTAAGCCGATGATGTACACGTGTTATGAGGGGTAACGTACGCGAGTGAGGAATGCTGCCGAACGCGAGATAAGATAAAAATTACAAAGCAATAATCAAATTGACCACTTTTATTTTATTTCTCTTTTATTTCTGGTACTTAATTATCATTCCGTAATGATTAACTTTCAACTCATTTCTGTTATTATAGACCACTGTTGGTAGTTTGTAGAAATAAATGAAAAATTTATGTAACCCGTTGCTTCATTTGCAAGCACCAGCGTGATAAGACGTATTCTGCACTGCGGACCCCATATAGTTTCTTCTTTCTATTGACTAGGGTTGGGAGAAAACAGAGTTTCTATTTAAATCTTGATTTAAAAACCTTTTAAACCGTGATGTAACCCATGGTTTAAACAAACAAACAAAAACCCCGTGGTTTAAATCAATGGGGTTTCAACCAGCCAACTCTGCTATTACCCCAACAACTTGCAAATTGCTTTTCTCTATTTTATTGTAACTTAGGATCCGCGAAAACTGACATCAAATTTATATGGCGAGCACTGACATCAAAATTATATGGCGAGTACAATACAGAATATATTATATATGTAGACTTAAATATGAATACATATATACATGCATACATGATTGTAAGCATAAATACACATATGCATATTTGAATGATTTAAATTTGATTCTGAACGAAAGTTAACCGGATAAAAAAATATGTCACTATTCACTAACATCAAATTAAACGCATAATAATAAATTTTACTGACATCAAAATCTAAAATCCTGCTCATAGTAAAGCAAAGAGCCCCATAGCACCGGATTTACTATTAATATAATTAATCAACGACGAATTGTCGTTAATTATGGTAACAAGGAAATATATGTATCGCAAAACATCATCATTAATGTGGCAATTTAATAGCTAAAATTGTGCGGTTAATTTTAGCTATTTTTACAGCGTGATTAAAATTTATCCTGGCATACGTTTTAGCAAGAAAATAAAATTAAAACATTTAAATATCTGTTGTTTGCATAAACATGTTATACTAAAAGAAATAAAACATAAAGGAATGAAAAACATCTTTATGCAAACAACAGGCAATTAAATGTTTTCATTTTTCTTCTTGCCAAAACTTATGTCAGAATAAATTTTAAAATCCGTCTGAGAAACAAAACATAAAGAATATATTGTACTAAGAAAAATAAAACACAGCTTACTATATAATCTTATGTACTTAGATAAATGGAAAACACAATAAGGAGAGAGCGAATAAAGCATTTGAGTTTCTGATCACTTTCAGTAATATTATTGATAAATCTATAAACAATTTATGTAATACACTGAACATTGTGCCTTCCGAAAGTTATGTGGTTTGGAGGTCTCAAACATAATGGGCGAATATTCTCTTTACAAGCGAATCGAGATGAACTTCATAAATTAATCACAATTTAGTGTTCAGAGCTTAATTTTTTTTTTTTGGGGGGGGGGGGCAGCAGCGATGTATAGATTTATCGCCTCTGATAATTATAAAAGAGGACTTGTACTTTACAGAGACCAGGCAAGGATTAAGTCCAAAAAAAGGCTACGGCTAGGCAAGGGTTACTGTAGAGCTCTCAGAAAAGGGCTACGGCGACACTATCTTCTATAAGAAATTAGGCAAATTAAAAATCCCGACGATTATATTCAATTGTGCAAAATAAACATTATTTAGAAAATATCAACAAGATTTAAATGTAAATAGCCGGAACATTTTACATTTGTAGTTTTCTTGGGAAATACTGGTTATTTGCAATAAATATAAAAGGGAAGATTAAAATTTCAGTAAAAGGTTTCACTTCAAATCAATATTTACGATGGTGCTAAATTGATCCAGGGAAAAAAAATGCTAAAATACAATTTTTCGTTCTGAATATTATATTACACTAATTCTTCCGTTTCATGTGTAAATTTCATTTTATTTTATTTATAGCCCGAAAGATCGTAAGTAAATTTGTCTACGGCAGTTATTTGTGTAGCCCTCAGTTAAGCCCACACATTATTTCATCTTTCCACAAAGTATGAGATTGCGAAAAATTAAAAGTGAAATATTTTTGTGTGCCTTTCATATACACCTCTAATATTCAAAAAGTATATTTCATATAATGAATGAGTTCCTTTAATCGCTATCTGGTACTTAAGAGATGTCAAAGTTAAATTCTTGATGCGGCATGCTTGAAACGTACTCCTCCGTCGAAGACTTGAATTCGAATTTCCATTCCCGTCGCAGTAAAAATTTCCAAGAGAAGTTTTAATAATTTAAAAACTCGAAATTTGGTGCAAATTTAAGTAACTTCTATTTTATATGAAAGAGTCATATTTTTGTAAATAGAAAGTTTTATTTTAGAAATGTTATAAAACTTGGAAGAAAACTGCGTGAAACCCAAAAACAACCGTTTTCTAAGTTTAGTCAACTGTTGCCAAAGCTCCAAACGAAAAAGAAAACAATATTTCTTCATCAGGAATTGCCAGAAGTGTAGAGAAAAATCGGATTCGTATGAGTCCTAGTGATAAAAGACTGTTTCATTGCCTTCGATATCAGTTGACACAATTATTTTTGGGTTTTAGGAATTCTTATATTAAATTTTATTAAAATTTTTGAAAGATGCAGCAGTTTAAGATTCAAGAAAGTATTTTTTCAAAAGTGTTCGAATTCGGAATATTGACGGATAATCATGCGCTTGCACACACGCACACACACTAAAGAAGGGCGCGGTAGCCAGTGATTAGCGCGCGGAAATTGCACTCGGTAGGCCCGGGTTCGATTCCCGCCACTGCCAAAACTGCCTTCGTGCTCACGCGGAGTACGATCACGTTAAACATGTGGGTCCGTAAGTCCTTCCGAGACGTTGGTGGTAAGGGAAGGAGGGTACGGTCCCTGTGAATGCCTCCCCCACTGGGTTCCGGTCTAAATTGGGTGGCACTTCCAACTGTTACCTTACACTTTTCTGGTAGGTCGGACGGTCTGGGTCTCAACAACAACAGCAACAACACCCGCACTAAAGAACTCGTAAACAAATTTCAAATCCTACAATTTTTAAATCCTAGATTTTTGTTTCAGATTCTAGAAGTTTCCTTTAGATCCCACAACTTCCCTTTACAGATCCTTGAATTTTTTAGATCCTAAACATTTTCTGGAGATCATATAATCTTAATATTTACTGATATAAATAATTTTGGCATCACGTCTGATGCTAAAATGCCAAAATTAAACGCACATCCATAACAGAAGGTCTTTATTTCACTTCCTTAAGACGTTTTAAACTTTTGTACGTCTTAAGGAAGTTGTGTTTAATTTTGCTATATTTACTGATATTTTATGATTTTCCTGGAAGCATTAGCGGCTCCAAATACTGGCAATCTAAAATGTGTTGCCACGGTGAAAGAAAAAATAGAGATAGAAATACGCAATACAACGTTCACTTGTTTAAAATTAGAGCTTGTTTTGAAAATTTTTAAGGTCACCTACACAATTAATTGCCTTCGAACTTTTTATCTGTATGTTCTGTATGTAGACTTGTGACTTAAATGAATAAAAATATTTCTCAAACAATTCGCTTTCATTCAATTTATTAACCAAACTTTTCAGCTGTAACGAAACAGGAATAAATACACCGTCGATTTTTCTTTTCTATTGACCTTATTATATTGATTCTGTACAAACATATTCTAAAGCGTAAAACTAATGAATGGAATTATTTCATGAAGATCTGAAAGGAAATCCACCAGACGATTATTAAAAAGATCGACGCAGAGCTTTTGAATACAAAAATCTGGCATCCATATATTGCCCTAACAAAGTGAATTGTGGGAAGCGAATCTGTAGCGAATAAAAAGCTGTTGAAATTGCAACAATAAAAAAAAAAATATTGTATTTATGTTATCTTCGGCATTTTTGTTTTCACGAGTATTTTCTACATATACAAGTGAGATTTTTTTTCTTTCTTTTTGCTGCATTTTTTGTTTGAATTTCATGCATTTTTACTTTCCCTGCAATACATGGTAATGTATAGGGAAAGTATTGGAATCATACCGAAAATCACAACTCGAGTTTTCGACGGATCTACACGTTTCGAGACCTCTAGAATACGAAAAAACCATTTTTAGCGTGACGTATGTGTGTGTGTGTGTGTCTGTGTGTCTGTCTGTCTGTCTGTGTGTCTGCCTGTCTGTCTGTGCAGATTTTGTATCCACTGTAACTAAAAAACTAATGGACCGAATTCCACAAAATTTAGTAGGTAAGTTACTTGTAGACGAGTCTGGTGCTGATTAGTTTGGGGTACGATTCGGAATAAAAGAACCCGCCTATTTTTGCGAAATGGCCCGCAAAAGCTTGTAGCCACTCTAACTAAAAAACTAATGGACCGAATTTCACAAAATTCGGTAGATGAGTCACTTCTGGGTTACTCTGGTGCTGATTAGATTTTGGTACGATTCGGAAAAAAATAACCTGCCTTTTTTTGCAAAATGGCCCGCAAAAATCGTCAAAATCTAAACTGAAGAACTATATATACTCAAATATATTTAATGAATGCTCGTTTAATACGTATTTTTTAGCGACGAAAATAATAAGACGAACCCCATTACACAAGGACTAGCCGTTCTCGAGATATTTTAGTTTTTCGTATTTTCTCTACGTCACCTTTGAAAAAAATCTGATGTGGGCAACACATGACTTTCCTTATATAATGAAATGAATTTATTACTTTTACAGTAAAATAAATAGGTTTTTCTTCTAGTAGATACTAATATCCTTTCCAAGATATTGACTTTTCGACAATTAGTCGTCATTTTCATTGATTATCGTCATTTTTATCCATTTGGCGAGATTTTCGTTAATTTGGCAACATTTCAAAAAGTCTCCAAGTTGGCAACATTCCGCCAATTTTGTCGCCAAAATCTCGCCAAGCGTTATGGACAAAGAAATAAGTTATATATATATATATATATATATATATATATATATATATATATATATATATATATATAACTTATTAGATATTGAATTTTCGACATATATTATATAACTATTATTATATATTTATATATTATATAACTTATTAGATATTGAATTTTCCACAATTTGTCGTCATTTTCATTGATTTAGCGTCATTTTTATCCATTTGGCGAGATTTTCGTTAATTTGGCAACATTTCAAAAAGTCGCCAAGTTGGCGACATTCCGCCAATTTCGTCGCCAAAATCTCGCCAAGCGTTATGAACGAAGAAATAAGTTATTCTTACAGCAGATAAATTGGCGTTCAAATGCAAAAGTATTACTCAAAGTATCTTTTTTCATGAATGGAACGAGCTAGATCCACGAGAATGATGTCACCCAATTTATCGCATGATATTATATATGAAAAGTGAACATGTTTCTCAATAGGAAATATTTTTTTTCTATTTTATTTGACTTTTTGATAATTTTTTTGAAAAATGTGCAATATCTCGAGAACGGTTCATGTTAGCGTTCTAAAATTTATGTCAATCGTTTTCTAATAAAAAATTACATAAAGAATGTCTATTTACGTAACTTTATTATTGGTTTTGATTTTTTGACGATTTTTTCAAAATTTCATTCGAAAATTTAGGGGGGTTCTGAACATTCGATTGCGTATAAAAACAATAGGCTTCCAGTGTTTACAGATTGTGATTTTTGTACCAAATTTGGTTCGAATCGGTCCATTCGTTCGTCAGTTATCGTCTCCACAGACCCACTGACACACACACACACACACACACACACACATACACACACACATACTTTCACACACACACACACACACACACACAGACATCACTTCAAAAATGTTTGATTCGTGATCAGGGATGCTTGAAACGTGCTCTCCCGTCGAAAACTCGAATTCGAATTTTCGACCCCGTCACAATACTTTCCTTATACATTATGTATATAAGGAAAGTAATAAGTCCGGTTACCGAATGAGAACGAAAATTGAATTAAAAGTGAAATAAATTTAATTAAAATAAAGAGAACGTTAATATAAGTCTGCAGGGAAAGTCATGTGCTGCTCACATCAGATTTTTATATTGATAATAGTGTTTTTGTTTCGTAGAAACTATTGTTCTAGTAGAAATATAAAATGCTTTTAATTTTGATAAGAGTTCTATTGAAAACTAGTATACCCGTAGTTGTGTTTTCAAAACCGAGACAAAATGGAACAGCGGGTAGCTCGGAATTTTTAACTTTCCGAATCGGTACATTGATATTGCTAAATTTTCAAATACTAACACTTCGCTCATGAAAAAGAAAATATAAAAAGGAATTAACAAGACTGATCCTGTAACTTAATTATAAAGAAAATGTTTTTTTTTTTTACCTAGCTAATTAACTTTTACCTAGGTAATTACTGTTTACCTAACTGTCAGAACCGGGACACCGATGTTCAAATATTAATACTTTGCTCATAGAAAAAAACGTACAAAAAAGAATTAATAAGACTGCTACTAAGAACTAATTTTAAAGAAAATGTCTTTTTACCTATAGCTAATTAAACATGAACGTATAACTACCAATAATGAAATAAAATAGCTTAAAGTAATATGATAATAGCACTGTCAGTCAACCCATGGCAAAAAAAATAACTCAGTGACGTTGTCTTTTTTGCCATCGTGCGGATGCTACTCGTGTGGTTGATTCTCTCTTTAGTTTGGAAAAGTTTCCCAATCCCTCTCCCAAATAGATCTTTGATTTACTAGCTCTCATCTCTGATCGCCTGATCCCTGTATGTTTGGAAAATATTCATTCCCTACCGATCTAGAAAACCGATATCGCCGGCGACTGATAATCTTCAATCAACAGGGAACACAGGCTGCTGACAACAGTTCAGCAGGTGTGGTTTTTCCCACATGGACTTCAGACGCTAGTGTTTTTGCTCGCGCCTGGCCTTTCTTTTCATAATTTACCGCACCTGTCATTGAAAAGCTATTCAAAAGGGAACTTTTTCTCCATTGTGGATACATTGAGCACAAAGCTTTCTTTCGGTATGATTTCGTGATTGCAGATTCGATTTTTTCCTATTGGTTTCAGGAGCATGTAACCTGGTTTCGCAATTCACCACAAAGTTACTGCGAGTTGTTCACAATTGGTTTTATTCTAGTTTATTATTTATCTTTGGTGTGTACGACGAAATAACAAATATAAATATGATACATAGAGAATATTAAACGCAAAGTAGCAACTGCAAATATGGTAAATATCGAAATATACAATAGTTCTGTTTTTACAGCATCCGTGTGAAGGAGGTTTTATTTTGTATTTTTAAATTTCTCCAGGCAGCAGAAAATTGTGAAAATAGTAGATATGGATATTCAGCTGGCAAAGACGCTTTCTTCCCAAATTCTGGCATTGAAGTTTAATTATTTATATTTTACATGCATTTTTCAGGGCGATTTTTAAACAGCAAATGCAATAAATTATTGCATTTACAAAATTTCTCAAATTCCGCATAAGAAACCAGTGGGAAGAATAATGAGAATTCCTCCAAGTCATTCTATGATTTTACCGAACAATAAAATGAATCATTGCATTAACGAAATTTCTCAAATTCCAAGTAAGATGTCAATATGGAGAATAGGGAGAATGCCTTCGGCTTTAAGGGTGAGCGTCAGTAAATCTTCTGCCCTTTCCGCGCTTTCTTAACTCTCGCGGCACACATTTTTCGCCGACATTCTGCTCAAACAGTTGCGAAATGTTTTCTGATAAATAAAATGCAATGCTTAGATTATATTAAAACTAAATTTAATACCCAATAAAACATAGAATATATTTTTCATTTTAATTCAAAATATTTTTGGTGCTGCCATCTGTTGTCGTAATTTAATTCATACCGACTATTTATATTTTTTAATGAACATTTAAAATGTCTATTCCTTCTAATACGGTATTAAATACAAAAACAAATCATATATAATAACACCACAATCACGGGAAGGTAATTTCTTATTCTATAAATTTGATAAGGGGATCTGAATATACATCACTGAGGACTGCAGTTTTGTCTTCAAGTTCCTTTGTCTTCAAGTCCAAGTTCAATTACGTTTCCGTGATTGTGGCATTATTATATATGATCTGTTATATTTAATAGCGTATTAGAAGGAATAGACATTTAAAAATGTTCATTAAAAAATATAAATAGTCGGTATGAATTAAATTACGATAACAGATGACAGCACCAAAAATATTTTGAATTAAAATAAAAAATATATTCTATGTTTTATTAGGTATTAAATTTAGTTTTAATATAATCTAAGCATTGCATTTTATCTATCAGAAAACATTTCGCAACGGTTTGAGCAGAATTTCGGCGGATAGGACAGAAGATTTACTGACGCTCACCCTTAAGGAACAATTTTGTAAAAATTGGACTTCATAAAATATATCAATTATTTATATTCGAAGTCGATTCGTTGTTGCTTATTTAAATAAAATGTACTTTGATTTTAATCTACTTACAGACACGATGAATTTTAATGATTTTCTTTTCCACATATGAGGCTAAGTCCAGGGGATATTCTAAAGCCAATTTTACCACTCTACAGCGGAGTAAAAAGAATTAATTTATTTCTGTCTGCTTAACCACTTATAACTTAAGAATGGTTCAATGGATTTGCATACTTTTCCAGGGTTTCTTAAGCATATAGAGGTGTACATTTATATCTAAATGTGGTTCCCATTTTTTATTGCTTTTATTTTAACAGTAAAAATTCCCAAAATACCCTTGCCAGATAATACATAATTCACATCAATGAAACTTGACCCCCTACACCAATTCGCAGAACAACGGGAATTAAAATACATGCTTTATAGGCAATGACCACACTGTTATTTCGAAAACGATTCATTAGATTTACACACTTTTTTGATTGTTTTGTTTTGTTTGATTCGGCGCAGATTTTTCGCTAAAATACCTGCTCAACGCAAAATTTGAAAAAAAATATTTTTTTTTCACGTCATTAATGTGTAGGAAATTTCATTATGCATTTTTTTTTTTTAATTTCTTTAATCTGCGGTAAAATATGAAAAGAGATGAAAAATATTCAACTCGCAAAAGCAGCGTTTTAACCGTTATTTTAACCCAACGCAAAATTTGAAAAAAAAATATTTTTTTTTCACGTCATTAATGTGTAGGAAATTTCATTATGCATTTTTTTTTTTATTTCTTTAATCTGCGGTAAAATATGAAAAGAGATGAAAAATATTCAACTCGCAAAAGCAGCGTTTTAACCGTTATTTTTCAAATTCTGATACTGTTCAAGTAATTATATATTTTTAAGTGATTTTTAAACATTAACCGCAGTAAAATTACTGTATTTACAAAATACTTAAAAATTTCAGCAAGGCATCAGTATTAAGAATAATAATACTTATTTCAAACAGTTTTGAAAAAGAAAATGGACAAAAGAAAATTACATATAAAGTTCGAAGTCATGTGATCTATATCTTTCCGATTCTAGTTCTGTGATTAGTTAACATGGTTTTTCCTATCAGCTTTTGAGTCATTTTATACTATAAAGCACAGACTACTATACAGACCTGTCACTCTCGATAGTTTCGTTTTCGCGGCGGCCATTAGAGATAGACCAAACATTGGGTTGGCGCGCTCTTGGCGATGGTCTGGTTTGATCCGAGCGCTTGGCGATGATTTGGTTTGGGTCCAAGCCGATTTTCAATGTTATAACCCTATTTCGCTCGGCGAAAACTTAGAACAACAGACTAGCGTGGTTTGAGTAACGTGAAAAAGGATTATTTGTTAAGTGTTTAGATCATTTTATAGAAATGGATTGATAAAAGAAAACTGGTTGCGTTACAGGGTATGTAATTTATGTTTATTAAAATTGAAATAATTTTAGTTATCACCATCCTACATACGTGTTCATTATAAGTATACACGTGTTCATAAGTATACACGTGTTCATATAAGTATACATGTGTTCATCATACGAAATTAGTGCTGTGTTGTTATTACTGCCGGATTAGACTAAATTTTAAGAGGTAGTGGTATAATTAGTTAAAAAATATTTTCCGTATTTTTATAAAATGTGAAATAATTGATATTTGGATAGCTTTTTCTTAGTTGAATGTGATATAGTATGTGTATATATTTATGTAAAATTTTTATTAAGTGCCTTATGGTGAAAAATTCCCCCCCCCCCCCCCTCGGGTAATTAATGATTGAGTTCCACAACTTCGATAGTGCATTTATGTAAATTTGATATTTACTATATAATATTTTTATATTTAAAAAAAAAAGTCTATTATATCAGTATCCCAGAATAAATTAAGGATCAAGTAATTAACGATCAACACGCTAGTATACTTTTTAGACTGAAAGTATTATATAATATTTCAGTCTTTTGAGTATGTTAGCTTGTAATTTTTTGTGCATTTTTTTTGTAGTGAGACAATGCAATGTGTCTATTTTTTAATCTATTTTATGATTATTTGAATTAAATATATAACTACGTCTATTTAAATATTCTTAAACTAATGAATATTTATGTTACAGATTAATGTATTTTTAAATTCTGATCCTTTCTATAGTTTCAAAAATTATAAAAGTACAGTCCTCAACATTTTGTTCCCCTCCCGTTTAAAAAAAAATCGCCAAGCGAGCGATAACGCGCCAAATCTGGCAGACGCATCGTAGTTCAGTTGGTCCAACTCACGAGCTCTAGTGTCTATGCGACATCCCATATTAAAAATGTTGCCATAGGGTCCTATGGGAGTGCACCTTCTGAATATAGTATTCTGTGCTATAAAGGGACCCTAATCTGTTTGGATACATTGCGCCATCTGTTGACCAATTAAGGGATTAAATACTAAAAATCATCAATTTCAAGTTTGTAATTTTAAGTCGTGTTCTGTGATTTTTAAAGTTCTGTTCTGTTCTTGAAGTTTAATTGATCTTAAATAAGTTTAATTTTTATCAGTGTCTTAGGACGGGCGTTAAATTAGTAAATAATACAAGCTCATAATATATTCATCTGTTGAAATTCAAATATTTGATAATACTTCGGATAACATAGAACCTCTGTCGGTCCCCAAAGCTTTAACATAATTTCAAAATTTAATTTTAGAGCGTCACTTAACTCAGCATTTCAAGTTATAATAAAAACACTTCATAAATAACTCATATATCTTATCTGGCATGGAGCAAACCTTCTCCAAAAAGTGTTAACATATGATGACTTCATCCCAAATGTGGTTATTAAATTCCTTGATGACCTTCATAACCTCGATTTCAACACTTTTCAACATAATTGAAAAGTGTTTATGACTTTTATCATGTTAGTTTTAGCAGAGATTGTGGGTATTATGGTAAATATAAAACATTACGACTATATTGGACATAACTATATTTAAAGGAAAAGAAATACATCACGTAACAGCTTACACAAACATACAAAAAAACGCGCGGCTACATAAACATCGAACATAAACAGCACCATACACATTAGTTGTGCCTAAGCCTATATTGAAACTTTAGTTATGTTTGTAATGGCAACACCTTTTCCTGTGTTGTCAGAATGGCAACGGTCGGGTGTTGTTTATGTTCGATGTTTATGTAGCCGCGCGTTTGTTTTGTATGTTTGTGTGAGATGCTACGTGATGTATTTCTTTTCGTTTAAATATAGTTCTGCCTAATATAGTCGTAATGTTTATTATTTACCATAACACCCACAATCTCTGCTAAAACTAACAGGTTATGGATGGCCAGGTTGTTTATCTGCGAAACAGTAAGAAGACGTACTTTCGTTTTCGCAAATGCTGAGAATTTTATTGTTCTATGGTAAATTGTATAAGTAGACGCACTTAGAAGTTATTAAATATTACGGATTATAATCAGAACTTTAATATAAAGAAGAATGGCTGCCATGAATTCAGAATTCAGAATCCCTAAATTCTCGAGTCGAGTGATAATTACCATTCTTGGGCTATTCGTGACAGAGCAGTTTTGGTTCGGAAGGGATGCTGGGAAGCCATAGATCCTGGTTTTGGATCCGAAATGACGACTGACGGAAAGAAAATGAATAATAGAGCATTAACTTTTCTGTTTCTTGTTGGTCATGATAGGTATTTAGATGATATTGAGATGTGCACTACCGCGAGAGAAGCATGGAATGCACTTGAAGAAATTAATTCCAAATGCGGTTTGTTGTATATTCTACAATTAATGCGGGATTTCTTCAACTAAAAATTAAAAACAATGAAGAGATGAAAGATTATCTTGAGCGTTTAATGGATATTAATCGAAAAATAGGCAGCAGTGGTTACGCTTTTAATGATAAAGAAGTTGCATTGGTGATGTTATTGGGTATTCCAAAAACGTATGAAGCCCTAATTCCCAATCTTGAACAAGATGAAGAAAGTCTAACTAAAAAGGTGAAAGCCAGATTTTTGATTGAAGAGAAAAGAATAAATCGCCGGGATGAAGAAAATGAAACTGCTAAAGAAACAGATTGCAAGGCTATGTTTATACAAAAAAGGAGTGGAGCTAAACATAAGCATTTAAATCAAGTTAAAAATGAAAAAAAGTACTCTGGGGCATAAAGTTTTATCCCCAAAAAGACCATAACAGAGAAGGAAGACATTTAAAGTGTTTCTGTTGCAATAAATTTGGTCATATTACAAGAAACTGCCCTGAAGGCTACACCTGTACAGTAAGCAGCCATGACGTAAATGAACAAAATGGAAAACATGAAGCAAAGAAAGTTGTACATTCAGCATTATCTGCAATGAACGGAGCAGCCTTTAACGAAGCCTAACTTTAACGCTAAACTTATATAAAATATAAACAAATCAAACGATTGTAAGGTGAGTTTATAAGAATGGTTGAATTCTTTTTCATGCAAAATTATTCAGCTCTGGAGTCTGGAATATAGGTGATATGAAAGAAATGTTCATTGATTTTACATAGAGAGGCAGACGATTTATAAGATAAAATGGTTTGTCATAGTTACAACAATTTTGAAGAACTAATTTAACATGAGATAAGCAAGTTTCAATAATGATGGAATGCTATAATTGTGACTTAATATTAACTGCAAAAGCATCCTAAACACTTCGCAAATTATACTTTCGGTCTTTATTTCTTTCAGGCATACATCCGGGAGTGCGAAGCTTCCCTCCTGGAGATGATTATTTGTCCCCGCCCCCTCCGGAGGCATTTTATGTTACCCTACTTTCTATTTATGTGACAGCATTTAAACTTATTTATATTGGGTAAATAAAAAACTTCCTCTCCTAAAGTTTCATTCGCCCCCCAGCCAAAAAGTCCTGAAAGTGCCGGATATATTCATGAAAGAAACACTGCTCATGAACTTCTTATAAAATTATTAGGGTGCTTAAGGGCCTTCCTAGGAACCACATATAAAGGATATCTCATTTTATCATAATGACGAAATATTACATCTCAACTGTAACTTGACTGCCATCTATACGGCATGTAGCCCACACGTCATTGTAGCCTTGAGGACCGCAGGGGGGCGTATTCAAGGCCAGTGGCAGATACAATTTTTCAACCCCTTCGACATCACTCCATCAATACCTCGCCCACGCACTTTATTGAACCGGCCCCGAGTAAAGGTACAAGAACATCCCGATGTAACTGTATAATTGAACTGAAGGACGTAATGCCAACACACACCTGTGTTATTGAAAGTCAGCTTAATTTGATGTTTGTTTTAAAGGGTTGACCGGAAAAAGGAACAGTGATTGATTGGTATCGAAAATGTATAGAACGTTAAGAGAATGATGTTTGTGAAAAGTTATCACATGCATCATGAAAGAATAGCGTAACATGTGGGGGGGGATAACAAAGACGGCCTCCATAGCGAAATTGATTTCTACAGGCAATAAATAAATATTGTTGTGTGTTATTTTTAGAACTCATAAACAGGGTAGCTCATACTGTAGCTAGTTCAGCATATACTATAACCAGGGCAACTCATAGTATAGTATAGCTAGTTCAGCACAGAGCAACTCATAGTATAGCTAGTTAAGGACATACTATAGTCAGGGCAACTCATACTATAGCTAGTTCAACACATACTGTAGCTAGGGCAACTCATACTAGCTAGTTTAGCACATACTATAGCTAGAGCAATTCATACTCTAGCTAGTTCAGCACATACGATAGCCAGGATAACTCATACTTTACAAGTAGATAGTTCAGCGCATACTATAGACAGGACAACTCATACTATAGCTAATTCAGCAATAGCCAGGGCTAGCTTGTGAGCTGAGCATATGACACACAGGCCTAAAATATCCAAATGTAAAAAATCTAATGTGAGCAGCACATAACTTTTCCTACATAATACAATGAGTTTGTATTTTCCCCAACGAAATTACGATGTGTATCCACATTACAGTGTTTTTGGTGTTGATTTAATACCACGTAAATTAAAATTGGGTGTTTTGGGTAACTTATGAGTCCAAAAAGAATGACTTAACCAAAATGTCCAAAATTCTCATTAAAATGTAATTGACATTTAATTAATATCCCGTGAAACGAATGACTATTGTCGAATTCTCAGAAGTAAAAATACAAAAAAATTATAAAAGTATCTTCTCTCGCGAATAGAATGGACTAGATCTACGAAAATGGTGTTAATAATATTGCATATCGAAGGTGAACATATTGGATATGGTTTAATACTTTGTTTTTTTATTTTATATACTTTTTTGGTAAATTTATTTGAAAAACGTGCAATATCTCGAACGGTTCATGCTAGGGTTCTAAAGTTTTTGTTATTCGTTTTCTAATAAAAATATACGTATGAAATGATTATTATTTTTTAACATTATTGAATCTCTTGATGTTTTATAGCTTTTTTCAAAACTTCATTCAAAAAGTGGGATTGGAAGGTATTATGAACATTCGGTTGAGTTTAAAACCAACATAATTCTATATTGACTCATTATAGTAATTATACCAAATTATTTTTGAATCACTTTATTCGTTCATGACATCAGGGTTGGATTGGCCTATCGGGCGATCGGGCGAAACTCGATGAATCTTTGTATTTGAGGGACGCTTTGGTTCAAAATCTAGAGGTCAGAATGGGCTCAGGTCTGAACCACGGACTTCAGCCTGGTCCGACCCATGGGCCGCATCAGCCTGAGTTTTTTATGTGGCTGGGCCATGCTTGGGTTAATATTTTAAAAGATAATACCAGAAATCTAAAAAATTAAAAGATATCACGAAAGATAACGAGCACCAAATTTGATCTTTCTAACTATCCCGGTTTTCAACATTAGTCTTCTGGGAATAACTCAAATGGTGGGTTCAATAACGAGTTGGGCATGTAAGATTCAAAATCCAAAGAATTAAAATATATATCACTAAGGATAACGATTATCAAATTTGAACATTCGATTTACCTCGGTTTTCAAATTATTTCCTTAAAACATGCCCCTCACCTTCCTATTGTGGGCGCATAACACGGGCTGGAGCGGTATTTTAAAGAATTAAAATGTACCACGAAAAACAACGATCTGCCTAATTTAAGCTTTCTAGCTGCTTCAGTTATCTGGTTATTCCCAAAAATTGAGCACCTTCCTATGGCGAGACTAAGACAGGATGGACCTGTAATGTTCAAAATCAAAAGAATTAAAACATACCACGGTAGACAACGACTACCAAATTTGAGCGTTCTAATTGCTCCGATTCTCGCTGTGCCCCAAAACATGTATCTTCTTAAGGGCCCAGAAAGGGCTGGACCACTGAGGTTCAAATCAAGAGAATTAAAATATACCACGAAAGATAACGGTATGGCCTAATTTGAGCTTTTAAGCTACTTCGATTCTCGAGTTATTCCTTAAAAAACATGCCTTAAAACATGCCTATTCCTTAAAAAACATCTCTTTGCTGCTGGCCCCAGACAGGTTGCACAGGTGATGTTCAAAATCCAAAGAATCAAATGTACCACAAAAACAATGACATGCCAAATTTAAAGTTACAATGAATAAGGGAACCTGGTTAGTTATGACCTCAAAAATTTGAAACGCGACAAATGTGTGTAATTAAAACAGCAAATATACGTGTGTTACCCGATAATTGTTGTAGCTGCAGTAGAATTCAGTCACGCACAATTTTTCAGCTCTGAATTGAAGATTCCTGAGGGGTAACACTTTGAAATATGTCTCTCCTGAACAATCGACGCTCTCTCTCTCTCTCTCTCTCTCTCTCTCTCTCTCTCTAAATACAAGCAAAGGAAATTGCAAACAGTCTCCAAGCGAAGTAAAAATTTGTCAATATCTCTCGTTATTAATTTATATAGAAAACATTTGAAACTTTCACTGAAAAATAAGATGCTTTCGTGGTCGCTTACTAACTTTTGTTAACACCCCTTCACACGCACACACACACACACACACACACACACACACACACTCAAACCATCATTAACTAGGGCCGATACTTTAAAATGGCCCGAGTCGAAAATTCGGATTAGTCCAACCTTGCATGACATATCATGTTCACAGACTCATGGACACAGATTCATAGACACACACACACACACACACACACACAAAGACACACACTAACATACATTCATATACTAACATATATACATACACACAGAGACATCACTTTTTAAACGTCCAATTCAAGTTAAGGGATGCTCTTCCGTTTTTTGACCACGTCACAATACTTTCCATATCCGTTATACCACGTATGTAGGTAAAGTAATAGGCATCTTTTTCCGATTTCGTACCCAAGTTCTAGTTTCAAAGTATTATATAAGAGATCTTTAAAAGTTTCTATTCAAATTGGCAACAGCTTAGTGATGCATATATTTCTAATTCATTGGCCGGTGTGTGTGTATCTTCCTTTATTACTGTAGATAACTATTTAATATTCCATTCATTTAATTTGGCGTATATAAAATGTTCTCAAGCAAATTTAATTAAAAACTAGAAATTTATGAAAACAGAAATTTATTAAAACAATTTATGCTTTCATATAGTGGCACATAGTGTATATACTTCATTATTAACTGAACTATTCAGCATTTTTTTTTCTTTTGTGCATATTTATTTCGTTCATTCATACGAACTTTCGGAAAAACCGGAAGTGACATCTCCAGAATCGGAAATGGAAATCCTTTATGAACCCTCCTATACCACTTATAGAATTAAATAGTGAATAAATATCAGTCATCATCCACGTTCTCTCTACAGTCGGTATTGAGAAATAAGTGTTTCAAGAATTTTTTCAGCCGGAGGTGGAAAAGAATTTTTTTTATATGCGGAAATGAAAATTCTTAGTGAACCACACTATTTCTTCCAGAATTAGATGCTAAATCTATACCAGTTGTCATCTAAGATATATTTATAGCCAATTTTAATAAATAAACGCTTCAAGTAAATTAAAAATTTAATAAAGCTTTTTATCTCCTCTGGGATTTGATGCTAAACCGTATCGGTCATTATATAAACACTATCAATAGCCAATTCTGAGAAATAGATATACAGATGATTCCAGAATTTTTTTTTCCTTACCAAAAGTGGGGGGGGGGGGAAAAAACAAAATAAAAACGGAAGTGGAAAATTTTTATTGAACTTCCAACCCACACACACTTTTGGAATATAATATTGAATTCCTATCAGTCATCATTTAAGCTCTCTCTGCATCAAATCTTCAGAAATAGATGTTTAGAGATTCTTTGTAATCGGAAATGGAAAAAGTACTGGCTGTAGAAATCCTTAGTGAACCCTTACTCCCTATGGAAATTCTGGCTAAAGTCATCATCTAAGTCAGTCCGTAGATAAAAGAAAATACAATAAGAGAGTAAAATCCTTTTTGGGTGTCTTATTATTTTCTGTAATATTATTGATAAATGTATATAAATAATTTGTTTGTACACAACCCTCAAAATTTATGTGATTTGGAGTTCATTATGGGCTAATATTCTTTTCACATACAAATGGAAATTTGCATTGTAATCGGACAGTAGACGTGTGCTAGTATGGAGAGAATAAGAAATACGTAACCAACACCATTAAACGTCATACTTTGGGCGCGATAGTGTGATGGATTCTGCTAGATGGATTCTGATAGTGTGATGGTGGTTTTGATAAGGTGATGGATTCTGCTGTAGTTATTTGTGTGTAAATGAAACCCCTATATGTAGTGTGATGGATTCTGCTGTAGCAATTTATGGGTAAATTAAACCCCTACATGTAGTGTGACCCCCTACATGTAGTGTGATGATTCTGTAGCAATTTATGGGTAAATAAAACCCCTATATTTAGTGTGATGGATTCTGCTGTAACAATTTATGTATAAATGAAACCCCTATATGTAGTTGTTGTTGTTGTTGAAACCCAGACCGTCCGACCTACCAGAAAGGTGTAAGGTAACAGTTTGGACGGTCGGGAAGTGCCACCCAATTTAGACCGGAACCCAGTGGGGGAGGCATCCACAGAGACCATACCCCCTATATGTAGTGTAATGGATTCTACTGTAGCAATTTATGGATAAATAAAACCCCTATATGTAGTGTGATGGATTCTGCTGTAGCAATTTATGGGTAAATTAAACCCCTACATGTAGTGTAACCTCTACATGTAGTGTTGAAGACCCAGACCGTCCGGCTCGTCAACAAGGACTTGAGCAACCATTTGGACGGCCGGTCTACATGTAGTGTGAAGATTCTATAGCAATTTATGGGTAAATAAAATCCCTATATTTAGTGTGATGGATTTTGCTGTAACAATTTATGTATAAATGAAACCCCTATAGGTAGTGTAATGGATTCTACTGCAGCAATTTATGGGTAAATAAAACCTCTACATGTAGTGTGATGGATTCTGTAGCAATTTATGGGTAAATAAAACCCTTATATGTAGTGTGATGGATTCTGCTGTAGCAATTTATGGATAAATAAAACCCTTGTATGTAGTGTGATGGATTCTGTTGTAGCAATTTATGGGTAAATAAAACCCCTGCATGCAGTGTGATGGATTCTGTTGTAACAATATTGAAGCAATTTATGGGTTAATAAACCCCCTACATCTAGCGTGATGGATTCTGTTGTAGCAATTTATGGGTAAATAAAACCCCTGTATGTAGTGTGATGGATTCTGCTGTAGTAATTTATGGGTAAATAAAATCCTTACATGAAGTGTGAAGGATGGATTCTGTTATAGCAATGTTGTAGCAATTTATGGGTAAATAAAACCCCTTCATGAAGTGTGATGAATTCTATTGCAACAATATTGAAGAAATTTATGGGTTAATAAAGCCCCTACATGTAGCGTGATGGATTCTGTTGTAGCAATTTATGGGTAAATAAAACCCCTACATATACATGTTTTGTCTCATTAAAATTTGCATGCCAAAATAACGCATCAAAATATATTCCTGTGAAATTTGGAGGCAATCAATGCAGAACTTTATGAATTATGTTCGATTTACTGTTACGTGCTTAACTTTTGGAGGGCAGTCTATATGTCCACTCTAATAACTGTATAATTTTACATGGGATCTTGTACTTTACTTTTGTATAGGGACCTATAGACAAAGAATACGGCAGCCAGGCCTCTATAAGAAATTAAGCAGACAATTACGTTCAATTATTGAAAATACTCAACACTATTTAGAAAATATCTACATCCGGGTCATACTTGTATATCCGTTATGTACATGGCCACGCCCAATTTTTTACACCCATTTTCAACATTTGTAGTTCTCCTGGGGCTTTGAAACATTATTTATTTGCAATAAATATGAAATAGGGAGGAGCGTTTTAAGCATTTGATTTCGGCCGAGATTACTATTTCCGAGCGCTAAAATAACCAAGGAAAAATACTAAAATTGTAATAACTCTTCCATATGAATTTGATTTTGTTACAAATTACACCATTCTAAGTATAAATTTCATTTTTTTTATTCGATAAGTCAAGATAAAGTTTTTTAACGGCAGTCATTTGGACAGTCCTTAATTAAACCCAAAACGGATAATTTTACTCCATCTACTTATACAGTATGAGACTGCGAAAGTGAAAAATTCTTGCATTCTGTTTATATGTCGATAATATTTTAAAAGTGTCTGCTATATAAGAATGAGAGATTTCGTTTACTCATTTTTATTTTCCTTATGTACGTAATGTATAAGGAAAGTATTGTGACGGAAGAGCACGTTTCAAGTATCCGTGATCACGAATCGAACATTTTTGAAGTGATGTGTGTGTCAGTGAGTCTGTGGAGACGATAACTGACGAACGAATGGACCGATTCGAACGAAATTTGGTACTAAAATCACAATCCGTAAACACTGGAAGCCTGTTGTTTTTATGCGCAATCGAATATTAAGACACCCCCCCCCCTAAATTTTCGAGTGGAATTTTGAAAAAATCGTCAAAAAATCAAAACCTCTAATAAAGTTCGCAAATAGACATTTCTTATGTAATTTTTCATTAGAAAACGATTGACATAAATTTTAGAACGCTAACATGAACCGTTCTTGAGATATTGAACATTTTTCAAAAAAATTATCAAAAAGTCATATAAAATTAAAAAAAAAAATTTCGTATTGAAAAACATGTTCACTTTTTATATGTAATACCATGCGATAAATTGGGTGACATCATTCTCGTAGATCTGGCTCGTTCCATTCATGAAAAAAGATACTTTGAGTAATATTGTATTTGAACGCCAATAGTCATTTATCTGCTGTAAGAATAACTTATTTCTTCGTCCATAACGCTTGGCGAGATTTTGGCGACTTTTTAAATGTTGTTAAATTAACGAAAAACTCGCCAAATGGATAAAAATGACGCTAAATCAATGACGACTCATTGATGATGAGGACATGGAAAATGACGACTCATTGACGAAAATTCAATATCTTGGAAAGAATATAAATAACTATATAAAAATTATCTATTTTTTTTTTACTGTAGAAGTAGTAAATTCATTGCATTATATAAGGAAAGTCATGTGCTGCCCACATCAAATTTTTAATAAGTAACTGCAATTCCATCCAGAAATCTGCGCCAATCGTGGTCGCAACTAAATGAAATAGAAAAAAAAAAGGACCACTGACTATCCTTTCAAGATGCAGACAGGATTTGCTGACTATGAGTCACCGTTCTGTCCGAGGATCGATAGTATAATTGTGCAAAGATTCGACCTCCTATGTCACCAGGAGAGATTTTGAAGGGTTTCAAAATATTTTTATTATTCAATAGTTGATACTCTCCGTGTGCAAAGATTGAACCTTCTATGCTACCAGGGCCTTGAAAGGTGGGTCTGGAAAGGCAGGGTCTGGAAAGATAAAAACACGTTAGGCAATTGTGTATAGTCTGTGTGCGTGTTTGTGTATCTGTCTGCGAATGTATGTATCCACTCTAACTCAAACACTAAGTGACCGAATATCATACAATTTTATAGATTAGTCATTTGTGTGTGATCCTGGTGCTGATTAGATTTTGGTGCGATTCTGGATTTAAAAAAAAACCCGTCTTTTATTTTGCGAAATAGCTCGCAAAAATCTCATGCATCCACTCTAGCTAAAAAACTAATTGACTAAATTTCACAAAATTTGGCAGATAAGTCACTCGTGGAATACTCTGGTTCTGATTAGATTTTGGTACGATTTAGAAAATAAGAACTTGCCTTTTTTATGAAATGGCCTTTCAAAAATCGTTTAAATCTGAAGTAAAAGCCTACGTATGTTCAAATGTATCAATTAAGTGCTTGTTTTATCAAGGTTATCAAGGACTAATCGTTCACGAAATATTTTAGTTTTTTTTGCATTTTTATTACACTGGCTTTGAAAAAATGTCCAGTTAGAAATAAATACAAACATTGAATTGAAATTGCAAATTCAGTGTTATTTTGAGCAATTAAACTCAGTTTAATAAATTATTAAAGAACTAAAGAGAACATGAATATGAGTCTGTAGGAAAAGTCATGTGCGCTGCCCACATCAAAGATTTTTATTTGTTACAGGTGAGTTCTGATAAAATAAAACACCGATACATCGTTTCTGTGACATCACTGAGAGTTTGATCTCAATCTTTCGAAGGAAGACTTTCGGCGTACAAAATGAAATATGATTGGCTTACTATGATTATATATAAAATATTGTTTATGTGCCGGTAATATTTTAAAAGTATATGCTATATAATAAGTGATTTCGTTTAATCATAGGCCCAAAAATCTGCATTGTATACATCCAGAAAACTGGGCCGCAGCTAAATAAAATAGAAAAAAAAGCAACCACCGACTATCCTCTCCAGAAGCAGATAGCATTTGCTGACTATGTGTGTCCGTTCTGTCAGACGATCGATACTATAAGTGTACAAAGATTCAGCCGTTTAGGTCACCAGGAGCGCTTTTGGAGGGTTTTAAAATATTTAAAAAAACGCCATTTTCGTCTTTCCTGGGGAGGAAAATGGAAAATCCGGCTACGGTAAGTTCTATCCTATTGATATCCTACGGTAAGTTCTATCCTAAATTGAAATTCTCCGTGTGCAAAGATTCAGCTTTCTAGGCCACCGGGGGTGGACAGTTCGGGCAGAGAAGGGAGGATCTGGAAAGACAAAAACACATTAGGCAATTGTATATAGTGATCAAAATGTGCCTCAAATACCATTGCTATTGAACATCTGCTTATTTACTATTCATTGGTGATTTTAAACTATACTGTGTCTACATCCACATCTTGCAATGGTAGCATCACACACTGCAGTCCTTGTGTTCACCATTATTATGGCAAAAATGTGTTATCATGACGAAAATATAAAATAGTAATAGATTGTTTAATTGGCCATCATAGAGAGAAGTTTGTCTGAATCTGCGTACTTGAAATTTTTTACTGGTCCGTATCCACTGGAAACTCCACTTTTCGAGTTGTATTGCAACCCCGCCTTATCATTGTATTTGGAGCCTCATGTGACTATTTGCACTTGCTCATTCACTGATACATCTTAATTTCTCCGAGCTGAATTTTATCATCTTTTCATGGATGCAAGTGGCCATCACGTGATATGCCCCTAATAAATGTTGGAATTAATTTATTGTTAAGCCAGTAGACAAACCATCTCTTGCCATTATGTGATAACTTTGCATTTTATTCTCTAGCGCTCAGTAATATTGTAGCATTAGGTGTGCTTATTGTCATAGTGAATATGGCATTTTGCTTAATTTTAATTAATGCATGTTCATTTTAAAAACTTTTAACTTTTTTTTATCAAATTTTAATTGCGAGTGGGTGGTCTTTATCTCAAAATTTTATATATTCCCATTTTCCTTAAAAAAAAAAATGTCTATGCAAGACAATTTTTTTTAAAGGAAAATGGGAATACAGGGTCTTTCAAAAGTCCACATAAACTTTAAAAATTCATTAAAAATCGAAAAATCATCGCATTGAGGTACGGTTTGCACCATAAGTATTGCTAGGACGGGGTTTTTTCTGGGTTTTTTTACGTGAAAAAATTTTGTAGTTTAAAAAATCACCTATAGGTGGCGCTGAACGCATTGGAAAGACAAAGAAAATAACTTACTGTACGTGTCAAATCGTGTGACAAGCCTAAGTAACTCTGAAAAAGTTATAGGACCTTTTCCTTTCTTTATATTTTTCCTAAATCGACATTTTCGCAAAGCATCTGATGCTGATTCTCCGCTCACGTAATACAGCTTCACTAACAAGGCTTTCTCGATCATAGTTAACATTCTCGCAGAAACTTCTTTGCACCGTTTATTAACGAATCAAATGAAGAACCTACAGAGCACTGCAGCTCTTTTATAACAGCCTCATTTGCATAATTCTGGAAGATGTATTTGGGTAAGTGCCACCTATAGGCATAGGCGCCGAGTTTTCAAAATCTCAGGGGGGGCACAATCCGATAAAGTTATATAAAAGATTTACAAAATCGATAAAGATATAACAACTTACAAGGCCGCCTTGAAGAAAGCAAGCATATGTCAGTTAGGTGACTACAATTGGTTCGTGGTCATTTTAAGCCCCTTCTTCAGGCCAAAAGAACAGTATCCGCCCTTAGCAACTACCAAGAACGAACTGCCCAACGAACGGCAGTAGTGGTTGTTAAGATCTCATACGGTTATTTTGTTCTGAAAAGGGGGGGGGAGTTATAATGCCATCGAAGCAACTGTAGTCACCTAACTGACATATATATGCTTTCCTTAAGGAAGTTTTGTAAGTTATTGTCTTACAAGCAGCAGTTTTGGAGTGAGATAACCGAGTGGTTAAGTCACGGGGATTGTACTCGGAGGACCCGAGTTCGGTTTTCGGCTTTGCCTCAACTGTTCCCGTGTACGAGCACGTTAAATTTGTGGGTTTGAAAGTCCTTCCGAGCGAATAGATGGCATTGTCTCGGCGGTCTAAACAGATATCTTACACCTTCGGGTAGGTTGGACGGGCTGGGTCGAAAGAAAGATATCAGCAGTTTTATTTATTGTACGATAAATATTTTTAATCTTTTTAGGCCTATTTATATTTGTAAGCTAAGAGTTGATTAGGAAAATCCATATAGTTACTATGCATCAATATTAAAATATATAGTAATTACAATGGTTTTTACTATAAGAATTAACTAGTAGCAAAGCTGTTAATTAATAAAAAAAAATCTGAACGTTAATACACGTTAACGCTTAATATCAACTCTTAACTACCTATCAGGTGATTTTGACACAAATTAAAACAATGAACCCAGCAATAATACAAAAGTATCTAAATATTATTGTCTATATTTAAATATTTTTAAATTAAATATGTAAATAAATTGATCATCACTATAACCATGCATTCAGCTAAATTAAAAAATCTTTAAAACAAAGCAATTTATAAAAAAATATCATAAATAATATTTTTATGCAAAATTTGGATGACATGTTGGTTGACAATTCTTATCACAACTAAAACTTTAATATTTTTATCAGGGGGGTGGGCTGAGTATACCTAGTGTGTGTGTGGGGGGGGGGGGGCTAAGTTCCCTCTGGCCCTTGCCTGACTACGGTGCTGCGTCAAACGTCCAGTGCTCACAAGGAATTTACCCGCGGGGTTTGCAGCTTCAAACGGAATGGATGCCACCTGTAAAGACAGCACTGATATATAGAATCCAGGAGTAATTACAGATGAGATCTCTTTAGGTAGACAAAATAAGTCATCTCTACTTCGTGGTAATCGTTTATAGTTATTACTGGAGGGAAACAGCTATTTTTTGGAAATGCCAATAACATGGCTGTAAATATTCAATTTCTCTTTGAATTATGTGGTCAGTCGAAAAAGTTCTGGTAACCAGGTGTTTTTGTCATTAGCGTAAACATGTTTTCTGGGAGTAAAGATCAGCTTGGTTTGTGTGCGAGATAGTTCAGGGAGCCGTGGTAAGGAAAATGTGAGCAAGACGGAACTGAAACGTGACATTTACATTGATAGGATTTTCTTTCAATTATTTTTATGTTTAAAAAACTTCATTTTTTGGTATTTAGTAAAATATGAAGTTTGAAAAAAATCTTGAAATTTCCCAGAGGGGGCAAAGCCCCCTCTGGAAAAGTTCAGCGGGGGCTCGTGCCCCTCTGCCCCCCCGTAGTCGGCGCCTATGCCTATAGGTGATTTTTTATACTACAGAATTTTTTCACGTTTATTCGTTCAGAACATCAGGGTTGGACTGGCTTATCGGACGACGCTCGATGACCCTTTGTATTTGAGGGACTCTTTGGTTCAAAACCTAGAGGTCAGAATGGGCTCAGGTCTGAACCACGGACTTTAGCCTGGTCCGACCCATGGGCCGTATCGGCCTGAGTTTTTTATGGGGCTGGGCCGTGCTTGGGTTAATATTTTAAAAGATAATACCAGAAATCTAAAAAATCAAAAGATATCACGGATACATACATTGCACAGACAGACAAACAGACAGATAGACAGACACACACACAGACGTCACGTTAAAAATAGTTTTTTCGTATTCTAGAGGTCTCGAAACATGTACATCCGTCGAACACTCGAGTTGCGATTTTTGACATGATTCCAATACTTTCCCTATACATTACCATGTATTGTAGTGAAAGTACAAAAGGACCACTGACTATCCTTTCAAGACGCGGACAAGATTTGGTGACTCCTCCTAAGTCACCAGGAGAGCTTTTGAAGGGTTTCAAAATATTTTTTAAAAACAGGATTTTTTCCTCTCCTGGGGAGGATTATCGAAAATCCGGCTAAGGTAAGTTCTATTCAATAGTTAATACTCTCTGTGTGCAAAGATTGAGCCTTCTATGCTACCAGGGCCTTGAAAGGTGGGGCCGAAAAGGCAGGGTCTGGAAAGACAAAAACACGTTAGGCAATTGTATATAGTCTGTGTGTGTGTGTTTGTGTGTCTCTCTGTGAATGTATGTATCCACTCTAACTCAAAAACTAAGGGACCGAATATCATACAATTTTATAGATAAGTCATTTGTGTGTGATCCTGGTGCTGATTAGATTTTGGTGCGATTCTGGATTAAAAAAAACCCGTCTTTTATTTTGCAAAATAGCTCGCAAAAATCTCATGCATCCACTCTAGCTAAAAAACTAATTGACTGAATTTCACAAAATTTGGCAGATAAGTCACTCGTGGAATACTCTGGTGCTGATCAGATGATTTTGGTACGATTTGGAAAATAAGAACTTGCTTTTTTTATGAAATGGCCTTTCAAAAATCGTTAAAATCTAAAGTAAGAGCCTACGTATGTTCAAATGTATCAATAAAATGTTTGTTTTATCAAGGTTATCAAGGACTAACCGTTCGCTAGATATTTTAGTTTCTTTGCATTTTTATTACCGCCTTTGAAAAAATGTCTAGAAATAAATACAAAAATTTAATTGAAAGTGCAAATTCAGTGTTATTTTGTGCAATGAAACTCAATTTAATGAATTATTAAAAAAATAAACAGAACATGAATATGAGTCTGCAGCAACAGTCATGTGTTGCCCACATCAAAGATTTTTACTTGTTGCAGGTGAGTTCTGATAAAATAAAATACCGATACCTCGTTTCTGTGACATCACTAAGAGTTTGATCTCAATCTTTCGAATGAAAATTTTCGGCGTACAAAATGAAATATGGTTAAGACTTACCATGATTATATATAAAATGTTGTTTATATGCCGATAATATTTTAAAAGTATATGCTATATAATGAGTGATTTCATTTAATCATAGTCCCGAAAACTTGAATTGAATACATCCAGAAAACTGTTCCGAACAAGGCCGCAGCTAAGTAAAATAAAATAAAAAAATAACCGCCGACTAACCTCTCCAAAAGCAGATAGCACTTGCTGACTATGTGTGTCCATTCTGGCAGACAACCGATACTATAAGTGTACAAAGATTCAGCTTTTTAGATCACCAGGACCGTTTTTTGGCCGGTTTTAAAACATTTTTAAAAACTTTATTTTCGTCTTTCCTGGGTAGGAAATTGGAAAATCCGGCTACTATAAGTTCTATCCTATTGATATCCTACGGTAAGTTCTATCCCAAGTTGAAATTCTCCGTGTGCAAAGATTCAGCCTTCTAAGCCACCGGGCGTGGACAGTTCGGGGCGAGGAGGGAGGATCTGGAAAGGCAAAAACACATTAGGCAATTGTATATAGTGATGGAAACTCCACTTTTCGAGTTGTATTACGCCCCGTCTTATCATTGCATTTGGAGCCTCATGTGACTTTTTGCACTTGCTCATTCACTGATACATCTTAATTTCTCCGTGTTGAATTTTGTCACCTTTTCATGGATGCAGGTGACCATCACGTGATATGCCCCTAATAAATGTTGGAATTAATCTATTGTTAGGCCAGTAGACAAACCATCTCTTGCCATTATTTGATAACTTTGCATTTCATTCTCTAGCGCTCAGTAATATTATAGCATTAGGTGTGCTTATTGTCATAGTGAATATGAAAATTTGCTTAATTTTAATTAATGTATGTTCACTGTTTAACTCAAAATTCACCGTTTAACTCAAAATTTTATATATTCCCATTTTCCTTTATATAAAAAAAATGTCTAATGTCTGTGCAAGACAATTTTTTACTTTCCCTGCAATACATAGTAATGTATAGGGAAAATATTGGAATCATGCCGAAAATCGAAACTCGAGTTTTCGACGGATCTACACGTTTCGAGACCTCTAGAATACGAAAAAACTATTTTTAGCATGACGTCTGTGTGTGTGTCTGTGTGTGTGTCTGTGCAATGTATGTATCCACTCTAACTCAAAAATCAATGGACCGAATTTCATAAAATTTGGTAGGTAAGTCACTTGTATGTGACCCTGGTGCTGATTAGATTTTGGTACTATTCGGAATAAACCAACCCGCCTTTTTTTACGAAATGGCCCTAAAAATTGCCTGTATCCACTGTAACTGAAAAACTAATTGATCAAATTTTGCAAAATTTGGTACATAAGTCACTTGTAGGTCACCCTGGTGTTGATTAGATTTTGATACGATTCGAAAAAGAAGAACCTGCATTATTTTACGAAATGGTCCGCAAAAATTGTATATTTCAACTCTAACTCAACTAATCGACTAAATTTCATAAAATTTAGTAAATAAGTCACTTGCGGTCGACACTGGTGCTGATTCGATTTTGGTACGATTCGGCAACCTGCCTTTTTTAAGGAAATGGCTGGCAAAAATTTTATTTTTCCGCACTAACTGAAATACTAATTGACCAAATTTCACAAAATTGGTCAATAAGTTACTTGTGGGAAACTCTGGTGCTGATTCGATTTTTGTACGATTCGGAAAAAACAACCTTCCTTTTTTATGAAATGGCTGGCAAAAATCGCCAAAATCTGAAGAAAAAAAGATTACGTATGCTGAAATGTATCAATTAAAGTTTTGTTTTATACGCAATTTTTGACGAGGAAAAGAATATAAAACACTGCATTATACTTTAGGACTAACCGTTCTCAAGATATTTGAGATTTTTTGCATTTTTGTTACGCCGCTATCGGAAAAATGTCCAAATACCAAAATTAAAACAAAATTGAATTAAAAATGCAAATTTAGTGTTATTTCGTGCAATTAAACTCAATCGAATGAATTGTTAAGGAAATAAAGAAAATATGAATTTGAGTCTGCAGGGAAAGTCATGCGCTGCCCACATCAGATTTCTTTTTTTAAAGGAAAATGGGAATACATAAAATTTTGAGTTTATCCATTGGCAATTAAAATTTAATAAAAATGTTAAAAGTTTTTAAAATAAACATGCGTTAATTAAAATTAAGCAAAATGTCATATTCACTGTGACACTTGTTTCTAAAAATTCATCGTTGGCTCTTACTTTACATGTCTATGTATTAAATTTAAATCGCAGTAACGTGGAAATACTATGTGTACCGCAGAATATCATCATTAACGTGGTTTGTTTTATTTGTACCGTTAAGACAGGCACTGTTACGTACCAAATTCTTCCAATGCGTCTAACGGTTATTTGCTGCATATGAGTTCTGACAAAATAAAACACAGAGACATCGCCTCTTTCTCATCACTGAGAATATGATTGATCTGAATCTTTCGTATGCCTGTTCCAGAAAGATTTTCGGAGTATAAAATGAAGATAAAGTATCATATTTATGTATTTTGTATATTTTAAAAACTATAGTTTCCTTTATTCCCATATTTATCTAAAGATTACTGTTATTTTTAATGCAGTTTATATAGCTGAAATTGTGCGGTTAGTTTCAGAAATTTTTACAGCATGATTGAAATTTATTTGAACTTATACATTTTAGCAAAAATAAAGAACATATTTAATTGTCTGTTGTATGCATAAAAAATGTTATACTAAAGAAAGTAAAAACTAAGTTAATCAATAATTTATATATATACGTAGATAAAAGAAAAAGAAAGATCAATCATGCATAAAGCATTGATTATGAAACACTTTCCAACTTCAATGCAATTTTATACAAACATCTCTCAAATGCGATACATTCCTCGGTAATATTTTTAAAATTATCGCAATACTACATTAATTTGTTATATTTGAAAACTTCATCGAAGAAAATGAGCTTCATTCAAATGACGGCATTGAAATATAAATTGCCTGGTTTAAACATCTCTAAAATGCGATACATTCCGCGGTAATATTTTTTAAATTATCATAACTCTACAATAATATATTATATTTGAAAACTTCATCGAAAACAAATCAACTTTATTCAAATGACGTCATCGAAATATAAATCGCCTCTATATAAAAGCAGCATTTCATTCACAATCATTTTTCCAGTCGTTTAATTCATCACAATACTATAATCATTTATTCTATTTAGAAATTCGAAAAATTGTTATCTACCATATTTACTTTAAAATGTGAAACCTTTCTCATATATAAAATAATTAAATTCTAGGAAAGATATTTATTATATAATATATCTCTTTTTTCCTTCTGGAGGATATAACGAGAGTCAGAATTTAATTGAATTTGTTTTTCTCCCTATATTAAATAATTTTTATTTAAAAAACTACCTAACATAATTTACTGACATTTTTTTTATATATTTTATGGGATAATTTGAATATTTTCTAAAATTTTTGAAGCAATTTGTGAATTTTAAATTCGCTTAAAAAATGTTTGAAACATTAGGTCCCATGGGATTCACTGTATTTCATTTTATCAATCCGGGTTCAATAAAAAACTAATTGGGTGATATTATTCATTTATATTCCCATAGGTCCCACAGACCGTCTGAAAAACATACTAAAATTTCATTTTGATAAAGCCATTTTTACGGCAGTTATAGTGCTAACGAACAGAAAGACAGACAGATAGAATGAACAAAGTCATAAACACTTTCAACTATGTTGTAAAGTGTTAAAAAAATACAATAAGATAGTAAAGTGCTTTTATGAGTTTTGTATTACTACATTATTTTTGATAAATTTATAAATAATTTGTATAATTTGTTCGTACATAGCCCCCAAAACTTATGTAATTTGTAGTTCATAATGGGCGAAAGTTCTCTTCACAGACGATCTCTTCACTGTAATCGGACAATAGGCGTGGTCTGGAGAGAATAAAGTTCTTTGAGCACTATATTTTTTGGTCCTGGTAGTGTGATCTATTCTGTTGTAGCAATTTATGGGTAAATAAACTCCTATATGTGCATGTTTTGTGTCATTAAAATGTGTATGACAAAATAACGCATCACAGAATATTTCTGCAAAATTAGTAGGCAAGCGATACAGAACTTTAAGAATTATGTTCGATTTACTATTACCTGTTTAACGTTTGGAGGGCACTTTATATACCCCCCCTTTAATAATTGTACATGGGATCTAGCACGTTACTTTTGCACAGGATCTTAGACAAAGGTCACGGCAGCCCTGTCTCCCATAAGAAATTAAGCAAATTGGAAAACCTGACATTTAGGTCCAATTATTGAAAATACTCAACATTATTTAGGAAATATCTGCAAGATTTAGTTGTGAATAGCCAGTACATGTATCCTTTGTGTACATGGTCACGTCCAAATTTGTTCACACCCATTTATAGACTTTGTAGTTTACCTAGGGCATTGAAATATTATTACTTTCCCTGCAATACATGGTAATGTATAGGGAAAGTATTGGAATCATGCCGAAACTCGCAACTCGAGTTTTCGTCGGATCTAAGCGTTTCGAGACCTCTAGAATACGAAAAAACTATTTTTAGCGTGATGTCTGTGTGTGTGTGTCTGTCTATGTGTCTGTGTCTGTCTATGTGTCTGTTCTATTATTAGCCGGCTATTATTATTTCAGGATATTAAAGGTGCCCTCTAAATCTCAGTAAGATTTTCATTTTCAATAATAATAATAATAATAGCTTATTGATTTTTTTAAGCTCAATAATAATAATAATTTATTGATTTTTTTAATCTTAATAATAATAATAATTTGTTGACTGTTTTAATCTTAATAATAATAATAATTTATTAATTTTTAACACTTTACAACAAAGTTGAAAACTGTTTATGACTTTGTTTATTCTGTCTGTCTGTCTGTCCGTTAGCACGATAACTGCCGTAAAAATGACTTAATTAAAAAGAAATTTTAGTATGCTGTTCAGACGGTCTGTAGGACCTATGGGAATATAAATGAATAATATCACCCAATTAGTTTTGGATTGAACCCGGGTTGAAAAAATGAAATACATTGAGCCCTATGGGACCTAATTTTTCAAACATTTTTTAAGCGGATTTAAAATTCACAAATTGCTTCGAAAATTTTAGGTAATATTCAAATTGTTCCATAAAATATATAAACAAAAATTCAGCGAAATATATTCAGTAGTTTTTTAAATAAAAATTAAAATAATAATAACACCTCTTATATGAAACGATCACGTGACCATGATATGAAAAGGTCACGTGACCCACTTCAAAATGATATATGGCATCCATCTTGTTTCAAAATCGTGATTTTTAAAGTTCTTTTTAATTCATATTGAGTGTTGTATCCGTCCTAAAACCACTTTATTTTTGCGTAAATTCTGTGCATCTACATACTGAAACAACGCAATTACAATATATTTGAGTTTAAATGCTCATCCAAATTTGATTATTTCTACAACGAAGCCTATTTTTCACCTATGTAAAATGTAAACAGCAAAATATGTAAAATGAGTTGTATTAGAATTGCTGTATTTCTTTAACACAAAAGCATTTAGTTCATGGAGTCTGCATAGCTGATATGAATAAAAAAATATTCATTGATTTTACAAAGAGAAGGACGATTTTTTTCGATGAAGTTTTAAGCATAGAGTTTAATTACTTGTAGCTCCATGGTCTTAATTTTTAAATAAAATAAATTATTATAGTATTGTTATGAATGACATGAATGGGAAATTATTTATGAATGAAATGTTACTTTTATAGAGAGAGCCAGGTGTGTTATTTTTTCTATGACGTCATTTGAATGAATTTCAGTTGTTTTCGATGAAGTTTTCAAATATAGTAAATTATCGTAGTATTATGATAATTCTAAATTTATAACCGAGGAATGTATCACATTTTAGAGATGTTTAAACCAGGCAATTTATATTTCAATGGCGTCATTTGAATGAAGTTCATTTTTTTCCATGAATGTTAAAGTTTCCAAATATAATAAATTGATGTAGTATTGTGATAAGTTTTAAAATATTACCGAGGAATATATTGCGTTTTAGACATGTTTAAATAAAATTGCATTGAAGTTGGAAAGTGTTTTATAATCAATGCTTTAAGCATGATTGATCTTTCTTGTTAGGATATAAACCGTGCCCCTACATTTCTGCAAGACTTGTAAATATATATATATATATATATATATATATATATATATATATATATATATATATATATAAATTGTAAAGAAAATAACGAACTTCGGCAGGTGTGATTTAGATTTGCATCACCCGAAAAATATTTTAATTAAAGCATATTTTTCTTTATTTTACGTGTCTTGAAAATAAAAAGGATTTCATAAAGGGTAAACTTTCGTATTGATGATTTTAAATTTTAAATTTTAGAAAATTATTTTGTTTGTTTTTAAAATGATACTTTAATAAAAGTGGAGATCTCAGTTAGAAGACTTTTGTAGAGGCACTTAGGAGTTTGTGTAGAGGTTTGGAGTTCGTGGAGAATCGTAGCACGACGTGCAGCGATTTTCGTCTTTGTCCACACTCCTGCGTGACGATAACCAGAATAACCATTTTTATATCTTGTAAGCCGTCATTATTCAAAGCTGCATACCTGCTTGAGCATATTAGTAATTGAAATAACACATAGTATGCCGACGCGTGGAATTTCACTTGGGAGTTTCTAGCAATTACAGCTTTAATCTTCGGCATGTGCCAATATATGCAAATTTGATAATATTTAAGCAGAACATGTTTGTACTTAGGATTAAAAAATTGCTGCGACCTCGTGTGGCGCAGTTAGCTTGATTAATATATTTTAATTATATTAATTCATATACGTAATGAAACAAAATTTTACATTTTGTAGAATATTACGAAAAATATATTTATGGTAGATAAATATACCATTTAAATTTTCTTTTTAAAACTCTGGGTCTTAGGATTAGATGCCCGCTGATTTTGTTAAATATCCGTATGCAGACTGACAACACCTAACTTCGAAAACATGCGCAGATTAAATAAGACGATTCAGTTTCCTTTACTTTCTTACCACTGCATTAAAGTTAGAATCTGTTTTCAGCTTTCGGTTATTGACCCTTTTATTTCATATAATTAGAAGAAATCCGTAAAACCGACATGTTAATTTCACAGGGAAAGCGCATGAGAGGGAGATCATGGCCCGATTCGTTTTTGCAACGCTCAAGTTTGATTGTGCTAGCTCTGCTTGCGTACATGTGTTGTTGTTGTTGAAACCCAGACCGTCCGACCTACCAGAAAGGTGTAAGGTAACTGTTTGGACGGTCGGGAAGTGCCACCCAATTTAGACCGGAACCCAGTGGGGGAGGCATCCACAGGGACCGTACCCTCCTTCCCCTACCACCAACCTCTCGGAAGGACTTGCGTACATGTGTTGAAGACCCAGACCGTCCGGCTCGTCAGCAAGGACTTGAGCAACAATTTGGACGGCCGGGAAATTGCGTACATGTGTGTTGTTGTTGTTGTTGAGACCCAGACCGTCCGACCTACCAGAAAGGTGTTGAAGACCCAGACCGACCGGCTCGTCAGCAAGGACATGAGCAACCGGTTAGTCGGCCGGCACCACTTACTTACCAGAAAGGTGTTGAAGACCCAGACCGTCCGACTCGTCCAGAGGACTTAGAGTAACTAGTTGGACGGCCGGGAAGTACCAGAAAGGTGTAAAGTAACTGTTTGGATGTAACTGTAAGGTAACTGTTGAGTAACTGTAAGGTAACTGAAAGGTAACTGAAACGTAACTGTAAGGTAACTGAAAGGTGTAAGGTGACTGTTTGGAAGTGCCACCGAATTTAGACCGGAACCCAAAGTGGGAGGCATCCACAGGGACCGTACCCTCCTTCCCCTACCACCAACCTCTCGGAAGGACTTGCGTACATGTGTGTTGTTGTTGTTGTTGAGACCCAGACCGTCCGACCAACCAGAAAGGTGTAAAGTAACTGTTTGGATGTAACTGTAAGGTAACTGTTGAGTAACTGTAAGGTAACTGAAAGGTAACTGAAACGTAACTGTAAGGTAACTGAAAGGTGTAAGGTGACTGTTTGGAAGTGCCACCGAATTTAGACCGGAACCCAATGTGGGAGGCATCCACAGGGACCGTACCCTCCTTCCCCTACCACCAACCTCTCGGAAGGTCTTACGGACCCACATGTTTAACGCGATCGTACTCCGCGTGAACACGGAGGCTGTTTTGAAAGTGGCGGGAATCGAATCAGGGCTTACCGAGTGCAATTCCCGCGCGTTAACCACTGAGCTACCCCGCCCCTGCGTACATGTGTGTGTATGAGTACGTGTGCTTGCATAGACTTGTGCGATTGCTTATATGTGCGGTCTCTAATTGATTCAAAAAGTGGTTTCAAATTGACCTCTAATTAACCCGCAAGCTTCTAATTGATTCTACCCTTGCTTCAATGAAGGGTGAAGGCAACTGATTTAAAACATATGAGCTCTATTTTGTAAATACCTTTTACAAGTATATACTGCATCTTACTTAATAAAAGCAGATGACTCTGTGTGTGTGTGTATGTGTGTGTGTGTGTACAGTTTGTATTGGGGAATCTAAGCGTCGTACGACCATAACATTTGATAGGGGTTGAAATTTGATAGGTGAAAGTTGATTATAGTAACTTCAGGATCCGAACAGGTGCATCTCGGCGTTATTTATTTATTTATTTTTATTTTTTAAATTTCCAATTCATCTTTCAGTTATTTTATGTTTTAGCCCTATTTACAAAGATTTTTGGGCGATATTCACACACATGGATTCCTCAGCCGCCTAAAATATTATTATACAGTTTCCATGACCCCCGTCGGAAAGATAGAAAACTTATCTTCCAAACAAACTTTGAACGGAATCCATATAATTAATAGACAAATTTTAATGAATTTTTACAATGTATATACTTCTCGTGTGTTTTAAACCTCTACGATTTTTATATTACGATATAAAAATGCGTGTTATCAAACGTTTATAATTTAATAGCAGCTGCTAAATATATCACAGACAACTCCAGAAAACAATTAATTTCATAAACCCATCTGTTGATTGATTATAAATTTTTTAACTGAGCCTTGTCTCTGATTTTTTGAATGAACCTAGCGTCTCCCCATTACTGAGCGGATTCTTTTCCTGAGCTGTTTTATGCCCTGACGCCGCTTTTATGCACGAGGGAACTAACTGCGCTCATATATTCGCTCAGGAATTCTCTATGAGTTCCGGTGTAGTACAGGTACTTGTATTTATCAGTTTGCATTTTTCTTTAGTTTGCATTTTAAATCCCGGGCAACGTCGGGTATATTTTCTAGTATATCCTGTGCCTGTACTCTGTACTTCTGCAGGGCTATCTAGATGAGTCCTGACTCGCGGACCGCATCAAATGTAATTATTTGAATTTTCTACAATTTCTGAATCAATTTTTAACATAAATTGACAACATTAAAGCCATATGTCTGTACTCTGTACGTCCGTACAGAGCATATATCCGGAGTGTACTTCCTTTGTGCTTCCGTGCGTGTCTTTTAATAAGGGTGTGTTAACATGTTTTCAATTGCAATTCATATTTTTAAACTAGTCGTAAAATTTATTTAAACTTCACATTTTTTTTTATTTCCTCTCTAATCCATATTTGAAACATGTTTTAATATTAACCAGTTGAGGTGTTTGCAGCAAACGGTTAATTTTTTGAAATATTAGTTTTCAGGTGTAATACTTTTAGCAGGCACTTTTATAGTCACAATTAACGATTGTACTTAATATTGTACTTAATGTAACGATTGTACTTAATATTGTACTTAATGTAACGATTGTACTTAATATTGTACTTAATGTAACGATTGTACTTAATGTAAATGATAAATACTTAACTAACTTACAAATAGCAAAAAGCCGGGCTTTGAATGGATTCACACATATAAAGTATGCGAGCTGTGAAATATTTCAAATTAAGGCTTGAATTAAGGCTTGATTAAGGCTTGATTAATAATTATGGAATTAGAAGTATAAAAAATTAATTTCAATTTGAGAATTTTAATACAGAAGATCGTGTAAGTTTATAAAGTTTGGATATTAAATTAAACAACTTATATAGAAAATAAATAGTTGTATAGAATAAGTTGTATAGAATATAGAAAAATAATGAAATCAGAGAAAAACATTTAAATCGCAAAATCGTATTTGATATGCAGGAGCACTTTTAAATCACAACGCATGCTAGTTCACACGCTTTGATTAGCTGTTTAAAAGTTGTTGTTTGCTTGATATTTGTACGAAGAGTAGTGAGCATGCGCGGTTTAAAAATGATAGTTTCTCCCTGTTGCAGTGAGTTTTAATTATTGAAATTGTGATTCTGTATATTTGTGTGCAATTTTACGCATATGTTCAAATTTTCATCTTCTTACCAATTCTAGTTTTCGAATAAAAGGGATTATAATATAAAATTCAGGCAAATGTTGATTTCGCTTCATTAGGAATGTAGAATGAATGAACTTCGCTTGGCTTTAACATAATCACTTTTTTGTTCATTTTGTTTGTGTTTTAATTTCTTCAAAATCGATTTCAAAAAATGTATTAATATTAAAAGTACATAGTGATCAAGAAGTTGCGCAAATCAAATTTTAAATCACATCATGTACCGACAGTTTGAAATAGTAGAATTTTTATCACTAATATACCTTCAAAAACTTACTATATCAGAAATATCAGCTGCTGTTTTTAATAGATCAGACGATAATTACACACCGGCCGTCCAAACGGTTACCTTACACCTTTCTGGTAGGTCGGACGGTCTGGGTCTCAACAACAACAGCATCTTTATACTTTCCCTGAAATACATGGTAATGTATAGGGAAATTATTGGAATCATGCCGAAAATCGCAACTCGAGTTTTCGACATATCTACACGTTTCGAGACCTCTATAATACGAAAAAACTATTTTTAGCGTGACGTCTGTGTATGTGTCTGTGTGTCTGTCTGTGTGTCTATCTGTGTGTCTGTGCAATGTATGTATTCACTCTAACTCAAAAACTCATGGACCGAATTTCATAAAATTTGGTAGATAAGTCACTTGGGTGTGACCCTGGTGCAGATTAGTTTTTAGTACGATTCAGGATAAAAGAACCCGCCGTTTTTGCGAAAAGGCCCGCAAAAATTGCCTGTATCCATTCTAGTGGAAAAACTAATGGACCGAATTTCACAAAATTCGGTAGATAAGTCGCTTGTGGGTTACCTTGGTGCTGATTGGATTTAGATTTTGGTACGATTCGAAAAAAAAATAACCTGCCTTTCTTTGCAAAATGGCCTGCAAAAATCGTCAAAATCCAAAATACAAAATCTGATGTGGGCAGTACATAACTTTCCTTATATAATACAATGAATTTACTACTTTTACAGTAAAAAAAATCTGATGTGGGCAACACATGACTTTCCTTATATAATGCAATGAATTTAATACTTTTACAGTAAAAACAATAGGTTTTTCTTATAGTAGATACTTATATTCTTTCCAAGATATTGAATTTTCGACAATTAGTCGCCATTTTCATTGATTTAGCGTCATTTTAATCCATTTGGCGAGATATTCGTTAATTTGACAACATTTCAAAAAGCCGTCAAGTTGACGACATACTGCCAAATTCGTCGCCAATATCTCGCCAAACTTTACAGACGGAGAAATAAGCTATTCTTATAGCAGATAAATGACTATTGGCATTCAAACACAAAAGTATTACTCGAAGTATCTTTTCTCATGAATGGAACGAGCTAGATCCATGAGTATGATGTCACCCAATTTATCGCATGGTATTACATATGAAAAGTGAACATGTTTCTCAATAGGAAATATATTTTTTTTATTTTATATGACTTTATGATAATTTTTTTTGAAAAATGTGCAATATCTCGAGAACGGTTCATGTCAGCGTTCTAAAATCTATGTTAATCGTTTTCTAATGAAAAATTACATATACATAAGAAATGTCTATTTGCGTAACTTTATTGGCGGTTTTGATTTTTTGACGATTTCGAATGTCACTCGAAAATTTAGGGTGATTCTGAACATTCGATTACGTTTAAAAATAATAGGCTTCCAGTGTCTACGGATTGTGATTTTTGTACCAAATTTCGTTCGAATCGGTCCATTCGTTCGTCAGTTATCGTCTCCACAGATTCACTGACACACACATACTTTCACACACACACACACACACACACACAGACTTCCCACTTCAAAAATGTTTGATTCGTGATCAGGGATGCTTGAAACGTGCTCTCCCGTCGAAAACTCGAATTCGAATTTTCGACCCCGTCACAATACTTTCCTTATACATTATGTATATAAGGAAAGTAAAAACTATGTATGCTTAAATATATCCATTAAATGCTTGTTTTATGCGTAATTTTTTACGAAGAAAAGAATAAGATCAAATCCATTACACTAAGACTGGCCGTTCTCGAGATATTTTAGTATTTTCGTATTTTCTCTACGCCACCTTTGAAAATTAGTCTAGTTACCAAATGAGAACGAACAGTCAATTAAAGTGCATTAAATTTAATTAAAATAAAGAGAACGTGGATAAAAGTGTGCAGGGAAAGTCATATGCTGCCCACATCAGATTTTTACTTTTCCACATTAGGGATTAGCGGGACACAATAGACATAGAGTCCCAGTTTGAGTATAAGGTTTGAGTAAGGTAAAACTCATGCAGATGGTGATTTCGCTTCTTTAGGAATGAAGAGTGGACTTCCAGTGCTTCACTTGTTTTTAAAAAGGAAGATCAAGATCGTATTCTCAAAAATCTGATGTGGGCAACATATGACTTTCCTTATATAATGCAATGAATTTACTACTTTTACAGTTAAAAAAAATGTTTTTCTTATAGTAGATACTTATATTCTTTCTAAGATATCGAATTTTCGTCAATTAGTCATCATTTTCATTGATTTAGCGTCATTTTTATCCATTTGGCGAGATTTTTGTTAATTTGGCAACAATTAAAAATGTCGCCAAGTTGGCGACATTCCACCAAATTCGTCGCCAAAATCTCGCCAAGTGATATGGACGGAGAAATAAGTTATTCTTACAGCAGCTAAATGACTATTGGCGTTCAAATACAAAAGTATTACTCAAAGTATCTGTTTTCATGAATGGAACGAGCTAGATCCACGAGAATAATGTCACCCAATTTATCGCATGGTATTACATATGAAAAGTGAACATGTTTATCAATAGGAAATATATTTTTTTTTATTTTATATAACTTTTTGATAATTTTTTTGAAAAATGTGCAATATCTCGAGAACGGTTCATGTTGGCGTTCTAAAATTTATGTCAATCGTTTTCTAATGAAAAATTACATAAGAAATGTCTATTTGCGTAACTTTATTAACGGTTTTGATTTTTTGACGATTTTTTCAAAATTTCACTCGAAAATTTAGGGGGTTCTGAACATTCGATTGCGTATAAAAACAATTGGCTTCCAGTGTTTACGGATTGTGATTCTTGTACCAAATTTCGTTCGAATCGGTCCATTCGTTCGTCAGTTATCGTCTCCACAGGCTCACCGACTCTCACACACACACACATACACACACACACAGACATCACTTCAAAAATGTTTGATTCGTGATCAGGGATGCTTGAAACGTGCTTTCTCGTCGAAAACTCGAATTCGAATTTTCGACCCCGTCGCAATACTTTCCTTATATTTCATTATGTATATAAGGAAAGTAAAAAGGTCGTTTTTTATCAAAGACAAATGGCGGAGACTCATAATTATTAAGTGACTTATTTTCCTTACGTTAATCATATTTTGTGCTAGCAGCATACCCGTTCTTCGTACGGAGTATATAATAAAAAGAAACTGGAAATTCACAATCATGTGCAAATTCCTATAGTATTCTAAATAAAATTGCTAATCAAAATATTCTATTAAAATACTTTTAATGCTCCTAAACAGAAGTTTAAGAATTTCTGTTCTCGCTATGCAAAACTGTCTACACGAGCAGATCTGAAGAATAAAGTAGCCTGGTTCCGTTTGTAAACAAATTCACAGAAAATATGAAATTGAATCAATATATGCAAAATAGAAGTGCTAAAATTGTATGGGACCTGTACTACTTGCCAGTGTATTGGTGATATGCCAGTGTATTGGTAGGAGATTACACATATTACAACATACGAGTTTCTAAAATCTTTGCCAAAATAAAACAGATGACGTAACATAATGAAAATATCAGTAATCCCCGTAATCTTTAAACCAGAAGAGTGTAATTGATTCCAATTTATGCCAATATATGTCAAAATATACTTGTGCTACTTATATTTTCGTAGCTTAGAAGATATACCCGTACATTTGTAGAAGATTGCCCATACTACATGCAATATATGAGCTTCCACAATTTTTGCTAAAATAAAACAATAACGTAATAAATTGAAAATGTCAATAATCCCCGAATCAATAATTCCCTAAAATAAATGTTTAAACCTGAAGGCCTTAATTGATATAATCAGGTCAAAAATACAATATCAATAAAATTTATTTTATACACATATTTTTATTATTTAAATCGGAAAAGATTTCATTAAAATCCTCTGCTGCATAAGCACATTGAATCCGTTACTAAGAGAAATGATATAATTTTCTTCAAATAAATTGGTGGAAAAATATCGTCTGCATAATGATATCTCTATGGAAGATTTAGGTGTGCGTTTTTAATTAATATTTAGCCAACCCCTGATCCTATAGACTCAAAACATAGATTACATTCTAAATGGAGCTATTCCAAGTCTACCCCGAAAATTTCATCCAATTCGGTATAGCCGTTTTCCCGTGATGATGTAACAAATAAACACACAAATAAACCCACAAATAAACACATAGACAGATTTTCAATTTTATTTATGTAAATAAAGTTCTAGCAGCAGTTTTGTCCTCAGAATTCAGCCATTTAGCCTCAGTGTATTTGTTTCCGAATATTTAACGCATTTTTGCATTATATGCAGTACATAGTATGTTATGCATAGGAAAAAATATTGCAGCAGAGTTGAGTATTTGAAATCGAGTTTTACATATTTCGTACATGTTAGAACACGATTCAACCCTTTTCAGAGGTACGGCTTTTTAACACTTTACAACAAAGTTGAAAAGTGTTTATGACTTTGTTCATTCTGTCTGTCTGTTTGTCTGTCTGTCCGTTAGCACGATAACTACCGTAAATATGACTTAATCAAAATGAAATTTTAGTATGTTGTTCAGACGGTCTGTAGAACCTATGGGAATATAAATGAATAATATCACCCAATTAGTTTTGGATTGAACCCGGGTCGAAAAAATGAAATACATTGAGCCCCATGGGACCTAATTTTTCAAACATTTTTTAAGCGGATTTAAAATTCACAAATTGCTTCGAAATTTTTGGTAATATTCAAATTGTTCCATAAAATATATAAAAAAAATTTCAGCGAAATATATTCAGTAGTTTTTTAAATAAAAATTAAAATAATAATTACACCTCTTATATGAAACGATCACGTGACCATGATATGAAACGATCACATGACCCACTTCAAAATGATATATGGCATCCAACTTGTTTCAAAATCGTGATTTTTTAAAGTTCTTTTTAATTCATAATGAGTGTTGTATCCGTCCTAAAACTACTTTATTTTTGCTTAAATTCTGTGCATCTACATACTTAAACAACGCAATGACAATATATTTGAGTTTAAATGCTCATCTAAATTTGATTATTTCTACAACTAAGCCTATTTTTCACCTATGTAAAATGTAAACAGCAAAATATGTAGAATGAGTTGTATTAGAATTCCTGTATTTTTTTAACCCAAAATAATTTAGTCCATGGAGTCTGCATGGCTGACATGAATGAAATATTAATTGATTTCATAAAGAGAAGGACGATTTTTTTCGATGAAGTTTCAAGCATAGAGTTTAATTTTCTGTAGCTCCATGATCTTAAACAAAATGTTTAAATAAAATAAATTATAATAGTATTGTGATGAATGAAATGAATGGGAGAAAGTATGAATGAAATCCTGTTTTTATAGAGAGATCCAGGCGTGTTATTTTTTCTATGACGTCATTTGAATTAATTTCAGTTGTTTTCGATGAAGTTTTCAAATATAATAAATTATCGTAGTATTATGATAATTCTAAAACTATTACCGAGGAATGTATAACATTTTAGAGATTTTTAAACCAGGCAATTTATATTTCAATGCCGTCATTTGAATGAAGTTCATTTTTTTCAATGAAGGTTTAAGTTTTCAAATATAATAAATCAATGTAGTATTGTGATAAGTTTTAAAATATTACCGAGGAATGTATTGCATTTCAGAGATGTTTAAATAAAATTGCATTGAAGTTGGAAAGTGTTTCATAATCAATGCTTTAAGCTTGATTGATGTTTCTTGTTTTGTACAGGCTTGTGTGATGTGCTTATTCACGCATTTGAAATATAATGTACATATGCGTCGACAAGAAGTCAAAACGGATCAAAAATGCTTATGAAATTTACAAATGGTGACTCCGGTGCCCGTCAGTTTAACATAAAAATTTAAAAATACCAAGATAGTTCTTTTTTACGACCGCACGTTCGTACGGTAGAGTGACAGCAAACGTTACATCCAAACGCTTCATCATCGATAAGCTAGTCGTTTGGGGTCTGAAATAACTGCAATCTATTGATTTATCGAAGCTGCATCTCTTTATATTAAAAAACAAGAAAGATCAATCATGCATAAAGCATTGATTATGAAACACTTTCCAACTTCAATGCAATTTTATATAAACATCTCTGAAATACGATACATTCCTCGATAATATTTTTAAAATTATCACAATACTACATTAATTTATTTTATTTGAAAACTTCATCGAAGAAAATTAACTTCAGTCAAATGAAATATAAATTGCCTGGTTCAAACATCTCTAAAATGCGATAAATTCATCGGTAATATTTTTAAAATTATCATCATACTACAATAATTTATTCTATTCGAAAACTTCATCGAAAACAAATGAACTTTATTCAAATGACGTCATCGAAATATAAATCGCATTTATATAAAAGCAGCATTTCATTCATAAACATTTTTCCAATCGTTTCATTCATCACAATACTATAATAATTTATTCTATTGAAAATTTTGAAAAATTGCTATTTGCCATATTTATTTTAAAATGGGAAACCTATCTTATATACAAAGTAATTAAACTTTTGGAAAGATATTTATTGTACAATATATATCTTTTTTCTTTCTGGAGGATATAGCAATGGTCAGAATTTAATTGAATTTGCTTTTTTCCTTATATTAAATAATTTTTATTTAAAAAACTACCTAATATATTTTACTGAAATTTTTTTTATACATTTTATGAGAAAATTTGAATATTTCCTAAAAATTTCGAAGCAATTTGTGAATTTTAAATTTGCTTAAATAGCTTTGAAAAATTAGGTCCCATAGGATTCAATGTATTTCATTTTTTCAACCCGGGTTTAATTCAAACTAATTGGGTGATATTATTCATTTATATTCCCATAGGTCCCACAGACCGTTTGAAAATCATACTAAAATTTCTTTTTGATAAAGTCATTTTTACGGCAGTTATCGCGCTTACGGACAGACAGACAGACAGACAGAATGAACAAAGTCATATATACTTTTCAACTATGTTGTAAAGTGTTAAAAAAAGTTGCTGACGCCGCTGCTGTTAGACAAATTTCTCATATCTTGAATTTATCTGCTTTATACCGCAAAAACTATAGCATTCAAAAATATATAATTTAGTACACTTGTAGAGAAAAGTTTGGAGAATATGCTGAAATAAACTGTTTTTCTATATATAGTTTAAGAAATATTTAATGTCAAAGACAAAATATTTGAGCTGCTAGTTTGTGTCCTGGATAGACTAACAATAGCAAGACCACAAATTTTTTCAATAATAATAATAATAATAGCTTATTGATTTTTTTAAGCTCAATAATAATAATAATTTATTGATTTTTTTAATCTTAATAATAATAATAATTTATCGACTGTTTTAATCTTAATAATAATAATAATTTATTAATTTTTAACACTTTACAACAAAGTTGAAAAGTGTTTATGACTTTGTTTATTCTGTCTGTCTGTCTGTCTGTCTGTCCGTTAGCACGATAACTGCCGTAAAAATTACTTAATCAAAATGAAATTTTAATATGTTGTTCAGACGGTCTGTAGGACCTATGGGAATATAAATGAATAATATCACCCAATTAGTCTTGGATTGAACCTGGGTTGAAAAAATGAAATACATTGAGCCCTATAGGACCTAATTTTTCAAACATTTTTTAAGCGGATTTAAAATTCACAAATTGCTTCGAAAATTTTAGGTAATATTCAAATTGTTCCATAAAATATATAAAAAAAAATTCAGCGAAATATATTCAGTAGTTTTTTTAATAAAAATTAAAATAATAATAACACCTCTTATATGAAGCGATCACGTGACCATGATATGAAAAGATCACGTGACCCACTTCAAAATGATATATGGCATCCATCTTATCTCAAAATCGTGATTTTTAAAGTTCTTTTTAATTCATATTGAGTGTTGTATCCGTCCTAAAACTACTTTATTTTTTCTTAAATTCTGTGCATCTACATACTGAAACAACGCAATTACAACATATTTGAGTTTAAATGATCATCCAAATTTGATTATTTCTACAACGAAGCCTATTTTTCACTTATGTAAAATGTAAACAGCAAAATATGTAGAATGAGTTGTATTAGAATTCCTGTATTTTTTTAACACAAAATAATTTAGTCCATGGAGTCTGCATGGCTGACATGAATGAAATATTAATTGATTTCATAAAGAGAAGGACGATTTTTTTGGACGAGTTTCAAGCATAGAGTTTAATTTTCTGTAGCTCCATGATCTTAAACAAAATGTTTAAATAAAATAAATTATTATAGTATTGTGATGAATGACATGAATGGGAGATTATTTATGAATGAAATTCTGCTTTTATAGAGAGCCAGGCGTGTTATTTTTTCTATGACGTCATTTGAATGAATTTCAGTTGTTTTCGATGAAGTTTTCAAATATAATAAATTATCGCTGTTTTATGATAATTCTAAAATTATTACCGAAGAATGTATCACATTTTAGAGATGTTTAAACCTGGCAATTTATATTTCAATGCCATCATTTGAATGAAGTTCATTTTTTTCGATGAATGTTTAAGTTTTCAAATATAATAGATTAATGTAGTATTGTGATAAGTTTTAAAATATTACCGAGGAATGTATTGCAATTTAGACATGTTTAAATAAAATTGCATTGAAGTCGGAAAGTGCTTCATAATCAATGCTTTAAGCATGATTCATTTTTCTTGTTTAATTTCGACGTAGTTTACAAAATATTTTATTTTTTATGCAGTTCTGAAGTAAAGAATGTTCTTTCGTATCGGCCAATCGATGTTCTCTGTCTCATACCGTAAAAACTATAGTATACAGAAATATCAAATTGGGTACATTTGTAGAGAAATAATAGGGTAACATGATGAAATAAACCGTTTTCCGATTTAAATTACAGTTTGGCTTGAAATAGCTCACGAAGCGAGGTCAGCGAGCGCAGCGAGTAGAAGTTAAGCCTTCCGACTAGCGAAGCAAGTTACGGGGTTTGGAGAAGCATAACGAGAAGATGGCAGAGCCCTCTGTTAGAATATAAAAATATAAAATTTGGTACACTTGTAGAGAAATGCCAACGGCCCTACCGTGCTGATAACACCGGTTCTCGTTAGATCACCGAAGTCAAGCAGCATCGGGCGCGGTTAGTACTTGGGTGGGTGACCACCTGGGAACATCGCGTGCTGCTGGCACATTTTGGGCTCGGTGGTTTGCGCGCTGGATTTGTACGCTGCCTCAACTGTCGCTGTGTTCATGCGGAGTACGATCACGTTAAATATTTGGGTCCGTAAGTCCTTTCGAGAGGTTAGTGGTAGGGGAGGGAGGGTACGGTCCCTGTGGATGCCTCCCCCAATGGGTTCCGGTCTACATTGGGTGGCACTTCCCGGCCGTCTAAACAGTTACCTTACACCTTTCTGGTAGTACGGACGGTCTGGGTCTCAACAACAACAACACTTGTAGAGAAAGCTCTGGGGAACACGCTGAAATAAACCGTTTTTCGATTTAAACTTTAAGAAATATTTAATGTCAAAGTCAAAGGCAAAATATTTTTGTTGCGAGTTCGCGTCCTAAACAGACTAGCAATAGCAAAATCACGAATTTTTATAGTCATGTACCGACATAGCTGAATTTTTGCAGGACGGAGCACCCTTTTTTTTAATTTCGATTTAGTTTACCAGTGTTTTACCTTTTATACACTTGTGAAGTGCCGGCCGCCCAAATTGCTGCTCTTAGTCTTCGGATGAGTCGGGCGGCCTGGGCTTTCGACATTCGACACTTCTGAAGTGGAAAATGTTCTTTCCTATCGTCGAGTCTCTCGAGTTTCTCTGTCTTGTACCGCAAAAAGTGTAGCATACAAAAATATGAAATGTAATACATCTGTAGAGAAATAATAGGGACTCACAGAAATAACCGTTTTGAAATTTACAGTTTTTCGATTTCAGCATTAGTTTAGTTTGAAATAGCTCGTGAAATGAGCTCTAGGAGCGCGAGAGAGTTGGGAGACGAATCCCCCCCCCCCCCCCCGACTCGTGAAGCGAGTTACGGAGGTTGGCGAGCAGAGGGCGGGGGTGCCTAGTAATTTAAAAAGAAATAAAAACAGAAATTTAAAAAATATCGAAATTTTTCCCTAGGTACTTTGTTACATCGTCACACATCAACGTTTTCCCATTCGACATATGCGAATGGAATTATGTTTCACATCAATCTATAACGGATATTAGAGTTACTTAGTATTTTAATTTAGCTGTGTCATTTTCCTTACAAATCGACGATATGGTCTGAAAGGTCATCTGTCAAAAAATATCGTAAATGTATCATAACCCCACTTTGAAACCTCTTGTATTTGGAACAAATAGACGCGAGTCGATAAGGAAATTTAAGTGAAAAGAAATCTAATCTAGTCACTGATGCCTTTAAACTAATTTCATTGTTTCCTCGAATCAAAATTTGAGATACTTCCAACAAACTCAGATTTACTTCGTGAATTATTCAGAAGCGTGACAATCTTCGTGATTCTGGAGCGATTGCTAATTGAATCTTCGTGTTCTGCAACTTACTCGATGGTCTTTCTCTTCGCCCGTCATGTTTAAGGACTACATTACGCCAAATTGCTAGTTTGGCACCAGAAAATCAGACATGATCTTCTTCCGACGAGGTAAATAAAATAACATGAAAAAAGCGCATAAAGCATTTCCGCGTTCGAAATTTAGACTGAATTCCACAGCAGATCTGACATCAAGGACCTCATAATCATGCAGACCTCTGAATTCAGATCACTCCAATTTTGCTAAGAACACAATCCCAGCTCTGGGCATCGTAGTTTGGAAGGCATTCCATAACACCCTTTGTTATTTCGTGAAGAGCAACCGCGGAATAATGACTTTGACTTCAACTTCGACTTCAAGAGCAAAGAGACGCTCTGGAATGCTTTTCAAGATTATTTTTTCGTTGTTTTCATTTTCGTCATCTTGTTTACTTCCTGGTGTAAAGGGTAACACCGAGGGGGGGTAATTAGTGTGGTTTTTTATTGTTTGCCAGGGTGAAAACTTTGGTAGTTTTTAATAACACGTCTGGGAAATTTTACAGGAAAAGGTCAGTTTGATAGATGGGTGCATGACCGCAAAGTGGATGACACCAGCAGGTACTTCAGAAATGTATTCTGAGCTGAGATTTTCATGATGTTAGTAAATTTTCCTTACATTTGCTTTAAAGTTTTGCATACATTAAATTCGGTGTAAATTTATCCTAAGCCAAGCAGAATAAACAGGTAAAGTTTCAAATACTGTCCAATATTGCGACAGTCCTTATAGATATAATGAAACCATCTTTCACTGCAACTGGAAAATATGAAGAATTGACAGTATCCTGCAACAAAAAATACTTGTTGTAGAAGAAACGCCAATATTGAATTTCAAATCAGATATTTACGCAGGAATAAATTTGTCGCTTCCGTGGAGCCACATTAAATTTCGGAATTAGTTGTAACTGATAGTAATACAAATATGTTTAAGTTTACTAATACTTTGGAATTAATTATTTACTGATAACATTAAATTAATTGTGATTAAGCTTTGAATTTCATTGTGATTGTTTTCGGTTTGATGTATTTTGAAAGCAACATGACAATACGATTTTAGAATCTATCCCAGTGAATATATTCCCTCCTATAATGTTAGGTATTTCACGAATTTGATCATATATCAGCTTTTAATTATGCTGAGTTTGGTTTTAAAGGAAATACTTTTAGCTAACGACGGGCGCGCATTCGGATTGAACGCGACACATGCTTATTTAGGGCATATTAAGGCCACGTAGCAAGTTATATATTTGTTTTTCAGGCATATCATAAAGGTGTTGTTAGATTTTCGTGAATTCTCGATATCTTCTAGTGTAGTGTAATATTAATCTGAAATTTGCATATTAGCGTTCTTACCAGACCCAAACAACATCAGACGTTCCCATAAAGACATAAGATGTTGTTGTTGAGACCCAGACCGTCCGACCTACCAGAAAGGTGTAAGGTAACCTTTTGGACGGCAGGGGAAGTGCCACCCAATTTAGACCGGAACCCAGTGGGGGAGGCACCCACAGGGACCGTACCCTCCTTCCCCTACCACCAACCACTCGGAAGGACTTATGGATCCACATGTTTAACGTGATCGTACTCCGGCAGCAGTTGTGGCAGCAGTTCCGATAGGAGTTGTGGTTGATCGTACTCACGGCGGCAGTTGTGGCAGCGTGCAAATCCAGCGCGCAAACTACCGCCCGAAAAGTGCCAACAGCAAGCGGTGTTCCCAGGTAGTCACCCATCCAAGTACTAACCGCGCCCGATGCTGCTTGACTTCGATGATCTAACGAGAACCGGTGTTTTCAGCACGGTAGTGCCGTTGGCCCAAAGAACCTTGTTGCCTCAACCGGGAATCGAACCGTTGAAGTGTTGAAAACCCAGACCACACGACAGACCCGAAGGTTTACTGTAGCTAAGTGTGTGGCCGGGAACTTTATTTTAGATTCAAAACATTACAAAACAGGTTAAAATTGAATCACAACACAGTTACAACAAGACAAATAAAAGAATGGCAACGACAAAACAAAACATAAAAACTATACAATACAATACAAGAGAGACATAAGAAAGAAAAAAAAGGAAAGAGGGGAAAACCCCGAAGGGAAAAAAAAAAACCAAGCACTAATGCAGTATAACCATCAAGGAACTATATAAACAGCACAACAAAACAAACCACATAAACAAAACCAACTACAAAAACAAAGCAAAAACCTCCACCAAAAAAGCGACACCTCAGGGGGGTCCAGAGAGCAGATAAAATGTTAAAAGCAGAAGAGGCTGGTTATGTAATTTTATTAGAAATTTCTCTCGCTATGAGAACACAGTTTTTGATCTTGTTAATAGAAGTTTTGTTGGAGCAGACACTCGAGAACTAGGCCGCGGAGTTTCCAGCAGAAGGTTTAGAAAGGTGGAAAGATTTTGTAAGGGGACAAGTGAAAACATAATGGTCTGCGTCACCATAGGATCCGCAAGTACAGCATGAGGTTGTTTTGTGTTTAAAAAAGTATAAGTAATCGAGGAATGGGCCGTGGATCAAACCGTGGGAATCGAACCGTGGATCTTCAAACTGGTCTGCCGACTCTCTACCGTTGAACTACTGGAACGGAATGGCAGGTTCTTATTTTCAAAGTGGACTCTGCATTCTCCACTCTTTAATATCAGATTGGCGTGTAACTGACAATCTGGCTGGCCGTGTCCTGCTATTTTTACTTATGGTTAGTATCTTGGTGCTATTTTCATCCCCCAGGTTAGATTCATGTATGGTCGTTATCTTCTCTATTTGAAATCTGCTCTTAATATTTCAGAGCCCACTGAATCCGTGCTAGTAGTACTAGGGCCACTTTAATCCCTCCAACATTTTTGCACTAACAGATAGGGTTGATTTATTCGAACGCCATTGTAAAGAACCTTGCTGTACCAACCGGGAATCGAACCCTGGGTCTTCGAACTGGCCAGCCAACGCTCTGACGTTGAGCTACTGAGACGAAGCAAGCTCTCACTTTCGAAGTGGAAGCTGCAGATTTTCCCATGATATTCTATTTACAACCAATGCATTCTAGTCAGAACTTAGAATGACTGGAACATCACAGTAGAATATCCAGAGAGTAACGTAAACTAGCTATACAGAGGAATTCTGAAATGATATAAAATACATTAATAGCCGTATTTAATCCGTTTTCAACCTTATTCAATTCAATATGTTGTCGCCTAACACAGCATTTATACAATATCGCAGTCTTGTTCTCAGAAGCGGTGGCGAAGCGTGAATGGAATTTCGGGAAGCCAGGGGCTACTTAAAGTCCTATTAAACGTAGCAATCGTTCAGCAATGCCACACATTTCAATGAAAAGTAAACTTGTCCCCAAATTGCAGCAATTTTTTCGTGGAATGGCTGGAGTTCTAGCAATAACCCAATCAGAGGACGACAAAAATTTCACTTCGAATTATTCCGATGCAAAGATGGCGGCTATGAATGCAGCTCTGCGGTGAAAAGCAGGTAAGGAAAGACAACTCCACGATCTTTTATCTAATTACATGAATATTAATTACATGAATTTTACGCTTGTAGTCCAAATAACACGAGTTTATAAAACTATCTCGTGTTTCCGAAACAAGCATTTTTTTGTGTTCATTTCGATTAAATAGACTTGAAAATTTCGATTAAATTAACATTTCGATTAAATGGACTTGAAAAAGAATTTTTTCGATATGAATAATTCTTAAGTCTAGTGCTTCTCCACGTGTAAAGCTTTAAAGCTTCGTATTTTTTGTATTCCTATTTTCGATTCCACACCTTTGATATTTGTTGATTATCTTTAGCTTGATGACTAGTAATATGCTTTTAATTTTCCTCATGATGGTTGTATTTATGTTTAATGCTTTTTTGTAATTTGTAGGTAATTTTTCAGTTAGTGTATTATGAGTTACAACATCTCTATACTGTCATTGAATTTTCATTTTATATTTTATTATATATATATAAAATTGTAAATCTAATGATAGAATGTAAGTAGTAACTCATAATACACTATCTTAAAATTTTCCTACAAAATACAATGAAATAAAGGAAATTCAACCATAAAGAGGAAATTATGAAACGTAATGCAGGTCATAAAGACAAAGATAATCCACTAATTTCAAAGGTGAGGAATGAAAATAGGAAAACAAAAAAATCAAGCAAAAAAGCTTGCACGTGGAAGAGCTCTAGGCATAAAAATACTTCATTTTGAAAAAATTATTTTTCAAGTCCATATATCTCTTCGAAATGAACACAAAAATTCTTGTTTCTGAAACACAAGATAGATTTTATCTATAAACTTGTGTTATATGAACGATAAACATAAAGATTGGAAAAAAATATAGGAAATATAAATACCTTAAAATACACCTCTTAAAGTTCAACCATGACGAGCAATATATGACTAGACCAATGTTGCCATACGCAGAAATGAAAAGAAGTTATCTGCTGTTGCCAAAGAGAGTAATAAAAACCGTACTGCGTAAAGGCAATAAAAAGAGGTATTCTACAGTTAAAGCTACAAAAGTAAAAGATGAAAATATATTTTAATGTAAATTCAAGAGAATGTAGAAGTATGGCTAAATAGAAAATCAAATAAAATCCAATACCTTCCAATATATATATATATATATATATATATATATATATATATATATATATATATATCAAAAACAGGAGGGGAGAGGAAAAAGTCCAGTCATCAAGCTGAAGACAAGCTTCTAGTCATCAAACTGAAGACAAACAACAAACATCAATGGAAAGAAATTGATAATAGAAAATCAAATAAAATCCAAGCATTAAAGCGTGGACAAGCCCTAGGCCTAAACAAATGAATTCATTTCGATAAAACTCTTCGTCAAATCCAAGTATTTTATGAAAATGAACACAAACGGCATGTTTCTGATATCAATGATAGATTATATCTATAAACACTGTTAACTTGGACTACATGCATACAGATTGAAAATAATAGGAAACAAGAATACCTAAAAAAACACTGCATATGTCTGATCCATTAGAGCCTTGAATAAACAGACCAATGCTGCCAATCGCAAAAAATAAAAAGTTGAGAACTGCTGTTGCCAGTCGTGAGAAATAAATAACAGAAATGCGAAAAGACGATAAAAGGGGGTATTCAACAGTAAGAGCTGCAAAATAATGGGGCAGATGTTAATAGAAAACATAGAGGCCAAATTCTAAGGGATGTAAATACATGGTAATACTTATTCAAGAGAAAGCGGATGTCTGGCTAATATTGGATACTAACGAGAGAATTTAAATATATTCAACCATGCCAAACTTTTTAACTATACCATTCACTAAATATGCTGGATATTTATATAATTTGCTGGTAATTTTTCGCTTATTAATATCCATAGCATGAAATTCTTTATCTGATAAGCTATAAATTCTCAAAAGTTGATTAAGAATAATATATATATCCCCGCGCTAACCACTCGGCTGTCCCACCCCTATTTATTTATTAAGTTTGGTGGACGATTAAAAAGAAAGTGAGCTGGTAGCGGATTGTTTATGGGTAGACATTGTCTCCCCAAATTTCCTTCAATCTTCGCTACTGCCAGCAGTCAGAGCGAAAAATGTGTTTAGATGTGAATGAGCTACTTTCCACTTATTCTCACCAAGAAACTCTTTCCTTAGCTAAACTTTATTTACGGTTCTCCTATCCTGATTGGTCTGGAGACAAAGGATGTCCGAACAATTTACCCTCTAAAGTTATTTTTATAAACATGTGAATTTTATTAACTGGACTTATTTATAGACATATGGATTTTATTAACTAGACCTACATATAGACATATTAATTTTATTAGCTAGTCTTAGATTACAATTTCATTACCTAGACCTAGATTACAATTTTATTAACTAGACTTAGATTACAATTTTATTAACTAGACTTCATTATAGACATATGAATTTTATTAACTGGATTTCATTATAGACATATGAATTTTAATAACTAGACTTCGATTACAATTTTATTTTTTAGACTTATTTATAGCCATATGAATTTTATTAACTATTATTAATAACTAGACTTTGATTACAATTTTATTAACTAGACTTCATTATAGACATATGAATTTTATAAACTAGACTTCATTATAGACATATGAATTTTATTAACTAGACTTCATTACAGACAAATGAATTTCATTAACTACACTTCATTAGAGACATATGAATTTTATTAACTACACTTCATTATAGACATATGAATTTTAATAACTAGACTTCAATTACAATTTTATTATTTATACTTATTTATAGCCATATGAATTTTATTAACTAGACTTAGATTACAATTTTATTAACTAGACTTCATTATAGACATATGGATTTTATTAACTACACTTCATTATAGACATATGAATTTTAATAACTAGACTTCGATTACAATTTTATTATTTAGACTTATTTATAGCCATATGAATTTTATTAACTAGACTTAGATTACAATTTTATTAACTAGACTTATTTATAGACATATCAATTGTATAAACTGGTCTTATATTACACTTTTATTAACTGGACCTATTTATAGACATATGAATTTTAACTAGACTTAGATTACAATTTTAAGCCCTTCGTGATCCAGTTAGAGGATACTCTCTGACCACTAATGGGCCGCGAATTCCTTCCCAGAAATATGCGTCTAGAATTCTAGAATCCTCGAAGATGGCTTCATTACTTTGAATGAACATCCCTTACACATCCGGGAGCATCTCTGTCAATTTGAGCAGATTTGCTAGCAACGTTTTTATGTGATGCGCTCCTTCTTGACAGCAAAACCACCTGCGGCCTTCCACTAATAAATCCCCCCACCACACATTTCATCATTGAAAATCATGCCTAATTTAACGATTCATCAAAGGAATGCAGAGCTTAATTTAAAATTAAAAATCTATTAACCCTGGTCAGCACGTTCTCTTCAAGTCAGGCGTTTCCTTCTCCACGTCTCTTAATATGACAGCCAGACTGTACAAGACCCTCCCTTTCATGCAACAGAACGAAAAAAGAAAAAGAAAACACACACACACAGCAGACCAGAAGAAAAAACAAACAAGTGAGCAACGGCCAGCGACTAGAAGAACAAACATACACCTTTTTAACAAATGAACCGATTGTAGTGTGCGAATGGGGGGGGGGGATGCAATAGCCTCTTAAAAAGGCGTGACATAGAGAAATCACGTAGAAACTCTTTGCAGAGGAAAAAAATAATGCTAAAGTGAATAAACGGTAGGAGCTCAAGCTGCCGTATTAGGAGCTAGCAGTGAGTTAACAAAAAACCGAGGTCGTTCCAGGTATGATGGGTTGCCAACCCCGCTACTGAAATAAGCGTTTTGTGTCACTGTTATTTAAATCATTTGTGATTTTTGTTTTGAAGATTGGCCACCGCTGGGTAAAAAATAAACAGATTATAAAACAGATGCAGACGATGAAAAATATGGGAGTGTTTATTTTTTCTTTGTGTATGGTATAAACCGTTAAGTATCATTGAGTTAGTGACAACAGTTTAAGCTTTTATCTATTAATGTGAGATCTATATCATCTCTAGAAAGCCCTTTTTACTTTACATTAGTAGGCACTAAAGATATTTTCACATCTTAAAGCGTATTACCCATTAAAATGAGATCTATATCATCTCTAGGAAGCTCTTTTTACTTTACATTAGTTGACACTAAAGATGTTTTCACATCTTAAGCGTATCCATTAACATGACATCTATATCATCTTTAGAAAGCTCTTTTTACTTTACATTAATTGATACTAAAGATGTTTTCACATCTTAAGCATTTCCATTAACATGAGATCTACATCATCTCTAGAAAGCTCTTTTTATTTTACATTAGTTGCCACTAAAGATGTTTTCACATCTTAAGCGTATTCATTAACATAAGATCTATATCATCTCTAGAAAGCTCTTTTTACTTTACATTAGTTGACACTAAAGATGTTTTTACATCTTAAGCGTATTCATTAACATAAGATCTATATCATCTCTAGAAAGCTCTTTTTACTTTACATTAGTTGACACTAAAGATGTTTTTACATCTTAAGCGTATTCATTAACATAAGATCTATATCATCTTTAGAAAGCTCTTTTTACTTTACATTAGTTGACACTAAAGATGTTTTCACATCTTAAGCGTATTCATTAACATAAGATCTATATCATCTTTAGAAAGCTCTTTTTATTTTACATTAGTAGACACTAAAGATGTTTTCACATCTTAAGCGTATCCATTAACATAAGATCTATATCATCTCTAGAAAGCTCTTTTTGCTTTACATTAGTTGATACTAAAGATGTTTTCACATCTTAAGCGTTTCCATTAACATGAGATCTATATCATCTCTAGAAAGCTCTTTTTACTTTACATTAGTTGACACTAAAGATGTTTTTACATCTTAAGTGTATTCATTAACATAAGATCTATATCATCTCTAGAAAGCCCTTTTTACTTTACATTAGTAGACACTAAAGATGTTTTCACATCTTAAGCGTATCCATTAACATAAGATCTATATCATCTCTAGAAAGCTCTTTTTGCTTTACATTAGTTGATACTAAAGATGTTTTCACATCTTAAGCGTTTCCATTAACATGAGATCTATATCATCTCTAGAAAGCTCTTTTTACTTTACATTAGTTGACACTAAAGATGTTTTTACATCTTAAGTGTATTCATTAACATAAGATCTATATCATCTCTAGAAAGCCCTTTTTACTTTACATTAATAGACACTAAAGATGTTTTCACATCTTAAGCGTATCCATTAACATAAGATCTATATCATCTCTAGAAAGCTCTTTTTGCTTTACATTAGTTGATACTAAAGATGTTTTCACATCTTAAGCGTTTCCATTAACATGAGATCTATATCATCTCTAGAAAGCTCTTTTTACTTTACATTAGTTGACACTAAAGATGTTTTTACATCTTAAGTGTATTCATTAACATAAGATCTATATCATCTCTAGAAAGCCCTTTTTACTTTACATTAGTAGACACTAAAGATGTTTTCACATCTTAAGCGTATCCATTAACATAAGATCTATATCATCTCTAGAAAGCTCTTTTTGCCTTACATTAGTTGATACTAAAGATGTTTTCACATCTTAAGCGTTTCCATTAACATGAGATCTATATCATCTCTAGAAAGCTCTTTTTACTTTACATTAGTTGACACTAAAGATGTTTTTACATCTTAAGTGTATTCATTAACATAAGATCTATATCATCTCTAGAAAGCCCTTTTTACTTTACATTAGTAGACACTAAAGATGTTTTCACATCTTAAGCGTATCCATTAACATAAGATCTATATCATCTCTAGAAAGCTCTTTTTGCTTTACATTAGTTGATACTAAAGATGTTTTCACATCTTAAGCGTTTCCATTAACATGAGATCTATATCATCTCTAGAAAGCTCTTTTTACTTTACATTAGTTGACACTAAAGATGTTTTTACATCTTAAGTGTATTCATTAACATAAGATCTATATCATCTCTAGAAAGCCCTTTTTACTTTACATTAGTAGACACTAAAGATGTTTTCACATCTTAAGCGTATCCATTAACATAAGATCTATATCATCTCTAGAAAGCTCTTTGATGCTGGCTGAATGTTGAATTAGTCGGTCTCTATAGAGGTTCGCAAAATTGTAGCACATAGCAAGTTTCCTGCTGCTATGTGAGATATAGATTGTCATTATACTATGCTATACATGAATATCCTTATGCTATGCTATGCATAAATATCATTATACTATGCATAAAAAACGCGAAACATGGATGCCTTTAAATGAAATGAGAGTAGGATCCAAAATTTTTCTATTTCATAATCATTGAATAAATATATAAACGGTTCCTAGAAAAATCCTCAATAACTTTGTAAGAAAAGGTCCACGAATGTACATTAGGATCGTGCCCAAACGCATAAAAGTGATTACAGAGTCCTTAGCGAAGAAGTTAAAAAGTTAGGAATACGATCTCGGCAACAAAGCGAGATACACAAAAAAGCCAATTACAAAGTTACGGATTATTATCTTATCAGTAGGAAACAACACCCGGATCGAACGAAACGCGTGTATGGAAGGCAATAAATACCTGTCAAAAGTCGTATCATCACAGCCTCTAGCACGGTGACATTTGCAATGCTTGTCAAAGTACTCGGTCATATTCTTTCCGATATTTAAATGTGCATTGTCTCTGATGGAGGGCATTTTAAATGTCTCTGCTAGAGGGCATTTTAAATGTCTCTGATAGAGGACATTTTAAATATTTATGATGGAGAGCATTTTAAATGTCTGATAAAGGACATTTTAAATGTCTCTGATAGATGGCATTTTAAATGTCTCTGATAGATGGAATTTTAAATGTCTCTGATAGAGGGTATTTTGAATGTCTCTAATAGAAGACATTTTAAATGTTTATGATAGAGGGCATTTTAAATGTCTGATAAAGGACATTTTAAATGTCTCTGATAGATGACAATTTAAAAGTATCTGATAGGGGGCATTTTAAATGTTTCTGCTAGAGGGTATTTTGAATGTCTCTGATAGAGGGCATTTTAAATGTCTGATAAAGGACATTTTAAATGCCTCTGTCAGATGACATTTTAAATGTCTCTGATAGATGGAATTTTAAATGTTTCTGCTAGAAGGTATTTTGAATGTCTCTGATACAGGGTATCTTGAATGTCTTTGACAGAGGGCAGTTTGAATGTCTCTAATAGAAGGTATTTTAAATGCCTCTGATAGATGGCATTTTAAACGTATTTGATAGAGGGCATATTAAATATCTCTGATAAAAGACATTTTAAACAGACTCTACACTAGATTTATGAACATGCAAGTATTATTTATTGTATCATTCTTAAATAGGACACCAGTTTGCCAGTAACCATATTGAATCAAACAAGTACCTTCTATATTAGTTCTGGTGCCAATCCGTATTTATTAGATAATGCTCTATAACTCTATTATGGTTTTTCTCGTATATCTCGCTTTGTCGCTGAGCTCGTTTACTTAACATTTTAAATTCTCCGAGGTCCACTGCAATCCCTTTTACACGACGTGGTCACTTGGCTATGAATAGACCAAACGTATAAACCCGTGAACCTTTAATTACAAAGTTATTGTTGTGCTCAAGGACATTCTGTGAGCTTTGTATATTTAGATGTTTTTATAGTAATAGCAAAATATTTTTGGCTGTATAATGTATTTCAGTAAACACTTGTTTCACTGGTAGGCGTACCTCTGGGTCTTTTCCATTGTAAGAAGCTTTCTTTGTTTTCAAATCATATCTGTCTGCTAAAGAGGGAATTCCCAATTTACCAAATGTAACTTTCATTGATCCAATACCGTTGGGATTTGTTACTTTCCCTACGTACATAATTTAATGTGTGGGGGAAAATATTGCGACGGAATACGTGTTTTCGACGGAACAGCACGTTCCAAGCATGAACCTGAATCAAACGTTTTTGAGGTGATGTCAGTGTGCATGTGTCCGTGAGTTTGTGAATACGATATCTCACGAAAGAACGGAGCATTTTGAATGTAATTTTGTACGATTATTACGATTCGTGAAAACTGGAAGCTTATTGATTTTAAACGCGATTGAACATTCGAACCCCCCCCCCCCCCCCCCCCACACACACACATTTTCGAATGAATTTTTGGAAAATCATAAAAAAAGAACATTATTTTATTTATATATTATTTTATTTTAACAGATCTTTTTTTTATTTTCGTTTATTTATTTATTTATTTATTGGTAAATTTTGCAAGTTGGCGACGTTTTGTAATGCGATAATTCGCCAGATGACGAAAAATGGTCTAAAACAGTAAAATGAATATAATTTCAAATAAATATTCTCGTCATTTTGATCAATTGAACTCAGTTTAATGAATTATTAAAAAGTGAAGGGAAAATACGTCTGTGGGGGAAAGTATCATACCGCCCACATCATTTTTTTTTTTTTTTTTTTTTTTGCGACACTTTGGCTTTTATCACGCGACAACCGATTAGTTAATGTATGCATCCGAAAAAATCGACACCATCTGTCAAAAACACTTCTCCAGCCAAACACGTGGTTATTTTTTTCCTTCCCGTTCGACAGTTTGTTGTTTCTGCTAAGCCGTTCTCGAGACCTTTTTTTAAGCAAACAAAAAACAATGCCCTCCCACCGACTGAAGACAGATGTCGGCGTGTTTTGTAGAGCTGATATCAGACACCAACAATGTGGGAGGCCTGCAGTGGTTTATCAGAATTAAATACTTACGTTGAAGTTCGATAGATGAAATTGTCTCGTGATATTAGTACATACAGAACTATTAAAACCTCTCAAATGCGGTGCTCGGAGATCCGGAACCGTCAGATATCCGTCATAGTATTTATTTACAGCAATTGTTTAAGTTTACAATGTGGTTATCACCGGAGATTATTTATTGGATGATGTCGTTGCTTCATGTAATGCTGTACACACACACACACACACACATATATATATATATATATAATATATATATATAATATATATATATATATATATAATATATATATACATATATATATAATATATATATATATATATAATATATATATATATATATATATATATATATATATATATATATATATATATATATATATATATATATATATATATATATATATATATATATATATATATATATAGTTACTAATTTATATGATAAAAAAGATTTTTTTAAATTCAATATTAATAAAATATTACCTTTTGATTCCTGCAACTCGATTCAATTGTTTAGAAATATACTTAATCATCTTTTTAGAATTTATAGATTATCAGATAAAAAATTTCATGCTTTGCACATAAATAACCTCATAATTACCAGTAGATTATATGAATATCCAGCACATTTAGTAAATGGTATAGTTAATAAATTTCGATTAGCCTAAAATTCTTAATATTCTCTCCTTAGTATCTTATTTTAGCCTTATTTCTACATTCTCTTGTTTTTACATTATAATATATTTTCGTCTTTCTATTTTGCAGCTTTTACTGTAGAATATCACATTTTACTGCCATTACGCAGTACGGTTTTTATTACTCACTTTGGCAACAGTAAATCCCTTCTTTACACTTTATCGAATGGCAACATTTTAAGGTATTTATGTTTCGTTTCTATTTTTTCAATCTTTATGCTTGTCGTCCTATTAACACATGTTTATAGATACAATCCATCTTGTGTTTCAGAAACAAGCATTTTTGTGTTCATTTTGTTTAAAATGTTAGGTCTTGATAAAGAATTTTATCGAAATGTACTATTCTTAAGCCTAGAGCTTTTCCACGTGCAAGCTTTAATGCTTGATTATTTTGGTATTCCTTTTTTCGATTCCTCTTTTATTTCAATGTATTCTGTAGGCTTTAAAATTTTTTTTTAAAATAGTGTATTATGAGTTACTTCTTCCATTGTACCATTGGATTACTATTTTAATATTATTATGTATATATATATATATATATATATATATATATATGGGCATTTATAGTAATGTACTATTGCCCAATCTGAAACAGGCATTTGATTGAGTCAATAAGAATTAAATACTCAGACCTGAAGATGAATTTAATTCTGGTTAATCTTTAATATTTTACGATTACTTGAATTGATTACTTTTATTATTACATTTTTCTAATATATATATATATATATATATATATATTTCAAACATATTAATACTTTAAAGGATAAAAATATTCATAACCTTTACTAATATTTCATATTTTAAATGAATTGAATGAACATGTATTTAAGATATTATAGTTAAATATCAAGTTATAGTTATTTTTCTGGTTAACGCAAGTATTTTCTCATGTTTACTTTTTCGTGCTATCGAGCGGATCAACGGAATTCAACAGTATAATGCGAACGAGATATAATAAGGGAGGCTTTTTTTTTCCTTTTGCCTTTTTGATTTTGAGCGACTTGAATTTATATTTCTTTACCGAAATGACTTATATAACGGGAGGTACAGAGTTACGAAAGAAAAGTCCATAATTTCAATCCTCGTTTTGAACGAATTCTTATGAAAAGAACCTTGCTAAATGATGAATTCAATAACTTTTTGGAATTATTACACAGAAAAAGGATGAAATTATCTTATATTCACACATCTTATATTTTTTTAATATATTCAGCTAATTTTTAATATGAAAACATCAACATTTAAAATTATCTATTTTTTGAAAAAAAAAATCAGTAATATTTCAAAATTAAAATATTTTATATAAGTTCAAAATTTAAAAATAGAAAATAGTTTAAAATATATGTATTCTTTAGATAATAAAAACAATTTTCAAATCAATAAATATGTTTAAGTACAGATACAAAATATTGTTATTTTTTATAGAAATGTTCAAAATTAAAGTTGAACTTTATAAAAACTGTAATTGTAACAAAATACATGAGTAGTATTATATATTAATAGATATTCATTTAAAACAGGCATTAATATTAAAGTTGAAGTCCATTTAAAAACCTTTAAATTTAAATATAAAAATGCGTTCTATTATTCAAATACTTTGAAATTAAATACATACAGATTCATGATAATCTGCATGTTGGATGTATTGATAGACGAATTACACATATAAGGTAATTAATTGGGTGGCACTTCCCGGCCGTCCAAACAGTTACCTTACACCTTTCTGGTAGGTCGGACGGTCTGGGTCTCAACAACAACAACATATAAGGTAATTAGAGGCAATTCCATACATGATTAAATCGGTGTTGTTGGTAACATTACTCGGTGCATTTCTAGGTCGAATTTGAATCTCTGGTCTGGCTGATAGTTATTTTGCAGTAAGATTAAGCCTAATGCTTTACATATATAATATTAAGGGAATCTAATATTCAATTGAGTGTTAAAATGCAAATGGTTCAACATTTCGTTGTATTTTTCTCAACTTCCTATTAATGTCCAATTGTTGAGAGGTTGAAAGTAGTGAATGTTATTTTTCTGAATGTTTCAACATTTGTACACTAGACGTTGTGAACATTCTTCCATACGTAAACATTGTTTCAAAAGCAGATAGAACAATATCTTCGTTAATGACTATTAAATATGTCGATGACTATTAAATATGTCGATGACTATCAAACATGTCAATGACTATTAAATATGTCAATGACTATTAAATATGTCGATGACTATTAAATATGTCGATGACTATTAAATATGTTGATGACTATCAAATAATATGTCGATGACTATTAATGTTACATTACTGAAAGGTTGAAAATAATTAATCTACTTCTATCTGAATATTTTAATCATTGTGCTTAGAAGAGACATTGAAAGTTGCGAACATTATTCCATACGTAAACATTGTTCCAAAAGCTGCAAGAACAAGACTTTTGTCAATAACTATGGAATCCAAAACAGTGAAATTGACAAAACTGTCACGAATCTTCAACACGACAGACAATCTTTTGATGTCGCTGTCGTCCCCAGGAAGCTTGAGGACCAGGTTTTTCACACCTAAAGCAGCATTGGACACTGAAGATGAAGAGAAGCAAATTAAGCTGAAGTAGAAGATGTTCCAGAAGAACGTGAAAATATTGTCCCACTTTTCATAGGAATTATCCATAACTGTGAACAGCACACAAAAAATTTCATAAAAGGCCGAACTCAAAGTGTAGATGAAACTCAACAGAAGCGGAGTTTGCAAGAACTTATTCACCGAAATGATGGTATCTGTTATTTTATTGTGAATAATTAAAAAATAGTTGAAATCTGGATGGTCGTTCTGTTTCATCATACTTCCATACTCATCCAAAGATGCTTTCAGAAGATATGCCAGAAAGCGAAAGTATATGCTGACTAGAGCAGGGATGTTGTGCAAGCAAAAATCATTTCCAGCCATAAGAACGTAGTGTAACCATGTCGATGCTGGGGGTACAATGTAACCCAAATAGTACATAGCGATATCTTCCTGGTAACCAGGGTTGTTCACTGTAGTACCATATATTGCAAAAATATATGTCAAGAGTATATATAAGTCGTCCAAAAATAGCATTAGAAATAGTTTCTTTCGGAATAAAAGTGGTTTTGAAGTTGTTAGCAAGTAAACTCTCATCACTTTGCTGGCAACAACATTTAGTTGCCGCCTGTGTCTGTAGAACCATAATCTGAGAAGTAGCCCGCAGGTTTTATTCACCGCTGAAGTGTAAACACTCTTCGCAGCAGCAGAGTCAGCATGATTCAAAAGAAAAATGTTGATGACAATATTGTACAAAATAGGAATGTCTAGCAATAAGGTCAACACTACAGAAAATAGATTTGAAACATAAGGTGCATAAGCATTTTTAGAATAGCCTATACCATGTAACCATAGAAAGACGTAAAATGGCGAGAAATTGTCTTCCATTTGTCTTGCAGCACTTTTACTATAGCTGCGAACTTTGTTTTTAGAATACACAGGGTTATTGCTAATGAAGATTGGTCCTATGCCCAAATCACCTCTCATGATATCTACGAATATATAAATGTCTTCTATTTTACATGATATCCACTGAATGGATAAGGAAAAAAACGTCTCAACTCTCCTTTTCTATTTGCTTGTTGAAGTACTATCTCTTTAACAGTTTGATTAAAATTATTTATGTCACAGCAAGAATGGAAAGCAAGCAAGATGTTGGTAAATTTAGTCTTTCTTGTAGGCTGACTGATTTCGCAGTTTCGTGGGTGAACTTGTATGGCATATGACAAAAATATATTCATACAGATATATAAACATCTTCAATTATACAATAAATAATTCGCATTTAAGTTCCAGTTAATTTGCAAGAAAATAATTACGTCACACACTGGCAGGAAAATTAGCCTGTCGGAATAATAAGCATTTGCATGTAGTACTTCAAGATCAATTACGTATTTCAGATATTATTACATAAGTTATATTATTGCATAATGTTATATCATTACATAATATATCTTGGATAGAGCAATCTGCAGGATAAACAATATAGGTATGTTGGGACAGAAGAAGTGTATAGTAAACTAAGCACGTTGATAAGAGTACAAGTGGAATGAAAACTATTACTTTGTTGTATTCTTAAGCACAAAGGTACGTTAATATTTCGGGAGCGTAACGAAACTCAGCAATGGCACAAAAAGTTTCAGGACTTTAAAAAATTTGAGTATGTAGTATAAAAGGATAGAGATGTCGTATAAAAGAAAGAGATGTCATATAAAAGAATAGTAACACCAATCACATTTGTCAAAATGTACACTGAATAGCTACAGAACTAATCTGATTGTCACAACACAATTCTGGAATAGAGAATAGTTGGATAAATGTACTGTATATCTTCTACAATTGCAAAGCAGACGATAAATTAAGTTGATTAATACAATATTCTGTATACCTTCTACAATTGTAAAGCAGATCAGAAATTAAGTTTGTTAACACAATATTCTGTATACCTTCTACAATTGTAAAGCAGATCAGAAATTAAGTTGGTTAACACGATATTCTGTATACCTTCTACAATTGTAAAGTAGATCAGAAATTAAGTTGGTTAACACAATATTCTGTGAAAGGCAAAATGTTTCTTACCAGGTATATTTATAAAATGTTACTTCTGGATGCATTGTAAATCAATTCCTAGAAACTTCCATTATGACAATATTATTTTTTTCACACTTTTTTCTCAACAAACATTTATACATCCCAGTAATATTTTTTAATATGAGAGTTTTTAATCTATGGAATCAGTCAAGCTTAATTCAGAAATAATATTTCCTCACACATCGAACAAAAGTATCCGACAATTTAATGTCAGAAAGTTGATGCTTATTCTTATAAGTCATTCCTGAAAATGTAACCCAATAATCTGAGCTACGGAATGATACATATATAATCTGCAAAAGGCTACGTAATATTCAAAACTGCTTTTAAAATGAAAAAGAAAAAATACATAATTTTCTTTAAATATTGCATTATTATAAGAATGTTTTTCATTTGTACCACACGTTCTAACTTTCATTCATGTATCATCTAAATAATATCAAAAAACAAATTGGAAAATAAATTGAATAAAAAATTGGAGGGAAAATAATTTATTTTCACCGCATTGTGTGTCGTGTATAATCATCTCTATAAGATGCTTACAACGTAAATTCATCATGCATTTATGAGGGAACTTCGAATGAAATGTTGTTTCCTTTGTAGCATTCGCCTTAGCAACATGATGCAAACAAACATTTCGTGTTTTTCGTGTTCATTTCATTTTCCATTTAAAAATAAGAAAGGATAGCCACTTTCGTATTCATTAATTAAAGTAGTGATAAGGTAAGGTTAATAAAATTATATATAAGATATTCTACGGACCTTGGTGATAAGGTGCTATTATCTCGTATCCTGCATGTTCTTTCCAATATATCAAAGTGGCAATGCATTAAATCGAAATAAGGTTTGAATAATTCTATTTAGCAGATGTAAAGAAATATCGAGATCAGGGGTCTGCAACTTATTACTAACCAGGAGCACCAGAACTGTGTCAAATTCTTTTAAGGAGAACCAGCATTATAAAATTTTACTAAGGAAGACTAAGAATATGCCAAATTCTTCCAGGGAGCACCAGCAGCAGTAGCATCGGCAAAAAATAATAGGGGAGGTGGTTGGAAACCAAATATTTTATTTCCCATTTCTCCATATATCATTTGGCCTAAGTTCAATGAGTTTTTAGGTTCCGACCACAAAATCTAGCCTCCTCTTTTAACGATGTCACTGACCACCAGTCAATTTCTTCTAAGGAGCACCAGAACAATGTCAAATTCTTTTAGAGAGCACCAACACTATGTCAAATTCTACCAAATAGAGCACCAAGACTATATTAAATTCTTCTAAGGAGCATCAGTACTTTATTAAAGTCTTCTAGAGAGCAAAGGTTGGAGCACCAGCGCTATGTCAAATTGTTTCAAAGTTCACCAGCACTATATTAAATTCCTCCGAAGAGCACCAATATGCAAGTAATAGTTTTCAGGAAGTAGCAAGGTGAAAATGTCTTGCAGACTAGTATATCTATAACTTTTAAATGTCAATTAAAATAAATATTTTAATTGTTATAAATTTTACAAAATTTTAAACACATTATTGCGGGTAAAAATTTGATTTTAAGTTTTGGTAACCGAAATACTTCATTTTTTCCTTACATTCAAAAATTCGAATTTATGCATAACAAATTACAGGTAAAGATTAGATGATGACTGATATTGATTCAGCATCAAATTCTGGAGCAGGTACGACCGTTTATTAAGGACTTAGTATCTCCGGTTATTTCTTCAGCTTCGATTCAAAAGTTTTCATTTTATTTGAAAAATCTATTTCTCATGATAAGTGACAGATAGAAATTTAGAAAATGACTGGTATGAATTCAGCGTTGAATTCAAGAGTGGATAGGGGTTTGCGAAAGTGGTGTTGGGATTGCTATGAATTTAAACGTTTCACGCAATGTAGAATACAAATTAACTATTTTTATTTTGTTACGTGCGTATTTATTTGTTCGTGCAGATGTTTCTACCATTTTTAGCTTGAAAACTAGCATTAAAATGGATACACAAACACACACACACACACTTACTCTCTCTCTCACACTCACACACACACACACACACACGCACACACACACTCTCTCTCTCTCTCACACACACACACACACACGCACACACACTCTCTCTCTCTCTCACACACACACACACACTCAATCTCTCTTACACACACACACACACACACACAAACGTCACTCTAAAAATAGTTCTAGGGTGTTCGAAACGTGTAGATCAGTTGAAAAATCGAGTTACGATTTTTGACAATCTTTCAATATTTTTGCTATAGATTACCATATATTGCAAGGAATATAATATTATACGTTTAACTTAAAATTTTTAGGCGCATAACTTTCTTGACACTATATAGTGATATAACGGAAATGTATTGTGATGGGGAGGGAGAAGTCAAATATCTGAATCTTATATTTTAATGCATCTACACATCTTGATCATTCATGAATACAAATCAACCACTTTTTTAAAATGTCTGTGTGTTTGTCTGTACTGATGATAACTCTGGAACAAAAGGAGCAAAATCGGATGAAATTTAGTTCGATGGATATAATTCACTATTTCTCTTAATTGTGGCCTAAGTGGAATTACTGTATGTCAATTTATTTCATAATATTTACTAAAATTGAATACTTTTATTATAAAAATATATTTTTATTTTTATGGTATATGCAACCTAAATGAATTAGAAGACTAAGGTTGACTGGAGAACTCAGGTTGATTGGACCTAGGAAATTGGTGTAATTATAGGACAGCGAATTGTGACAAATTCAAACAAGAATTTGCGAGTAAAATCTTGTCGTAGTGTATTCACAAGATTTTCAAATATGGGCAGTCGAATTTCTAACATGCTACATTCATTGCAGTAGAAGTAAGGAGACAAATTCTAAATGTAGTTTTAATTTTTTTTACTTTTAAATTGAAAACTATTTCTCTAAAATTAAACTTATTATTTTTCTTAATAGATTTTATGACTCTTAAAGATTACTGGTCCTATAAAGAGATGCACATTAATTGAATTGGCGTTATAACTACAAAAATCTGATGTGGGCTGCACATGACTTTCCTTATATAATGCAATGAATTCACTACTTTTACAGTAAATAAATAAAGTATAAAATCCACGGTACTATGTTTTTATCGTTGAATTGTACATTTGGCGATTTTTCGGATGACAACATGTAAAACTATTTCAATGTACCCAATTAAATTATATTTCGCACAACTCTAAGTAAACAATTATCAATATTGATAGCATCCTCAATAAGAGATATAGTCCATATATTAAAATATTTTAATAATTAATTCATCAATTACGCGTCATTTTTATTAATTTAGCGGCATTTTTGCAATTTTGACGATATTTTTGTCAATCTGGGGCGAAATATCGCCAAGTTGGCAATACCCAAATTATCTTGTCTCACGGAACAAGCTAGATCCACAAGAATGATGTCATCAAATTCACCGCATGATATTACATATGAAAAGTGAACATATTTCACAATATTTAATATTTTTTTATGTGATTTTTTTATACATATATTTGTGTCCAATATCTCGAGAAAAATGTCCAATATCTCGAGAACAGTTCATGCTAGCGTTTTAAAGTTTATATCAATCGTTTTCTAATGAAAAATTACATAAGAAATGACTATGTAAGACACTTTTTTAAAGGTATTAATTTTTTGTTGATTTTTTTTTAATTTCACTAGAAAATTTAGGGGGGGGGGTTCTGAACATTCGATTGCGTTTGAAAACAATAAGCTTCCAGTATTTACGGACTGTAATTTTTGTACACAATTTCGTTCGAATCGCTCCGTTCGTTCGTCAGATATCTTCCCCGCAGACTCATTGACACACACACACACATACATCACTTCAAAAACGTCTGATTCGTGTTCAGGGATGCTTAAAACGTGCTCTCCCGTCGAAAACTCAAATTCAAATTTCCGATTCCCCCACAATACTTTCCATATACATTATACTATGTACATAAGGAAAGTAAAAGTACTTGCTATACATCTGTTTATTTTTATGGGGTTGTCCGGATAGAGCAATTACTTTCCTTATATACATAATATATAAGGAAAGTATTGTGACGGGGTCGAAAATTAGAATTCGAGTTTTCGACGGGAGAGCACGTTTCAAGCATCCCTGATCACGAATCAAACATTTTTGAAGTGATCTCTCTCTCTCTCTCTCTCTGTGTGTGTGAAAGTATGTGTGTGTGTGTGTGTGTATGTCAGTCAGTTTGTGGAGACGATAACTGATGAATGAATGGACCGATTTGAACGAAATTTGGTACAAAAATCACAATCCGCAAACACTGGAAGTCTGTTGTTTTCATCGAATGTTCAGAACTCCCATAATATTTCGAGTGAAATTTTGATAAAATCGTCAAAAAATCAAAACCGCTAATAAAGTTACGCAAACAGACATTTCCTATGTAATTTATCATTAGAAATCGATTGACATAAATTTTAGAACGTTAACATGAACCGTTCTCGAGATATTGCACATTTTTCAAAAAAATTATCAAAAAGTCATATAAAATAAAAAAAAAAGTATTTTCTATTGAGAAACATGTTCATTTTTACTTTCCCTGCATTACATGGTAATGTATAGGGAAAGTATTGGAATCATGCCGAAAATCGCAACTCGAGTTTTCGACGGAGCTACACGTTTCGAGACCTCTAGAATACGAAAAAACTATTTTTAGAGTGACGTCTGTGTGTGTGTCTGTGTGTGTCTCCGTGGGTCTGTGTGTCTGTCTGTCTATGTGTCTGTCTGTGCAGATTTTGTATCCACTCTAACTAAAAAACTAATGGACCGAATTTCATAAAATTTGGTACGTAGGTCACTTGTGGGCGAGTTTGGTACTGATACATATAATCAAATATATCCATTAAATGCTTGTTTAATACGTAATTTTTTAACGAAGAAAAGAATAAGACCAACCCCATTACACTAGGACTAGCCGTTCTCGAGATATTTTAGTTTTTTCGTATTTTCTCTACACCGCCTTTAAAAATAAGTCCAGTTATCAAATGAGAACGAAAATTGAATTAAAAGTGAATTAAATTTAATTAAAATAAAGAGAACGTCGATATAAGTCTGCAGGGAAAGTCATGTGCTGCCCACATCAGACTTTTATATGTAATGCTATGCGATAAATTGGGTGACATCAATCTCGGGGATCTAGCTCGTTCTATTCATGAAAAAAGATACTTTGAGTAATATTTTTGTATTTGAACGCCAATAATCATTTATCTGCTGTAAGAATGACTTATTTCTTCGTGCATAACACTTGGCGAGATTTTAGTGACGAATTTGGTGGAATGTCGCCAACTTGGCGACTTTTTTAAATGTTGCTAAATTAACGAAAAACTCGCCAAATCTATAAAAATGACTCTAAATCAATGACGACTCATTGATGATGACGACTTGGAAAATGACGACTCATTGACGAAAATTCAATAGCTTGGAAAGAATATAAATAACTACTATAAAAATAATCTATTTTTTTACTGTAAAAGTAGTAAATTCATTGCATTATATAAGGAAAGTCACGTGCTGCCCACATCAGATTTTTTTTGTATAGTGATTAGGTTTAATATGGGATATTCTTAAATGATATAATTATCATGATTTCATTTGCTTAAACTAAATATATTTACTCATTTGTGCGCAGCATGAGGTAGTATTTAAAAAATTTTACAGTTGTGTACTAAACTATATTTTAGTGCCGCAATTTGAATTTTTATATGTGCCGCAATTTGAAATAACGACACAGTATTTCCTGGCCGGCCGTCACCCAAACAGCTGCCCCTGTCCTAGGACGAGTCGGACGGTCTGGGTTTTCGACACTTTTTCATGCAACTAACCGAAGCAAAATTATTTGCATATTTATCATTTTAATGTAAATGAGAGTTATTTAGAATGTCATTTACCATTACACAGAAGACAAAAAATTTGATGTGGGCAGCACACGACTTTCCCTACAGATGTAATTTCATTTTCTCTTTTTACTTTCCCTGCAATACATGGTAATGTATAGGGAAAGTATTGGAATCATGCCGAAAATCGCAACTCGAGTTTTCGACGGATCTACACGTTTCGAGACCTCTAGAATACGAAAAAACCATTTTTAGCGTGACGTCTGTGTGTGTGTCTGTCTGTGTGTCTGTCTGTCTGTCTGTGCAGATTTTGTATCCGCTCTAACTAAAAAACTAATCGACCGAATTTCACAAAATTTGGTAGGTAAGTCACTTGTGGGCGAGTCTGGTGCTGATTAGTTTTGGGAACGATTTGGAATAAAAGAACCCGCCTTTTTTTTGCGAAATGACCCGCAAAAGCTTGTATCCACTCTAACTGAAAAACTAATGGACCGAATTTCACAAAATTCGGTAGATGAGTCACTTGTGGGTTACTCTGGTGCTGATTAGATTTTGGTACGATTCGGAAAAAAATAACCTGCCTTTTTTTGCAAAATGGCCCGCAAAAATCGTCAAAATCTAAACTAAAGAACTAGGTTTACTTAAATATATCCATTAAATGCTTGTTTAATACGTAATTTTTAACGACGAAAAGAATAAGACCAACCCCATTACACTAGGACTAGCCGTTCTCGAGATATTTTAGTTTATCGTACTTTCCCTACGCCACCTTTGAAAATAAGCCCGTTTACCGAATGAGAACGAAAATTGAATTAAAAGTGAAATAAATTTAATTAAAATAAAGAGAACGCTGATATAAGTCTGCAGGGAAAGTCATGTGCTGCTCACATCAGATTTTTACTTTCCCTGCAATACATGGTAATGTATAGGGAAAGTACTGGAATCATGCCGAAAATCGTAACTCGAGTTTTCGACGGATCTACACGTTTCGAGACCTCTAGAATACGAAAAAAACTATTTTTAGCGCGACGTCTGTGTGTGTGTCTGTGTGTCTGTCTGTCTGTGTGTCTGACTGTCTGTGCAGATTTTTTATCCACTCTAACTAGTAAACTAATGGATCGAATTTAATAAAATTTGGTGGGTAAGTCATTTGTGGTCGAATCTGGGGCTGATTAGTTTTGGGTACTAATCGGGATAAAATAACCCGCATTTTTTTGCGAAATGGCCCGCAAAAGCTTGTATCCACTCTAGCTGAAAAACTAATGGATCGAATTCCACAAAATTCGGTAGGTAAGTCACTTGTGGGACACCCTGGTGCTGATTAGATTTTGGTACGATTCGAAAAAAAAATAACCTGCCTTTTTTTGCAAAATGTCCCGCAAAAATCGCCAAAATGTAAAATAAAAACTTCGTATGCTGAAATATATCAATTAAATGCTTGTTTTATACGTAATTTTTAACAAAGAAAAGAATAAGACCAACCGCATTACACTAGGACTAGCCGTTCTCGAGATATTTTCTTTTTTTCTTTTTTCTCTACGTCACTTTTGAAAATGAGTCCAGTTAACAAATGAGAACGAAAATTGAATTAATAGTGAATTAAATTTTATTAAAATAAAGAGAATGTGTATATAAGTCTGCAGGGAAAGTCATGTGCTGCCCACATCTGATTTTTACTTTCCCTGCAATACACGGGAACGTATAGGGAAAGTATTGGAATCATGCCGAAAATCGCAACTCGAGTTTTTGATGTATCTACACGTTTCGAGACCTCTAGAATACGAAAAATCTATTTTTAGAGTGACGTCTGTGTGTGTGTCAGTCTGTGTGTGCAGATTTTGTATCCACTCTAACGATTCTGAAAAAAATAACCTGCCTTTTTTCTGCAAAATGGCTCGCAAAAATAGCCAAAATCTAAAATAAAAAACTGCGTATTCTCAAATATATCCATTAAATGCTTGATTAATACGTAATTTTTAACGAAAAAAAAAAGAATTAGACAATTGCCATTACAGTACGACCAGTCGTTCTCGAGATATTTTAGTTTTTTCGTATTTTCTCTACGCCACCTTTAAAAATAAGTCCAGTTATCAAATGAGAACGAAAATTGGATTAAAAGTGAATTAAATTTAAGTAAAATAAAAAGAACGTGAATATAAGTTTGCAGGGAAAGTCGTGTGCTGCCCACATCAGATTTTTTCTTTCACAATTCATTAAGTTTAATTGTACAAAATAACATGGATAACGCTATTTAAAATGACATTGTATACTCAATTTTAATTCAAATTTCGTTTTTATTTAGCTACTGGACATTTTTTCAAATGTGGTGTGTTGAAAATGCGAGAAAAAAATAAAATATCTCGAGAATGACTCGTCCTACTGATATGGGTTTGATATAATTCCTGTCTTCGCCAAAAATTATGTATAAAACAAGCATTTAATTAGTGCTTTAAAGTATAAGTATTCTTTTATTTTAGATTTTGACGATTTTTGCAAAAAGGGCAGGTTTTCGTAACTAACATAAATACTTTATTTAAATATTTTTCAGCATGAAAATAGGCTTTTCATGTTTCTATGCAACATGAAAGTATTTTGTTTTGTCTTCACTATAAGAAATAATACAAATTTCTTTTCTTATACATTCATATATTTATTTCATTTGTTCTGGTAAACTTCTGCCAAAATGATTTTCACATTAAATAAAACTCTCCAATCTTCACGATGGAAAAATATTCATTATCAACAACGTTACCTTATGTATATACAGTAGAGCCCGAATATAGCGAACTCGTAAGGGACAGGGAAAATATTCGTTATAACCGATATCTGCAATAACCGATTAAAAGTTTAGATATAATATGAACAACAAGAAATATTCTGAATCAAAAATATATTATTCTAAGCTTGAAATATATTGCTCTTTTATTGGCTACTTTAAAAAATTCTGTAACTTTCTTTTGAATATTTGAATTTGCATAATATTTTTACTTTCCCTGCAATACATGGTAATGTATAGGGAAAGTATTGGAATCATGCTGAAAATCGCAACTCGAGTTTTCGACGGATCTACACGTTTCGAGACCTCTGTAATACGAAAAATTAATTTTAGTGTGACGTCTGCGTGTGTCTCTCTTTGTGTGTCTGTTTGTGTATCTGTCTGTCTGTCTGTGTGTCTGTCTCTGTGTCTGTGCAATGTATGTATCCATTTTAACTCAAAAACTAATGAGCCGAATTTCATAAAATTTGGTAGGTAAGTCACTTGGATTTGACCCTGGTGCTGATTAGTTTTTGGTATGATTCGTAAAAATAGGACCCGCCTGTTTTTTGCGAAATGGCTCGTAAAAATGTAATTTATCCGCTCTAGCTAAAATACTAATTTACCAAATTGCACAAAATTTGGTAGATAAGTTACTTGTTGGATACTCTGGTGCTGATTAGAATTTGGTACGATTCGGAAAAGAAGAGCTTGTCCTTTTTTAAGAAATGACCAGCAAAAGTTTCATGTATCCACCCTAGCTAAAATAGTATAATTGACCAAACTTCACAATATTTGGTGGATAAGTTACTTGTGGGACACTCTGGTGCTGATTCGATTTTGGTACGATTCGGAAAAAAACAACCTGCCTTTCTTACGAAATGGGCTGAAAAAAAAAAAAAAAAAAAAAAAAAGACTAGATATGCTAAAATATATCAATTAAATTCTTGTTTTATACGCAATTTTTGACGAGGAAAAGAATATAACACACCCTATTATACTTTCGGACTAACCGTTCTCAAGATATTTGAGATTTCTTGTATTTTTGTTACGCCGGTATCGGAAAAAATGTTCAATTACCAAATAAAAACAAAAATTGCATTAAAAATGCAAATTTAGTGTTATTTGGTGCAATTAAACTCAATCTGATGAATTATTAAAGAAATAAAGAAAATATGAATTTAAGTCTGCAGGGAAAGTCATGTGCTGCTCACATCAGATTTTTCCTATTGTATCTATACTTGTCAGAGCAACTTACGTTATGGTCTAACGAAAAGGAATACAAATTTGAGAGGTTTTCCACAGCAATTTTTGATGTTATCCGCTGTTATTTTAAATCAATTTCTGTCTCTTTAGATTCGAATTCATCCGACGTATTATCGGCAACTGTAGCAATAATTGGATTATCGATCTCGTCCGCTTATGTTATTACACAATCATCGTTTGTAGCATAAGCATCAAAAGTAAGATTTACTGTAAAATAGCTTTTGTTTCGTAACTTTTTCCATATTGAATTGTGGGATATGTGGGAATGAGTATGAATAATATTACCCTGAGTTCCATTAGTTTCACTTCAGAGTACTATTTGTTTCAGATTTAAGCCGGGTTGAAAAAATGAAATACTTTGAACCCTGTGGACTTAATTTTTCAAGCATTTTTCAAGCGAAGTTAAAATTAACAAATTGCGTCGAAAATTTTAAGTAATAGTCAAATTATCACATAAAATGTACAAAAAAAAAAAAAAAAATTCAGCAAAATATGGTGGATAGTTTTTAAAAAAAATTTTTAAATAATAATTACACCCATGATATATGAACAGATCATGGGACTCCCTGTAAAATAAATTATGTCATCCATTTTTTTTCTGCTGTATAAGATCGAGATTTTTAAACATCGATTAAATTTATATTTAATGCCGTCATAAAACGGCATTATATTATCCGTCATAAAACGGCTTCATTTTTTGCTTATTATCTGCAGTTGTTGTTGAGACTCAGACCGTCCGACCTACCAGAAAGGTGTAAGGTAACTGTTTGAACGGCCGGGAAGTGCCACCCAATTTAGACCGGAACCCAGTGGGGAGGCATCCACAGGGACCGTACCCTCCTTCCCCTGCCACCAACCTATCGGAAGGACTTATGGACCCACATGTTTAACGTGATCGTTCTCCCCATGAACACAGCGGCAGTTGTGGCACCGTGCAAATCCAGCACGCAAACCACCGGGCTACCGCGCCCAAAATGTGCCAACAGCACGCGGTGTTCCCAGGTGGTCATCCACCCAAGTACTAACGGATGCTGCTTGACTTCTGCTTGACTTCGGTGATCTAACGAGAACGGGTGTTTTCAACACAGTAGGGCCGTTTGCATTTGGTATTATCTGTCTATCTAAATTCTGTATCAACGCAATTACAATATTTTTATTTTAAATGATCATTAAACTTTGATTATTTCTAAAACGAAGCCTAATTTTAAAGAATGCAGAATGTAAACAAATCAAGCGATTTTAAGGTGAGTTGTATAGAAATGGCTGAATTTTTTTCACGCAAAATTAATTAGTTGTGGAGTCTGGAATATAAGTGATATGAAGGAAATATTAATTGATTTTACCCAGAGAGGCAGACGATTTCTATTTCGACGATTGGAAAGTGACTCTTAATCAATGCCTTATGCATGATTGGTCTTTCTTGTTTAACATTATAAAAGCTTTTCAGGCCATGAGCGACAGAAAAATATCGATATAACCGATACTTCGCTACATTCGAGCTCGCTATAAGTGGGCTCTACTGTATATTTACATTCTGCAACTGTTTCTGTCCATACATCCAGTCTTTTAAAATTCGAGTCTCAGTGAGAAGATAGCGGATGGAATGGAAATACATGTAGATCTAAGTATGCCTCTTAAAGTCCAATACCTCATAAAACAACAAAATATTTTCTTATTCGGAGTAATGTATAATCTACAATTGCAAATGGTAAAATCTTAACATGCTAATAGAGAGTAGAAATGCACAAAGTACATCATTATGAGATTTTGCACATATAATGTTAACTAAAGTTATTTTCATACAGTTAGGTTCAGTTTTTAATCATTTTGCCTAGTTTTATTAGCTTCTTCCCAAGTTGCTATCATAATTCCATACGACATGAGAGTACTCACCACAGTTAATAGCAATCCTTTATTTATTGGAATTGAATCCATGAGTATGAAGTATGACGACTTATCTTGCAGTTTGAGAACAAACGCCAACTTCTCAATAGTTGGATTGGCAAGCAATCGGTAAGCAGTTTCTTTAAATTTTAAAGCTGCAATATCCAGTTCCGATGCGGCTGTGCAAATCAAGAAAAGACTGTAGATGCACCAGCAAAACCTCGAAATCGAATATGGGGCATCGTAAATTGTTATCCAAGGGGTAAACAAGAAACTGTGCAAGGCAAGAAAAGCTGTTGAAAGTATGAAAGTGTTAGTGAGAAGCAATGGTATATGTAAAAGCTTGCTGATTTCCGAGACAACAACCGTTATATGATTATGAATGAACAGCAGCTGTTTGTAATCTATGATCACAGTTTTTTTCATCATCTTTTCAAAATCGACCAGAGCCTCCTTAAGGATGTAACAGATTGAGTGAAAATACACGCATACTAGATTTGGTATAGCTACCAAAGTCCAGAACCATGTAAAAAACATAAAATACATTCCTATCTGAATTAAAGTATCATCTTCAATTCCAAATAGAAAAAACTTCACATACCATTCCTGAGATGAGCTATACAGGGTAGACCTTGCGTAGAGAAAGCTGTTTATTACGATCCACACGGTGTTGATGAAAATGAAGAAAGTAATTCTCCCTTTGAAAACCAAAACCCTTTTCGGTGATATTATATGGTAAATTTGAACAACTTTTTCGATAATCAGGTGGCAATCTTTCCAGTTCTTACAGATATAAAGTCGGAGCATCTGCCCGCTTACGCAACATACCAATAAAGAGCATTTCAACTTGATAAAAGAATTTTCAGCTGCAAAAAGTGATCTCAGAATGTTTCCAAGAAAGAAAAATAGCCACACGTCACATAAGAGGGATAAAGCAACAAAAGTGGAAGTTAGTCGGCAGTATCTATTGAAGTTGGGTCGGTACCCAGCACAGTGAAGCCAAACAGCAAAGTTCAGAGGTTGAAAATTGTCTTGAATCCGATTAATTATTCTTATATTATTTCTAGCAAAATAATTCAAGGACTCGTCGGTTTTGCCTGAGTGCTTTTTGTGCTCCGTACTCATATGGGCAATAGCTTCTTTCAAAGCTATTGTAAAACTGGAATGTCCTTTGAGATACATATATCACAAAGTAATGCTTAGCAGTTAGTTCTACCTCAAAAAACGTAGATTTATCTCAAACCGTAAATTCGCTTTGAAGTGGAAAATATTTTCAATCGTGTTAAATTAGAGTTAAATAATGCATGTTTGATGCATGTCGTGAAATGCACAATTTTCTTCCAATAAATGAGAAAATAATAAGATATGTTTTAAACAATTGATACACGGAAATAAATTGGAATTATGTATTTGTTGTGCACGCAATGTCTCCAGATTGTTTATAAGTTTAATGTTGTTGGAAAATAAATTAAACCGTCTCTTGATATGGCAAATATAATATAGTTAATTTTTTGTCACACAGAATGATTAAAACAAAAACTATCAATCATGCTTAAAGCATTGATTATGAAACACTTTCCAACTTCAATGCAATTTTATTAAACATCTCTAAACTGCAATACATTCCTTGGTAATATTTTAAAACTTATCACAATACTACATTAATTTATTATATTTGAAAACTTAAACCTTCATCGAAAAAAATGCACTTCATTCAAATGACGGCATTGAAATATAAATTGTCTGGTTTAAACATCTCTAAAATGCGATACATTCCTCGGTAATATTTTTAAAATTATCATAATACTACAATAATTTATTATATTTGAAAACTTCATCGAAAACAAATGAACTTTTTCAAATGACGTCATCGAAATATAAATCGGCTGGCTCTTTAAATAAAAGCAGCATTTCATTCATACACATTTTCCCATTCATTTCATTCATCACAATACTATAATAATTTATTTTATTTAAAAATTAAGACCATGGAGCTACAAGTAATTAAACTCTATGCTTAAAACTTCATCGAAAAAATCGTCCTTCTTTATGTAAAATCAATGAATATTTCATTCATATCAGCTATGCAGACTCCATGAGCTAAATAATTTTGTGTTAAAGAAATGCAGCAATTCTAATACAACTCATTCTACATATTTTGCTGTTTACATTTTACATAAGTGAAAAATAGGCTTCGTTGTAGAAATAATCAAATTTGGATGATCATTTAAACTCAAATATATTGTAATTGCGTTGTTTCAGTATGTAGATGCACAGAATTTAAGCCAAAATAAAGTGGTTTTAGGACGGATACAACACTCAATATGAATTAAAAATAACTTTAAAAATTACGATTTTGAGACAAGATGGATGCCATATTTCATTAAGTGGGTCACGTGATTTTTTCATATCATGGTCACGTGATCGCTTCATATAAGAGGTGTAATTATTATTTTAATTTTTATTTAAAAAACTACTGAATATATTTCGCTGAATTTTTTTTTATATATTTTATGGAACAATTTGAATATTACCTAAAATTTTCGAAGCAATTTGTGAAATTTAAATCCGCTTAAAAAATGTTTGAAAAATTAGGTCCCATAGGATTCAATGTATTTCATTTTTTCAACCCGGTTTCAATCCAAAACTAATTGGGTGATTTTAATCATTTATATTCCCATAGATCCCACAGACCGTCTGAACAACATACTAAAATTTCATTTTGATCAAGTCATTTTTACGGCAGTTATCGTACTAACGGACAGACAGACAGACAGACAGATAGACAGAATGAACAAAGTCATAAACACTTTTCAACTTTGTTGTAAAGTGTTAAAAACAAACAAATATTTAAAAGCAATGAAAAAAATAAGATATTTCGTTCTAAATATTAAGTAGGAATTGAATAGGCTTTCTCTTATAGTATCTACATTTAAATTTAATTTTATAAAATATGATGACTAGTTTAAATACTTTATGGAACCTTTTTAAAATATAGAAGGAAATACTACCGTATTAGTAGCTCAATAAATAGAGCATCAACTCGTCAGGCGAAGATTTGGTTCGAATTCCCGCTAGGACACAATTTCTTTACAATTGCACAGGAAATATTTAACGCTCCAGATTAGGTGCTGCCGATTTATGAAGAGTGGTTAGGACGGAAGGATGGCAAGCGGTAGTCCCGTGTTCGAGTCTCCACGTTGCCTAAAATAGGCATGTCTGAAATTCATTCCTAGAAGCAATGAATTAGAGGAAGGATGGTAAGGTCCCAGTAACTGCCATCCTCACTAGATTCCAATTTAGATCGGTCATATTTTTAAATTAAAATTTAATAAAAATGCTAAGAATAATCACGACCGTGAAAAGCAACCGCAAGTCCTGGGGCTAGGGTCTGTCTGAGCACCCTCCCCCTCCTGTTTGTATTTAATTTTTTTCTCTCCTTGCAGGGCCGGGTCACCTGAGAAGACCAGATCTGGGGGGGGGGGGGGGGAGACAACCCAGTGGTTAGAGCGCGGGAATTGCACTCGGAAGACCCGCGTTCAACTCCCGGCTTTGCCCCAAATGTCCCCGTGTTCATGAGGAGTACGAGCGCGTTAAATATGTGGGTCCGCATGTCCTTTTGAGAAGTTGATAGCAGGGGAAGGAGGATACTGTCCCTGAGGATTCCAGCTCCACTAGGTTCCAGTCTAAATAGGATGGCACTTCCCTGCTGTCCAAACAGATGCTTTATACCTTCGGGTAGGTCGGACAGTCTGTTTCGAGAAAGAAGAAAACCAGGTCTGGGGCTTCAACCCCGGCTCCTTACCCCCTTCTCGTCAGCCATGAGAAATGTCAGTGCTTTTTAAGCCGCAGATTGAAATGAAAAATATTAATTTTATAACTAAGTTGCAGAAAAAAAAATTATTATTATTAATGACCCCCTTAAGCATTTCTATTGAAATTTAGGCAGATCGCTATCCCGAGTAATTCGTTTAAAATCAAAATAAATTACAGGTTTCCCATGCTTTTAAAAATATATTTGAATTCTACAAATTAATGCACCACACGCATAGCTCTAAATGTAGATGACCAAAACACTTGACCCTACTTCACGCATTCCATTTCCAGGTATACATTCATGTATTCTGACATTTTATTGCTCCCATTTATCACATCGGAAGATCGTTGCCATTCAGTTGTGTCCATTTCCTTCACTAAAAACAAAAACGCAGACGATTTTTTTTACTCACCTCTGTCGATAACCAAAAAGAACCATCTCTGACCGGAAATAACGAAACATCCTGCTAATATCTGTCAAGTAAAAATATAAATCTAGAAAGAATATAAACAAATAGCGTATATCAACGAGCCGAGTTGAGATGCATTTATGGCTGCATGCTTGAACAATTTGAGCTTCGCTTGGTATGCAGATGGATATGAGAGGATATGCAGATGGATATGAGAGGATATGCAGTTGATTAGCTGTATATTGAGTTTCGTTTGACTTCTAAAAGGAAAAGAAGAAATTTTATATCTTTCTTAACATTCATACTTGCTATGAACTGTAAAATTGCTTAAATACTTCAAGTACATAACCCCCCCCCCCCCCCAAAAAAAAAAATAATTAAAAGTTAAATAAATTCTTACAAAATGAAATTTACAAGGGAATTTTAGGTCAAGTAAAGGAAAATGTATTTTTCGTCACTTTTGAAATTTAGTACAGACTAATAACCAAAATTTATCTTCAAACAAAGTTAACAATGGCTTAAAATTAATTGTGATTAGTATATATTCAAAATTTTATTTAATTAACAAAATTCGCAAAGTATGATGTATTTTATGTAACTACATTTTCAAATTTATATATTTTAAATTTTCTTTGAATCTTTTCTCTACATATTTTCGTTTATTAATTTTTTTTTTATCATTTTTCAATTTATTGAAATCTAGTTCAATGACAGAAGTACACAGATGTGTTTGTGCGTGCGTGCGTGTGTGTGTGTGTGTGTGTGTGTACGTGCGTATTTGTGTGTGTGTGTGTGCGTGCGTATGTGTGTGTGTGTGTGTGGCATGTTAGTGTGTATGTTTGTGAGTATGTCTGTGTGGAAGTGTGTATGTCTGTGAGTATGTCTGTATGTTAGTGTGTATGTCTGTGTGGAAGTGAAATTTCATGAACGAATCGAGCCTTTTGAAAAACACGTTTAGTACAATCAGTGAATAGTAGATCTCCATTGATTTTAAGCGCGATTGAATGTTCGAAAGACAGTCGCCTCAATTTTCGAATGAATAAAATAAAAATCAATAAAAAACCAGAACTTTCAATAACATTAAATGAATAATCATTTCAGATGTAATTTTTCATTAGAAAATGAATGATAGAAACTCATGAATGATACACATCAATACTGCCTAATAATAACTTTTTATTATTAGGCAGTATTGATTTTCAAAATTAAATTCATCATCTTGACATTCTTTCATCTTGACTCCCACACACACTCCTCCACCATTTTTTTAAAAGCAGTGTGAATACTTTTAACAAGTATTTTATAATTCGCAACCCGACGAGAGAGTCAAAACAAAACAAATAAATAAAGCAGAAAATCCTAATGTTTTATTTGATTGGGTTAGCGAGGTGTTTTGAAACTACAGCCATCAATTAAATGTTTGATTGAAAAACGACGAAAATATTTGTTTTGGGTTCCTCAGATTCAGATGTTTTGATAAGATTTCATTTGAAGTTTTGATAAGATTTCATTTGCGTTTTGATAAGATTTTATTTTCAATACCTTAATAAAAGGGTGGTCCACGGACTAATTGGCGGTCCACGAATACTGGAGATCCAAGACACTATTCATAGTTCTTAGTTTTTTTCCTTTCCAACTCTCTATAGAATTTTCATTTTTGCTTGGTAAAATTAAAAATTTTATGGTCTTTTTACTTTCCTTATATACATAATGTATAAGGAAAGTATTGTGAAGGGGTCGAAAATTCGAATTCGAGTTTTCGACGGAAGAGCACGTTTCAAGCATCCCTGATCACGAATCAAACAATTTTGAGGTGATGTCTGTGTGTGTGTGTGTGTGTGTGAAAGTACGTGTGTGTGTGAAAGTATGTGTGTGCGTGTGTGTGTCAGTGAATCTGTGGAGACGATATCTCACGAACGAATAGAGCAATTCGAATGAAATTTCGTACAAAAATCATAATCCGTGAATACTGGAAGCCTATTATTTTTAAACGTAATCGAATGTTCAGAACCCCCCTAAATTGCCGAGTGAAATTTCGAAAAAATTATCAGAAAATCAAAACCTTTAATAAAGTTACGCAAATACACTTTTCTAATGTAATTTTTCCTTAGAAAACGATTGACATAAACTTTAGAACGCTAGTATGAACCGTTCTCGAGATATTGTACATTTTTTAAGTAAATTTATCAAAAAATCCCATAAATTAAAAAAAATATATTAACTGTTGATAAACATGTTCACTTTTCATATCTAATATCATGCAATAAATTGGGTGACATCATTCTTGTGGATCTAGCTCGTTCCATTCATGAGAAAAGATACTTCGAGTAATACTTTTGAATTTGAACTCCAATAGTTATTTATCTGCTATAAGAATAACTTATTTCTCCGTCCATAACGCTTGGCGAGATTTTGGCGCCGAAATAGGCGGAATGTCGCAAACTTGGCGACTTTTTAAATGTTGCCGAATTAACGAAAATCTCGCCAAATGAATAAAAATGACAATAAATCAGTGAAAATGACGACTAATTGACGAAAATTCAATTTTTTGGAAAGAATATAAATAGCTACTATAAGGAAAACCTATATGTGTTATTGTAAAAATAGTAAATTCATTACATTGTATAAGGAAAATCATGTGTTGCCCACATCAGATTTTTATTTTCGTAAACCTAAAATCATTTATTTTTAAGAGCTACCCCCACATATTAACCAAAAAATTCTTTACCTATATATTACCATGCATTGTACGGAAAGTAAAAATTGCAAAAGGAAGTGATTAATAACTTTCGAATGAAAAATGGGTCCGCAGTCCTTAGCTAATTGGTAACCACTGCCCTAATATACATTCTTGTTCATCAAACATTTGTTTGAATACTAAGATTTTTAAAGATAAAATGAAAATAACAAATTTAAAGTTAAAATGAAAAATAATAAATTCAAAGATAAAATGCGGAAATTTAAAGTTAATAACTTGAAAATTAAAAGTATACTTTCACCGAGTACTTTAAAAAAGCATAGCATTGAAAAGTACAGAGTATTGAAAAGTTACTATAGAATGGAGTTAAAGAGAAGGAGATAAAAATCCTATGGATGAAACGCTTGAAAATGCCATAACTCTGAGAATTATATCTAGGCGTCGTTAGTGTTAATAAAGAGCCTTTTGTATCCATTTGACACAAAAGAGAGAAATAGTATTTAGTATATGTATTTTTGTTTATTTTTAAATTAAGATTCCCTGATTATCAGTATAAATAATCAGGATTTTTTCACAGTTGTTGGACAGAGTTCAGAATATAAGAAAATAAAAATAAATTGAAAGGTAAAAAAATCTGATGTGGTCATGACTTTCCTTATATAATGCAATGAATTTACTACTTTTACAGTAAAAAAAAAAATGTATTAGTCTTATAGTCGATACTTAAATTCTTTCCAAGATATCGAATATTAGTCAATTGGTCGTCATTTTCAATGATTTAGCGTCATTTTTATCCATTTAGCGAGATTTTCGTTAATTTGGTAACATTTAAAAAAGTTGTCAAGTTGGCGACATTCCGCCAAATGTGTCGACAAAATGTCGCCAAGCGGTATGGACAGAAATAAGTTATTCTTATAGCATATAAATGACTATTGGCGTTCAAATACAAAAGTATTACCCAAAGTATCTTTTCTCATGAATGGAACGAGTTAGATCAACGAGAATGATGTCACCAACTTTATCGCATGATATTACACATGAAAAGTGAACATGTTTCTCAACAGTTAATATTTTTTTTAATTTATGGGAGTTTTTGATAAATTTATTTGAAAAATGTACATTATCTCGAGAACGGTTAATGCTAGCGTTCTAAAGGCTATGTCAATCGTTTACTAAGGAAAAATTACATAAGAAATGTCTATTTGCGTAACTTTATTAAAGGTTTTAATTTTTTGATGATTTTTTCAAAATTTCCCACGAAAATTTAGGGGGGGGGGGCTGAACATCCGATTGCGTTTAAAAGCAATAGGCTTCCAGTATTCACAGATTGTAATTTTTGAACCAAATTTCATTCGAATATCTTCATTCGTTCGGGAGATTTGCGTCTCCACAAGCTCACTGACGCACACACACACACACGCACGCACACGCACGCACGCACACACACATACATACTTTCACACACACACACTCACACATCACCTCAAAAATGTTTGATTCCTGATTAAGGATGTTTGAAACGTGCGCTCCCGTCGAAAACTCGTATTCGAATTTTCGACCCCGTCACAATACTTTCCTTATACATTATGTATATAAGGAAAGTAATAATCATGAATACGTAGGAATATTCCTTATTGTTTCAGTTCTAATTTGACTTGCGCTCCTAATTTATTTCTAAAACACTGACAGTTTAAATAAGTAGTTTAAGCTTTTCATCACAGAAATGCATACAATGCAGGGACTTTAATCTTACCTCAGCGCCACATGAATTATTGTCTCAAATGATACTTTAATTTCCTCAGTATGGAGTTTTACCTCCTTACCTTCATACCTCCATGGTTACGATTACTTTCTGCTCGCTTTACGTACTGTTACAGACACAGTTACAAGATTTTTGAAAAGTGAATACGGAACTGTTTTATATGAAAAGTAACCGTTACAAGTAACACCGTTATTTTTTACTCAGTTTCTACTCAATTCTGCTGATAATTCTCAATTATCCGAAATGAAATATTTTCTGTAATCGAGTATATATTGCTATCTGTCCGCTCACTAGAAAATAGAAACCCTTGAGTTATAGAACCAAATTACGACACATCAAAGACTATATTGTTCCTGCACGACTCAAACAAACAAATACATCTATCAACAGCTAAAATTCTGCATAGTCATTTCAATGTTTATGCTAGACCTTCTTTGATTCGCTTTTCTCTCCCTCAAAATCGTTTGCATAACAAAAAACACACATACACATACAACTGTCATGTGACGAATACGATAGAATAATTTGTTGAACACGATTCTGCTCCACAAAACGAAAGCAGCCCCCTCCCACCTCCCCTCTCTATTTTTGGCATAATTCGGTCATTCCTGGGCCTACACAGTGCAACCAATTTTGACAACCAAGATTTATGGAGTTTGTTTTTCTTTTTATCATGCGTAATTTGCTCTTCCATTTTTCACTGTGGGTTTCTAAGTCGTGAAGTTGTATTGATTCTCATGGTAATTTGGGGCTTGAAAATTGTTTCTCTAAGCGTATAAGACGATTTAGAATTTCCTGAAAGATAGGGGGGGGGGGGGGGGGCAGGCTGTTTGATTTGCGTGTGAATTTGTTTGGGTGGTTGTGCTAATAGGATTGCTCGGGTTATACAAAAAATAGAACACTCTGAAGACCACATTGAAATCCCCAAAAATTTCAATACTTATATCATAAGGATAATCAAGTAAATATGCACCTACAAACCTGATGATACGTCTATGATTAGGACGTGGCCAATAATATATATATATATATATATATATATATATATTATATTATATATATATATATATATATATATATATATTTATATTTATAAATAAATATATATATATATATATATATATATATATATATATATATATATATATATATATATATATATATATATATATATATATATATATATATATATATATAAATAAATATGTAATTTTAGTGTGAAAGTTATAAAATACCAGAAATCTCACGAATAAGGTGCGAAGCCTCACTACAACGTGGATTCAAATATCACACCAGAAAAGTAGACAAGTAAATGGAAGCAATATACCAAAGATTGGCCGGGGGGGGGGGGGTGACCCCCACTCCCCGGTTAACCAAGCTTTTTGTCTAGACAACACTCCCGGAAGCCGATATATTGCATAAGATATGAATACCGAAGTATCAAAAATGTAAAAAGATGTAAAAAGAGTGTACCAGAACATGCAATCGTGACAAGACTCGAAATACAAAACCTGCATTAAAGTATCTTAATTCTACAATTTAAAAATTAATAAGAATTAAAAAGTATAGTTTATAAACACGTAATCAGATACTGTACCATGATACAAGCAGTATATACAAGCAGTATATACGAGCAATATATCCGTTCTTCGTACTGAAAATATAAACTTAATATTCACAATTATGTGTAAATTCCTATATTCTAAATGACTTTGTTAATCAAAATATTCTATTGAAATATTTCATTTAATTCTTCTAAAAAATGTATAAAAATCTCTGAGCTCGATATACAAAATTATTCTTGCAGGTATATATCTGAAGAATAAAGCATCCTGGTCCAGTTTACACACAAATTTAGAAAAAATATTTTTTAATTCTCACAAAACGACAGAGATTATTTGGAAAATCATACTTAATTATGCAAAATATTGAATTTTCATCAATTCGGTAACATTTTGATGAATTTAGCGTCATTTTATCAATTTGGTGATATTTTCGTCAATTTAGCGACATTTTAAAAACTCGCCAAATTTATCGCCAAGTGTGACTGTAGAACTAACAGTCCCACTGGGCGACAAAATGACGAACCATCATCATCATAATACTATCCCCTCACAAAACATAATTAATTTAATTTATTGAGCGCAATTTTATCAATTTCAAGATATTTTTATAGATTACAAACATTTTTATCAATTTGGCTACATTTTAAAAATTCGCCAAATATGTTACTAAGTAGGACGGTTGGATTGACAGACAAATGCTACCAAAACACCATTTCAGTACTGTCTTTTAGCAAAACAAAATTAATTTCATTGATTTAGAGTCGTTTTCATCAATGTGGCGAAATTTCCGCCAATTTGGCAACGTTTAAAAAAAGTTGGCAAGTTAGCAATATCCCGCCAAATTCGTAGATCTGAATTTACAGATCTGAAGAATAAAACATCCTGATCCCGTTTGTATGTACTAAATAAAACACTAAAATTGTATTCGAAAATATACTCGTTCCACTCTTATTCTGTTTCAACAATCGACTAAATGAGTTTATTGTTGTTAAACACAATGAGTTTATTGACTAAACACAATATCTAAGTTTGAAAAACTCTTTGCCAAAATAAATGAAAGTGATGTACGCAGTCTGTAATTAATATAATTAAAAAAAACGTTCATTTATCAGATATATTTTTATATCCATTTATTTATTATTCCAATCGAAAAAATAATAATAAAAATTAACAAACACATTTGATTTAATTGAGTTGCTGAGCAACATAATATAAGAAAGAATCTTCCTCATACAATGCTGATAATTAAATAACCATTTTGATTTCTGAATACTTTTCATTGTTGAGTAAAAGTCTGTGAAAAACACACCATGGGGATAGAGTTTCCATTTAAATTCATGTTTCAAACCTGCGATTTTCAAAAGCGACTGATACGCGCAATAAACTCCAATTGAGTTTTAAATCACTTTCACGTTTTAAACCAGCGATTTCCAACCTTTTACGTATGGAAGAACCAGGCAGTTAGAGAGAACTGTTATGAAAGATGTCGTTTTTCATTAATATCTCGACAACCCCTGGTCTTAGAAACTCAAAACATGGACTAAATATTATATGGGGGACTTCAAGGATACGCAAAAAATTTCATTAAGTTCAGTTCAGCCGTTCCCCCGTGATGATGAGACAAACAGACAATATTCAATTTTATATATATATTTCTTCTTCCAAATTCCTATCTCATGTCATGCACTTATTGAAATCGCATTCAATTCTATCCCACGCTATTAATGTTAACTAAAAGTGCATGTACTTTTTCTTTTCCTCTGCAACAGCATATTTGGCCACTATTCCTAACCACTATGGAAACTTTCTCATCTGAAACTGCATCCCCATCATATTTTTGAAGTGTGGAAAACGCGAGGACAGCATGTTTCCAATGCCGTCATCAGATTACACTCTTTCGCCATAAATGTAGCTTGTGTAGAAAGCCCAGACCACACGACCAACTCGAAGGCTTATGGTAGCTGTTTGTGTGGCCGGAATGTAGCTTGTGTGAAACCACGGCAAAGACCTGAGATCTCTTGAGTGATCTCAGACCAGAGATCTGAAACCTACTGGAATCCCTTGTATGAGATAGATGGCTGCTGATGGAGAGCGCGGGGTACACTTAATAAATTAGATTTTTACTTACCCTGCAATACATGGTAATCAATGTATAGAGAAAGTATTGGAATAAGACCGCAAATTACAACTCGAGTTTTTGACGGATCTACACGTTTCGAGACCTCTCGAATACGAATACGAAAATCTATTTTTAGTATGACGTCTGTGTGTGTGTCTGTGTGTCTATCTGGCTGTGCAATGTATGTATCCACTCTAACTCAAGAATTACTGGACCGAATTTCATAAAATTTGGTAGGTAAGTCACTTGGGTGAGACCCTGGTGATGATTAGTTTTTGGTAGAAATCGTTAAAACAGAACCCGCCTTTTTTTGCGGAATGGCCCGTAAAAATTTCATATATCCACTCTAGCTAAAATACTAATTGACCAAATTTCACAAAATTCGGTAGATAAGTTACTTGTAGGATACTCTGGTGCTGATTAGATTTTGGTATGATTCGGAGAAAAACAACCTGTCTTTTTTTACGAAATGGCTAGCAAAAATTTGATGTATCCACCCTAGGTAAAATACTAATTGACCAAATTTTACAAAATTTGGTAGATAAGTTACTTGTGAGATACTCTAGTGTTGATTAGATTTTGGTACGATTCGGAAAAAAAACCAGCCTTTTTTTACAAAAGAGCCCTAAAAAATTTCATGTATCCACCCTAGCTAAAATACTAATTGACCAAATTTCACAAAATTTGGTAGATAAGTTACTTGTGGGATACTCCGGTGCTGATTAGATTTTGGTACGATTCGGAAAAGAACAATCTGCCGTTTTTTACGAAATGACCCGCAAAAATCGCCAAAATTGAAATAAAAACCGGACTAAGTAGTGTATGCTCAAATGTATCAATTAAATTCTTGTTTCATATGAAATTTTTGATGCGGCAAAGAACACAACACACTCCATTATACTTTTGGACTAACCGTTCTCAAGATATTTGAGATTTCTTGCATTTTTGTTACACCGATTTCGGAAAAATGTCCAATTACCAAATAAAAACAAAAATTGAATCAAAAATGGACATTTAGTGTCATTTTGCGCAATTAAACTCAATCTAATGAATTATTAAAGAAATAAAGAAAATATGAGTCTGTATATATATAATATATATATATTATAGATATATATAAATATTATATATATATATATATTAATATATATATATAATATATATATATATATATATATATATATATATATATATATATATATATATATATATATATATATATATATATATATATATATATATATATATATGTATATATAATATATATATATATATATATATATATATAATATATATATATATATATATATATATATATATATATATATATATTATATATATATATATATATGTATATATAATATATATATATATATATATATATAATATATATATATATATATATATATATATATATATATATACATATATATATTATATATATATATATATATATATATATATATATATATATATATATATAAATATATATATATATATATATATATATATATCTACATATATATATATATATATATGCATATATATATATAAAATATAAAACATGTCTGCAGAGAAAGTCATGTGCTGCCCACAACAGATTTTTATAACTAGCGAGTGTATTAACCCCTCTACGTGACGCACACACACATATATATATAATAAAAATATTATATGAAATTCCAGTGATAGATTAGAGATAAGTTGTAACTCTATAACCATAACTTAAAATATCAGATGTCTACGCATAAAGATGTAAAAAATAGAGATTCATCAATTAAGGGGAGAATAAAACACATATATCCAGTCATCAAGCTATATATAATATACAAATATCAATGACGAGATTCCAAAATTTAAAAACAGAAAATGACCAAACATTAAAGCCAAACACGTGTAAAAAGCACTAAGCTTAAAACGGAATTCATTTTTAACATATTCTTCTTCAAGGCCTAGTATCTATTCAAAATGACCATAAAAAAGTTTGTTTCTGAAGACGGAGAAAAATAATATATATAAACTTCGTCTAATGAGCCTACACGCTTAAAGATTCAAAAATAAAATAGGAATCAAAGATATTTTACCTGAGAAAATGCTGCATATGCCGTATCTTAAAGCAATAAATAACTAGACTAATGTTGCCATTCGCAGGAGATAAAAGGGAAGAGCAAAGTGGAGATCAACTGTTGCCAATCGTGAGAAATAAATAACAGTATTGCAAATAAGTATAAAATACTATAAATTCACCTGTAAAAGCTACGTAATAAAGTGGTGTGAAAAATAATGAAAGCATGGAGTCAAATGTTTAAGAGGATGTAAATACAATATAATGCTAATACTAGAGAATGTTGATAATTAACTAATATAAGATACTAAGGAGGATATTTAAGAATATTCAGCTAATTTAAATTAACTATACCATTTAAAATATATTGGATATTTATGTAATATACTGGTATTTTTTAGATTATTAATGTGCAAAGCATGAAATTTTTTAGGTTATTAATGTGCAAAGCATGAAATTTTTTAGGTTATTAATGTGCAAAGCATGAAATTTTTTATCTGATAATCTATAAATTCCAAAGAGTTGATTAAGTATAATATTTTTAAGCAATTGAATAGAGTTACAGGTATTAAATGGTATTATTTTATTAATATTAAAATGAAAATGATCTTTTTTATCATATAAATTAGTAGCTATCCTATTAGTTGTTTCAATAATTAAATTAATATCCAAAAAAATTAATACTATTACTAATACAGGCTTCATTAGGAATTAATTCTAACTTATTCCCATAGAAATGTATATCTATGGTATAGTTATCAGTAAATACTAAACAAATCAGATCATCAACATATTTGTAAATTTTATAATCAGTTGATAAGTAAATTTTACAATCAGTTTTATAATCAGTCAAATTTTGTAATCGGTTATTACCTTGAAAAATAGAATTATTGAATAGTACAATGTTGAAAAGTTAAAGAAATTTTTTTAATTTAATTAAGATTAGAGTGATTAGTAATAAAATCATTATAAAGAGCTAAAATTACATCATAAAGATCAGTAATATTAATATTATTAAAGAGATCTTTAAAATCAAAAGTTTGAAAACCTATAAGTTTGCCAAGAGATGTTAATTTATTCTTTAATTCTTTACTGTTATTTAGAATAAAATATTTATTACTAGTAAAACGTAAACTATCATTTAGTACGTTTAAAATTTAAGTAGTAATTTGCTAGCCGTTGTGAAATAAGAATTATGAGCACTAGTGACAATTTTAAATTTTATAGGATTTTTATGAAATTTAAAAATAAGCATAATATATGGAAATTTCAAAAATGTATAATTAATATTTAAATCACTATACATATTGATAATTTTCTATTTGATACTAATAATGGAGTATGAATCAAGTTTAAATAAACTATTATTCTTTAAATAATCTAACAAAAATTGTATATAGAATTTTTTACAGATAATAGCATAATTATTAGAGGCTTTATCAACATAAGTAATAACAAAATATTTCTCTAAATCAATAATAGAGTTTTTATATTATCAATTGCATATATAGATCTAGACATTTAATACTGTTAATAGTATTTGTAATAAATTTTAACGAAGTAAATTTTCACATGTTAAACGCCTCTAATGGCGGAACATATTTACAAGCTAATTTATAAATATATTTATCATGGTCAAGATTTATTGACTTTTATACATTAGAAGAGTTGTTACAAGATTATAACCTGAATTTAATACCAAAGGGCACAACAGTTCTTAAAGAATCGTCTTTAAGTATGCTAAGTCTCCTGTAACAATACGACCCAATAGTGGATTAATATAATTAGCATAATTGTCATCTTTACAAATACAATTATTATCTAAATTAGACATGGAATCTATATCTATAGAGAGAGATTGAGAAATCTCATTATAATTAAAAATATCTCTTCCAATAGGCTTATTTAAAAGTCTTAGAAATATTCAAATCCTTAATAGGCAATAAATGATTAAATTTATAAAATAAATCTTTAAAATGTATAGTATTATAAATAGGATGTTTAAAAGAAATTACACAATAAAAATTACATGGAAAAAAGAAATTACACAATAAATTAGACATGGAATCTATATCTATAGAGAGAGATTGAGAAATCTCATTATAATTAAAAATATCTCTTCCAATAGGCTTATTTAAAAGTCTTAGAAATATTCAAATCCTTAATAGGCAATAAATGATTAAATTTATAAAATAAATCTTTAAAATGTATAGTATTATAAATAGGATGTTTAAAAGAAATTACACAATAAGAAATAGAAGAACGATTGTTATTTTGAAATTGATAAAGATTTAATTTTAATTACTTTGATCTGGTAATGAGCAAATCATAAAAAATATGATTAAAATGTTCATTTGTAAAATTTAAGTTTAAGAAAATGGCATAAACGTTATTTAAATTATTTTTCTTATATATATATATATAAGAATAATCATTTATTCATATTTAAAAAAAAAAATTTTTCAGAGTCAGAAAGGCATAGTTCCACGTGCAAATTTTTTTTTTCTGTTTTGCAACTTAACTTTTCATCTTATACACTATTCTTGCTTTACATCATGTATGTTTATGCAGGGAACAAGGGGATTAGTACCTTCAGTACCTGTATTACATATATGATTTATAACACAAAATAAAAAAATTTAATCTAAGGGTGTAGTTAAGAGATATTTTAACTAATCTTTACCACATGTCATTCTTTTTCAATTCCTTAACGTATATACAGAACAGGGATAAAGGGGTATTTCATACCAATTTAGTACCTGTCTTATTTATAATGTTTTATTTATAATGTTCTCTTTAACATCTTCACAAGCTTGTCTTATAATCACTATTGATTTCAAATAATCACTTCAGACATTTTTCTTCATTTTTGCTATACAGAACTTTTCAATAAATGATCAATCTCAGGTATATATAATACAAGTGAATTAAAACTCTTATATATATATATGTTTCATACGTAATTTTTTTCAACATAAATAATGAAATCAATTCCATTTCTCTAGCACTAACCGTTCACAAGATATTTTACGTTTTTCACATTTTTGCTACGTCGCCTGTGAAAATACATCTAGTCGCCAAATGAAAACGCACATTTAACTAAAGCTTCAAATTCGGTGTCATTTCAAGTAACTATGCGTGTTATTTTATACAATTAAACCCAATTGTGTAAGAAATGTAAGAAAACACAATTATGTAAGAAAGAAAGAGAAAAATGAATCTGTAGAGAAAGTCTTGTTATGCCCACATCAGATTTTAATATTTGTCTTTTAATACCACCAGCAACGATGCATCAGAGTACTGTCGTAGGTCTAAGGATATCTCACTTTTCCTGCGGCTTATCTTCCGTCTTCACGCACTTACGGCCCTGCACGTCTTTCTTCGGTTCTTCCTCCTCCTCAACCCCATCTGCTGCCCGTCGATCGAAGTTCGCACGCGCGGGCACCGGAAATCTCACGGGGTTCGAATATCACCCGCACACGCTCTGCTCATCTGCGGCCGCGAACCTCCCCCACCTAGGGTTTAACATAGACATATATAGTTGACATATATAGTCTTTTACGTCTATGGGGTATAAAGGGAATTGATGGTTTCCAGTCAGACATCGAACACAATTTAATTTTCTTTAGTTTTTAACACTTTACAACATAGTTGAAAGTGTTTATGACTTTCTTCATTCTGTCTGTCTGTCTGTCCGTTAGCACGATAACTGCCGTAAAACTGGCTTTATCATAATGAAATGTTATTATGTTTCTCAGACGGTCTGTGGGACCTATGGGAATATAAATGAATTATATCACCCAATTAGTTTTTTATGGAACCCGGGTTGAAAAAATGAAATACATTGAACCCTATGGGACCTAATGTTTCAAACATCTTTTAAGCGAATTTGAAATTCACAAATTGCTTCGAAAATTTTAGGAAATATTCAAATTATCCCATAAAATATATAAAAAAAATTTTAGTAAAATATGTTAGGTAGTTCTTTAAATAAAAATTATTTAATATAGCGAGAAAAACAAATTCAATTTAATTCTGATTCTCGGTATATCCTCCAGAAAGAAAAAAGAGATGTATTATATAATAAATATCTTTCCAAGAGTTTAATTATTTTACATATGAAAAAGGTTTCACATTTTAAAATAAATATGGCAGAATTTTTTTTTTTAATTTTTAAATAAAATAAATTATTATAGTATTGTGATGAATGAAACGATTGGGAAAATGTTTATGAATAAAATGCTGCTTTTATATAGAGGCGATTTATATTCCGATGACGTCATTTGAATAAAGTTCATTTGTTTTCGATGAAGTTTTCGAATATAATAAATTATTGTAGTGTTATGATAATTTAAAAAATATTACCGAGGAATGTATCGCATTTTAGAGATGTTTAAACCAGGCAATTTATATTTCAATGTCGTCATTTGAATGAAGTTCATTTTCTTCGATGAAGTTTTCAAATATAATAAATTAATGTAGTATTGTGATAATTTTAAAAATATTACCGAGGAATGTATCGCATTTTAGAGATGTTTGTATAAAATTGCATTGAAGTTGGAAAATGTTTCATAATCAATGCTTTATGCATGATTGATCTTTCTTGTTTATATTTTTTTTAATGTACAGTGAAATCGTGGAAAATTTTTATTATATTAATTCATCATATTTCTAAGCTGTATTTGCAGTTAGAATCTTGAACGATTCCTCAAATTCTGCAATGAGATATATTCATGAAAAATTATTAAAGCGAGAAATCTGATTCTTCTTAAATTTATTGGAGGGCAATAATTTCGCCTTACTATTATTTTCGCTAAAAAAAATCTATTTCTATTATATTCTATATTCTCAGGATCTGTTATAATTGGTAATATAGATTCAGTATCAAATTCTATAGGAAGGCGAGGTTTCACTAAGGATTTTCACTTCCGAATTTTATTTTTATTTTTCAATTTACGATTCAACAATTTTCATTTTACTTCAAACATTTATTTCAAGATTGGCTATAGATAGAACCTACATAATAACTGGTACGTTTCATTAAGAATATTCACTTCCGGTTAAAAGCATTTTCTAAAACATATATTTCTCAGGATTGGCTATAAATAGAGTTTAGATAATGACTGACATAGACTCAGCATCACATTCTGGAACGGATAAAGAGACTCACTAAGGATTTTCACTTCCGATCTATAATGCCAACGGCCGTACATTGCTGTACACCGGTTCTCGTTAGATCACCGAAGTCAAGCAGCATCGGGCGCGGTTAGTACTTTGGTGGGTGACCACCTGGGAACACCGCGTGCTGTTGGCACATTTCGGGCGTGGTAGCCCGGTGGTTTGCGCGCTGGAATTGCACGCTGCTACAACTGCCGCCGTGTTCATGCGGAGTACGATCACGTTAAACATGTGGGTCCGTCCGAGAGGTCGGTGGTAGGGGAAGGAGGGTACGGTCCCTGTGGATGCCTCCCCCACAGGGTTCCGGTCTAAATTGGGTGGCACTTCCCGGTCGTCCAAACGGTTACCTTACACCTTTCTGATAGGTCGGACGGTCTGGGTCTCATCAACAACAACTTCCGATCTATAGATGTCACTTCTAATTTAAATACTTATAATTTAACTGAAACATCTATTTCTCGTTATCTGCTATAGATAAAGCTTAAATGATGAACAATATGGATTCAGCATCAAATTCAATAGAAAAACCGGAGTTCACTAAGGACAGCCACTGCCGGTTTAAAAAAAAATCGTGAAAAATTTTCCCTTAAGATTGACTTTAAATAGAGCTTAGATGATCATTGATATGGATTCAACATCGAATTCCAGAATAGTAAGAATGGAAAATACGTCTACAAATGTTTCAAAAATATTTTTAGCAAAGACTGCAAATTTAGTAAAATGTCTTTATTTTTGAAGCACCATTAATGACGTAGACGAATATACAAGAACACCAGAGCGCTTCCAGACGTCATAACGCCCTTCATCATTTTCGCCACGGTTTTTATGAACCATTTCGCAAAAGAAGGCAGGGTTTTTTTTTTTTTTTTTCCGAATCATACTAAAATTGAATCATTTATTACCAATATACTTAATGTTGAAGTACAAAAATATCAAAATCTTCCTTTATTCAAACCACTCGAACACCACTTGGAGAAGGGGAACGGTCGTCAGGGAAGTCCCTAATTTTTACATTCCATACATGCATAGTATAACGTATAGGGAAAGTATTGTGACGAGGTTGCAAATTCAAATTCAAGTTTTCAAGGGAAGAGCACGTTTCAAGCATCCCTAAACTAGAATCGATCGTTTTTGAGGTTGCGGTGGTGGTGTGTGTGTGTGTGTGTGTGTGTGTGTGTGTACGCGCGCGCGAAAAGAGTACATTTTTTCATGCATCCCTTAACTAGAATTGATCGTTTGTGAGACGGCGGTGGTGGCGCGTCTGTGTGTGTGTATACGCGTGGTGGAGGTGGTGTGTGTGTGTGTGTGTGTGCGTGCGCGCAAGGAAAGAGTACATTTTTCCATGCATCCCTGTACTAGAATCGATCGTTTTGAGGTGATGGCGGTGGTGGTGGTGGTGGTAGTGATGATGGTGTCGGTGGTGTGTGTGTGTATGTGTACGTGTGTATGTGTGTGTGTGTGTGTGTGTGTGTACGCGCGCGCGGAAAGTGTACATTTTTTCATGCATCCCTTAACTAGAATTGATCGTTTGTGAGACGGCGGTGGTGGTGGTGGCGCGTCTGTGTGTGTGTATACGCGTGGTGGAGGTGGTGTGTGTGTGTGTGTGTGTGTGTGCGCGCGAGGAAAGAGTACATTTTTCCATGCATCCCTGTACTAGAATCGATCGTTTTGAGGTGACGGCGGTGGTGGTGGTGGTGGTAGTGATGATGGTGTCGGTGGTGTGTGTGTGTATGTGTACGTGTGTATGTGTGTGTGTGTGTGTGTACGCGCGCGCGAAAAGTGTACATTTTTTCATGCATCCCTTAACTAGAATTGATCGTTTGTGAGACGGCGGTGTTGGTGGTGGTGGTGGCGCGTTTATGTGTGTGTATACGCGTGTGTACGCGCGCGCGAAAAGAGTACATTTTTTCATGCATCCCTGAACAAGAATCGATCGTTTTTGAGACGGCCGGATCAATATTGATAATATATTGACAATGCAAGTTGCGTAAAATGTGTTAATTGGGTATTTCGAAATAGTTTAACATGTCGTCTTCCCGAAAAGCGCCAACTGTACAATTCAGCAAAAAACATTGTGAGGTAGATCTCATATATCTTTGCTTTCACCGAAGTAGGTTCATTGCTTTATATAGGGGCAGTCCTGTGTTGCTCATATAAAATTTTTAAGGAAGTTAAAGATGTGAAATATTCACAAGAGGGGGAAATCAAATCTCATGAATTTTAATAAAGTATATTCTATAAATTTGGAGCAGTTTGAAATCAAAAGGACGAAGAACTTGGACAACAATTGAAAATCGTTTTGTCTTCCTTATTTTAGGAACGCCCCTTATAGACGGGTTTCGTGTTTATGAATTAAACAAAGTTATATATTATTTATTTAACTATTGAGTAATAAAACAAATCTGATGTGAGCAACACATGACTTTCCTTATATAATGCAATGAATTTATTACTTTTATAGTTAAAAAAAATGTTATTCTTATAGTAGATACTTCTATTCTTTCCAAGATATTGAATTTTCTTCAATTAGTCGTCATTTTCATTGATTTAGCGTCATTTTTATCCATTTGGCAAGATTTTCGTTAATTTGGCAACATTTAAAAAAGTCGCCAAGTTTGCGACATTCCGCTAAATTCGTCGCCAATTTGGCGACATTCGTAATAAATTCGTCGCCAAAATCTCGCCAAGCGTTATGGACGGAGAAATAAGTTATTCTTACAACAGACTATTGGCGTTCAAATGCAAAAATATTACTCAAAGTATCTTTTCTCGTAAATGGAACGAATTAGATCCACGAGAATGATGTCACCAAATTTATCGCATGATATTACATATGAAAAGTAAACACGTTTCTCAACAGTTAATATTTTTTTTAATTTATATTTTTGATAAATTTATTTGTAAAATGTGCAATATCTCGAGAACGGTTCATGCTAGCGTTCTAAAGTTTATGTCAATCGTTTTCTAAGGAAAAGTTACATAAGAAATGTCTATTAGCATAAGTTTATTAATGGTTTTGATTTTTTGATGATTTTTTAAAATTTCACTCGAAAATTTAGGGGGTTCTGAACATTCGATTGTATTTTAAAACAACAGGCTTCCAGTATTCATAGATTGTGATTTTTGTACCAAATTTCATTCGAATCGCTCCATTCGTTCGTGAGATATCGTCTCCTCAGACTCACTGACACACACACACACACTCACACACACACACACAGACAGACATCACCTCAAAAATGTTCGATTCGTGATCAGGGTTGCTTGAAACGTGCTCTCCCGTCGAAAACTCGAATTCGAATTTTCGACCCCGTCACAATACTTTCCTTATACAGTATGTATATAAGGAAAGTAATAGGTTCCAGAAAAATATTATCAAATAACAAAATATATTAAAAAACGAAATATATATATCAAAAGACAAAAGAATATGTTCCAAAAAACAAAAGAAGATATATCCATTTTGGGGATAATATTTTCTTATGAGTAGAAATAGATTATGAGTAGAATTTGAGACTCAAATTTATGAAATGTAAGCATCAAACTGTTTTAATGTATAATTTTAGTGAACTGGTACAAACTGCCTTAAATAACCTCCAGCTGGGTACATTGAACGCTCAGAAGTGAGCAGTTAGTCATAAATAAACATAACGCTCACTTGTAAGTAATTATTATTACTTTCCTTATATACATAGTATAATGTATAAGGAAAGTGACGTTGTCGAAAATTCGAATTCAAGTTTTCGACGTAAGAGCACGTTTCAAGCATCCTTGATCACGAATCTAACATTTTTTAGGGGATGTCTGTGTGTGTGTGTGTGTGTGTGTGTTAGTGGGTCTGTGAAGACGATATCTCACGAACGAGTAGAGCAATGCGAATGAAATTTGGCACAAAAATTACAATCCGTGAATACTGGAAGCCTATTATTTTTAAACACAATCGAATGTTCAGAACCCCTAAATTTCCAAGTGAAATTTTGAAAAAATCACCAAAAAATTAAAACGTTTAATAAAGTTATGCAAATAGACATTTCTTATGTAATTTTTTCTTGGAAAACGATTGACATAAACTTTAGAACGCTAGCATGAACCGTTCTCGAGATATTGCACATTTTTAAAATAAATTTATCATATAATCAGATAAATTAAAAAAATATTAACTGATAAGAAACATGTTCACTTATGTAATATCCCGCGTGCTGTTGGCACATTTCGGACGCGGTAGCTCGGTGGTTTGTGCGCTGGATTTGCACGCTGCCACAACTGCCGCCGTGTTCATGCGGAGTACGATCACATTAAACATGTGGGTCCGTAAGTTCTTCCGAGAGGTTGGTGGTAGGGGAAGGAGGGTACGGTCCCTGTGGATGCCTCCCCCACTGGGTTCCGGTATAAATTGAGTGACACTTCCCGGCCGTCCAAACAGTTACCTTACACCTTTCTGATAGGTCGGACGGTCTGGGTCTCAACAACAACATATGTAATATCAGGCGAAAAAAATTGATAACATCATTCTCGTGGATCTAGCTCGTTCCATACATGAGAAAATATACTTTAAGTAATACTTTTGTATTTTAATGCCAATAGTCTTGATCTGCTATGAGATTAACTTATTTCTCCGTCCATAACTCTTGGCGAGATTTTGGCGATTAATTTAGTGGAATGTCGCCAACTTGGCGACTTTTTAAAATGTTGCCTAATTAACGAAAATCTCGCCAAATTGCTAAAAATGACGCGAAATGAAAATGACAACTAATTGACGGATATTCTATATCTTGGAAGGAATATAATTATTTACTCTTAGAATAACCTATTTTTTGTACTGCAAAAGTAGTAAATTCATTGTATTATATAAGGAAAGTCATGTTCTGGCCATATCAGATTTTTTTTTTATTTTACCTTAGAACCGGTAGCGTTAGAATTAATAAATAAAAATATCAATAACGAAATATTGCAACACTTTGATCTATGGTGACGTTGAGTTCCCAACTTATCCCAAACTCTGTGCAGAAGTTCTACCGAACAATTATTTCACAGCATTTATTCCTCAATTTAAGTCCTGTTTCTTCTACAAACTCTACGCCCTAGAAATTATAGTACAAATTCCGTTTCCTGCCCAGACATTTGCAACCCATCTCGAATCATCAACAAACAACCCCCTCCTCATAATGGCATCTTTGTTTCCTATCATCTCCTAGGTCGTCCCCTTTACAGGGTCGGATACTCACTCTGGTTCGTTAACCTGGGGTGCTCAACCGAAAATTTGGAAGTATGAACCACACTGACGGGATATTTTTGGGCACTGAGCAAGCACCCCCAGTCAGTTTGGTTTTAAATGTATTGTCTGGGGGGACGAAGTATTCTTAAATGAGTTCAGCATATCTCCACGAGTGGCAAAATTGTCTGGAAGAAAGTTGTCCTTTAGCGGGCTGTGACTGTAAATATGAGAGCGGACTGTAACCTTGCTTTGTTGGAAGCATCTTATGGTGGGGGTGCACTAAATAAAGGCTTCCACGTATTCTAATAATACATGACGCCAAATGTTTACTAAGTTTGGAGAAGGATATCTGTACACAGACAAGGTATTTGCCACAGTCTGAAGATTTGGCGTGGATGGCGCAACCTCTCCGCATAAGATCTCGGACTTGGATGCCAGTTGCGTGTTTTTAGGGTTATCATACATTTCAGAGTCAAGTTCGAACGCTCGGCCGGAAAAAGTGTGTTGATTGTTGCTGAAAAGTGCTTCTCGGAATTGAAAATGAAAAGATACACTCACAAATATATCAATAACGCATATATGTTGTAACATATGGCTTTATTGGAATCTAATCCATACAAATAGAGATCTCATCACATACAAAAGAAAAATAACAAGAACAAACAAAGCAGCAAACAGGGGAACACAGAGAACACCGTCAATGCAAAAGAAGAGTCCAAATAAGCACAAGGCGAAGAGGTGGCAGGCATTATTTATCATTCCATAAGATTCCTAGCATCCTAATAAAATTTGATGACAGCTCCCTGGCGCTGGACACCCAAGAAAATGTTCTGAGTTCATTCTACCAACATTACATATTGGGCAAATGTTCGTGGGGATAACACCTATTCTATTTAGGTGCTCTGCTAAACAATCATGTCCGGTTTTCAATCTAAAATTGGCAACAGCTTCTTTACGTGGTCTAGTGTCTAAAATTTGGATATCAAGCCACTTTTTACCTCTGAATTTAGTCATAAGGTTATCTTTATAAGTGTTTATCATGTCTCTATGTACAAACTTTTCAAAGGATTCCGGTGGGACAAGTATTTGATTAATGTTTACACTATTTCCATTCTTGACAAGCAGATCAGCTGCTTCGTTTTCGTGGATTCCCACATGAGAAGGTATCCATTGAAAAACAATATGTTTATCTCTACTTCTCAAGTATTTTATATCTTTCTTTATTTGAGTTATTATCGGCATTTCAGAGTGATGGTTTGCCGAGACGGTCTTGATAGCTGCACTGGAGTCCACACATATTACAACCTTAGAATAACAGCTATTATTAACTTTGAATATCAAGTTGTTAATTGCCAAATGAATAGCATAGATTTCAGTGTCAAAATTGGCCATATATTTTCCTACAGGTGCATATTAAGAAAACAATTCACAATAAACACCCGCCCCAGCTGTTTCGTTTATTTGGAACCCATCAGTAAAAACTCTTGTCCATTGGGGTTCAGGGTATTTTTCTTCCATCAAGGACATCGCAGCATCTTTCAGTATCACATCAATATTATCTTTCTTGGTAAAATCATCCAATGTTAAATGATGATCTATATCAATGTACTGCAATGAGTTTACTAGTTTTTTCCATAGTCCCATTGAGACATACATCTCTATCAATGTCATTCAATATCCTCTGACATTTTTCGATAGGGGATATTTGTGTTTTGAGACATCTTTTATAATTTCCTTCCATCCACTTTGCTCTTTGTGAGGATTTTATTCTGATGTATGTTTTAACAGCCTGCCTCTTATTTCCTCATACATAGGCGGGTTCATATTATATAGCTGCATTGCAGCTATTGGGGTAGATTTGACAGCCCCTGTTACCCGTACAGCTCTATTCTGTATGCGTTCCCAAACGTCAATTTTATCCTGCGCAGCAGTCAGCAAAGCCTCACTTCCGTATCTTAGAATAGGTTTTATATATGTATTGTAAGTTTTATTTAATGTATTTTGGGTGCACCCCCATTTGGCAAACAACGCATATATTAAATAAATAAAACACTGCTTTCATTCTAAAAAAAAATTGTTTTTCTTGAATAAAAGCAGCTTTATTATTAGATACTTGATCCTTCTCCAACATCATATTCACGCCTTTTCTTTATTCCTTCGGATTCTGAATACCACTCTTACTTTTCAGATGAAATAGCATTTTTTTTAGCAATTGGACATTCGTCTTTATTATGCCATAGAAAGCAAAGCTGTCTGTCTTCATTGCTGTTGATTTTTATGTTTAACACTTCTGCTGCTACTGAAACCCGTATTCGACCTCGGACTTGGTCTAGAAATGATTCATTATATAGAAAAAGTTCTTTCAACTTTTTGGAACGCAAAAAGTTTTTCAAAAGTCCTCTAAAAGTTTTTGGAACGCACAAAACAAACTCAACAATGTTTAGTAAATTTCTCAAATGGACATCGCTTACTCGGGCTATTTCAGCACCATTTTTCTGTGCATAAAAACTCCTGCCATTTACCTGAATGAAATGGAACATATGGTGATTGATACCTATAATGACGTCAAAAGTTCACTTTTTTAAAAATAAAATTCAATTGTTTCTTTAAGTCTGGAATAAAAGTACCAGTCCGAACAGGGTTGATTCAAAACGGCCTAAATCCAGGCGCATTGCAAGCCTACGTATTTTGTATCCATCGCTGGGTTATCTCTCACAATCAGCATATTTCTTGGTAAAGTTCTAAATATTACCTGGAGCGTGGGCCTCGACACGACTTTCTCATACGTTCAAATTCCAAATTGTTTAAATCTGTCATAATTATGGTGACAGCAGGTCCTTTATTTTAAAGGACTGGCCTTTTTTCAAGTAGCTGTCCTTCAGATTTTTTTTCCAAAACTTACAATTTGTCCTTTATTTTCATGGAGAATTTATCAAATGCTCCAAATGAGAGAATATTTTCAACCGTAAATAATTTTTGGACAAGTTAAAAAAAACACAAAGTTGAAACTCTGGAAACTTACTGTGCACAATTGCATTTACACAAATTGTATTTACCGAAGACTTGCATTTACACAAAAGGCGACTGTGACATGAATTGTTTAAGGATTTTCTGAAATCGGATCATGTTCTTTAAAAAAAAATTCACCCATCTGAGAAATATTAAAAATATACATTTTAATATTTTTAAAAGTATACCTTTTAATATTTTTGAAATTATACATTTTGATATTTTTAAAAGTATACATTTTAATAAAAGTATACATTCTAATATTTTTAAAAGTATGCATTTTGATATTTTTAAAAGTATACATTTTAACATAAGTATACATTTTAAAATTATTTATTTCGATGTCAATCAATTGTAATATGTGTTTACTAATTACATAATTTCTTTTAATTTATTATTAATTATATTTTTCTAAATTATTCCCAACCTATTTCAGATTTAAACCATGCAGGTCCACACCTTGGAGTGGGGTGAGGGCCACCGGACTGTAACCTCATCCCCCAGAAGTCCATGGATAAAGTGTATCAAATTGCAAAGAATGTCCTGTTAAGACGAAAGAAAACGTCTCACACATTAGGATTAGTACAAAATATAATTATGTACTTAGCATTAGAAGTGCAGTCCTATAGGACCTTCTTTTTTCCCAAATTATTATTTAAAAAATCTGATGTGGGCAGCACATGACTTTCCTTATAGAATGCAATGAATTTACTACTTTTACATAATAAAAAATAGATTATTTTTATAGTAGTTATTTACATTCTTTCCAAGATATTAAATTTTCGTCAATGAGTCGTCATTTTCCATGTCGTCATCATCAATGAGTCGTCATTGATTTAGCGTCATTTTTATCCATTTGGCGAGTTTTTCGTTAATTTAGCAACATTTAAAAAGTCGCGAAGTTGGCGACATTATACCAAATTCGTCGCCAAAATCTTGCCAAGCGTTATGGACGAAGAAATAAGTTATTCTTACAGCAGATAAATGACTATTGGCGTTGAAATACAAAAGTATTACGCAGAGTATCTTTTTTCATGAATGGAACGAGCTAGATCCACGAGAATGATGTCACCCAATTTATCGCATGGTATTACATATGAAAAGTGAGCAAGTTTCTCAATAGGAAATATTTTTTTTTATTTTATATGACTTTTTGATAATTTTTTTGAAAAATGTGCAATATCTCGAGAACGGTTCGAATGAGCGTTCTAAAATTTATGTCAATCGTTTCTAATGAAAAATTACATAAAAAATGTCGATTTGCGTAACTTTATTAGCGGTTTTGATTTTTTGACGATTTTTCAAAATTTCACTCGAAAATTTAGGAGAGTTCAGAACATTCGATTGCGTATAAAAACAATAGGCTTCCAGTGTTTACGGATTGTGATTTTTGTACCAAATTTCGTTCGAATCGGTGCATTCGTTCGTCAGTTATCGTCTCCACAGGCTCACTGACACACACACACATACACAAACACACACACACACACATACTTTCACACACACACACACACATACTTTCACACACACACACACACATACTTTCACGCACACACACATACACACACAGACATCACTTCAAAAATGTTTGATTTGTGATCAGGGATGCTTGAAACGTGCTCTCCCGTCGAAAACTCGAATTCGAATTTTCGACCTAGTCATAATACTTTCCGTATACATTATGTATATAAGGAAAGTAAAAGTATTTGAAAGAAAAATAAAACATCACCTACCGCAACTCGAGTATTCAACGAATCTACACATTCCGAGCACACTAGAATCTCAAAAACCTATTTTTAGCGTAATATCTGTGTATGTGTGTGTGTCTGTTCAATGAATGTATCTGCTCCACCTAAAAAACTAATGGTTCAAATTTCACAAAATTTGATAAATAAGTCACTTATGGGTTACCCTGATGCTGATTAATTTTTGGTATGACTCGGAAAAAAATAATCTACCTTTTTTGCAATATTGCCCGCAAGAATCGTAAATATCCTCTCTAGCTGAAAAACTGATTGACCAAATTTCACAAACATTGATAAGTCACTTGTTGGCTACCCTGGTACTGATTAGATTTTGGTAAAATTTAGAAAGAAAGATAATATGTTTTTTTACTTTTCTTATATACATAATGTATAAGGAAAGTATTGTGACGGGGTTCAAAATTCGAATTCGAGTTTCCGACGGGAGAGCACGTTTCAAGCATCAAACAAATAAAACATTTTTGAAGTGATGCCTGTGTGTGTGTGTGAAAGTATGTGTGTGAAAGTATATGTGTATGTGAAAGTATGTGTGTGTGTGTGTCAGTGAGTCTGTGGAGACGATAACTGACGAACGAATGGACCGATTCGAACGAAATTTGGTACAAAAATCACAATACGTAAACACTGGAAGCCTAATGTTTTTATACGCAATCAAATGTTCAAAACCCCCCGAAATTTTCGAGTAAAATTTTGAAAAAATCGTCAAAAAATCAAAACCGCTAATAAAGTTACGCAAATAGACATTTCTTATGTAATTTTTCATTAAAAAACGATTGACATAAATTTTAGAACGCTAACATGAACTGCTCTCGAAATATTGCACATTTTTCAAAAAAACTATCAAAAAGTCATATAAAATAAAAAAAAATATTTCCTATTGAGAAACATGTTCACTTTTCATATGTAATACCATGCGATAAATTGGGTGACATCATTCTGGCGGAACTAGCTCGTTCCGTTCGGGAAAAAAGGTACTTTGAGTAATACTTTTGTATTTGAACGCCAATAGTCATTTATCTGCTGTAAGAATAACTTATTTCTCCGTCTGTAAAGCTTGGCGAGATTTTGGCGACGAATTTGGCGGAATGTCGCTAACTTGGCGACTTTTTTCAATGTTGCTAAATTAACGAAAAACTCGCCAAATGGATAAAAATGACGCTAAATCAATGAAAATGACGACTAATTGAAGAAAATTCAATATCTGGGAAAGAATATAAGTATCTACTATAAGAATAACATTTTTTGAACTGTAAAAGTAGTAAATTCATTGCATTATATAAGGAAAGTCATGTGTTGCCTAGATCAGATTTTTTGCAATGTAACATCGCAACATCATCAATTCGACGCCACAGGGGCGTTCTATCAATTACTTTAAAATCAGCTGCGGCACTGCCGGGAATCGAACTTGTGCCTCTAGTATGACTCCTAAAAGTGTCTGTACCATTCTAGCCATGTACAATACCCCTTAAATTGTAAATTGTAAACTCAGGCCGAGAAACTCACCAGAGAGTATTTAATATCCCTTAAATTAACTTACATCACCTCCTTCTAAACATGACTCTGAAATACGACACCAACTTCATACGGCTGCCATAATGCCGTATGTTAGTCCCGGCGCCAATTGCAAAACATTTGACTAATTTTCATCTGAAAAATCCAATTGATCCAATTGGATGAGTAGTCCTCTTTCCAACTGAGCCACTACCGGGAATCGAACTTGGGCACCCAAGATTTCGCCTTATAATGCTACTATCTACACCTTTCAAGCCATGCAAAAAATTCCTTTGAATTATCTTACATCAGACCTGAGATTATGTCCAGTTATGTTATTAGTTTCACTGTAGCTGGCTGTACTCTGGCCTACTCGGAATTAATACTTTGCAGACGATTATTAATACTTTGCAGACGATTATTAATACTTTGCAGACGATTATTAATACTTTGGAGACGATTATTAATACTTTGCAGCCGATTTCATTTCGATTATTTAAGCTTTCAAATAAATATCAAATTTCTGCACTTCGGTAATTTGCAATTTGCCCAAGTTTTAAAAATTAAAGAATTTCCCGTTCTAATACAGTCATTGAACTGACTGTTTGTACGCCAATGGATCAACTCGTTGGAAGTTTCCCCAAATCCAGATATCATCTGAAAGCATAAATATCGTCTGCGTTTACTAACTCACTCGCACAAGTTGAGGCACGTTCCTTTCCACGCACGTTGAAAAAGACGAGAAAAAAATATCGTGCCTCCGAAATGCGACCTTATATATATATATATAAAAAAAAAAGCCAAAAGAAAGAAACTCCAAGACAAAATATAATCACAAAACCGTGGGAAAGTTTAAACGCTACCGAGATGTGGAGGCCGGAGATGCATCCTTTCCATCCGGTGCTCAAGCTCCCCCCGCTTGATGTTCCCAAGTTCGAGCCCCACGCGGCTAGCACGTGCGGGGTGTCACTTCCGGCTGGCATTTGTCCGTCCGTCTCTCTTCTGACCCCTCGAGCAGGGTTGCCAATTTCATTTTTTTTTTTCAATAAAAAACTAGCCAAAATCAGGCATAGTAAATGTGAGACAATTCTTGCGGAAGCGAACACAAAAGAAGAGAAATAAATTATTAAAATGAATTATAAAAATATTACAATTATTTAAATCGATATTAAAGCCTACTGATTTCCGGACAGGGGGTGGGGGGGGGCGTTTGGACTAAGGAAAAGTTATTATGAATCCTACTCCCTTTGCAGATAACAATATTCATTGACCGTTTTCAACTAAATCATGTACTCTTCAGCATGGAATAATTGCTATCTGCAATATGTGCCTTAATCAATACATTGTGTGTACAATACATTTTGAGCGAAGGGTAAGAAAAACTTAAGCAACGTGCAAAAGCACAAATAACACAACAATGCAACACACAGCTGCTTCCAGGATACGCTGGATAACATTCGTCAGTGCAAAAGAACCAACAAACCCGAAGTCCAGAAGAGATTCCTCTTTTTGGATTCATTTGTTGATTCTCTTGCACTGACAAAGGGGGATCCAGATTATTCTCGAAGCAGCTTTATGCTGCATTGCTGTGTTGTTTGTGCTTTTATACATTGCTCAAGTATTTCTTATGTGTCTCAATGTTGCAAACCTCCATGGAAATCGACAAATCCAGTCCTACCACGCAGCCTGCTTAAAATTTCTTCGAAATTTAACACAGGCTTCAATGATTGCATTCATAGAACTCGCCTAATGGAGCTGATACTAAACCTAGGCTATGACAGAACAGTATGAACAGAACTCCTCTATGACAGAACAGTACTTTCTAAAAATGTTTAGCATCTGTAAAAGCAAAGTATTGTGATGGGTCTAAAAATAAGAGCGAAAACGATCCATAGATATATCTTCTTTTCTGGGACCCAAACCGCCCGACTTACCCGAAGGTGTAAGGTATCTGTTTGGACGGCCGAGAAGTGCCACATAAATTAGACCGGAACACAGTGGTGGCAGCATCTACAGGGACTGTACTCTCCTTCCCCTACCACCAACCTCTCGGAAAGACTTACGGAGTCACATATTTAACGCACCCGTACTACGCGTGAACCCATGGACAATTTGGGCAGAAGCGGAAATAGAACTCGGGTCATCCAAGCTAACCACTGGGCTGCACCCCCCGTAAATTCATCTGTCATTTGAGACCGATTCAAACATTAGTAACTCCTTTTATAGGTGGGTGCTGTAAATGTAAACATAGCCGTTACAGCCCAGTGAGCATAGTCTTAATCTTTAAGAAATGTAAAATCGTCTTCATGGGTGGACTGAATTCATCGGTCTCTATGGAGACTCTTAAAATTGTGGCACGTAGCAAGTTTTTTTTACTACCATTCCAGATATTGACTATTTCATGCTGACGAGAGCACAATAAACGCGAAACCGATCTATGGATATTGTTATCGAAAGGAGATTACAGTACCAAATTTCGTTTTCAATTTGGACCCTATAGAGAATCGCTGTAATTTGTAAGTCAACGGAGAGGGAATTATGACTCCCAAAATTCCACTTTGCAAACGCCACTGTTCTGGAGCATGTATCTCCTAATTTTGTTTAACGAATGAACGTTCGAATAAGAGATGAACTAGGGTCAAAATTTCGGACCAGATTGTACCAATACTTAAACCATGATCGAAGATCCAAGGATGTCCCGAACGCAAAGTCCAAGTGACACTTGGGGGGGGGGGGTCTCATATGTTTGCAGAGGGCCTCAAACGTTTGTACATTATTTTTATTGGGCATATTTTGCAATTTTTTTAAAGACTCTTTAGTGCATTGTATATTTATTGTACCTAAGTCAACGTTTTCTTATCATTTCATATAATTCTACATTTTATTATTAGGCATTTGTGTATCAGTTTATTGTGTTCTTTACACCGTTTTGGCTACAAACTGTTTATCGAATTGTAGTTGAGGTTATTAAGATCATGATACTATAATTCCATTGTTGAGCTTTGTAATATAACTAGGGCCGGATTATCCATTGGGACAAGGTAATTTCGGACCCGGAAATATTTTATACCATACAAATACCTACAAAATATTGTTAACCCGGGGACCCAAAATTCTATTCCAGGACCCGAAGTGAAAAGACTAACGTATATGTTAGGTTTTTAATAAATCCCTATTTTTTCTAAACAACATAAAACAACTTCAATAAACTTTTTGAAAACAACATCTAAAAACAGCAAAATTAAATTGTTCGATAATCGAATTTTCGGAGTACCAACTTTCGGATGTGTGACGTTTTCCTGTATACTTATTGTTCAGATGAGGCCTTTATATCAAAGTTCGCTCGGGAGTCTCAGAAAACCTCGTGACGTTACTACGAAGGTCTTTAATCTTGGTCGGGTCCGGCCCGAAACGATGTTTACCCATTTATGTCAAAAGCATGAATTTCTAGAATTATTGAGTTCAGAATGAAGATTAAAGATTTTTTTTCTCTCTTTTTTTTAACATTTTTGTTTGCGTAGTTTAAATCAACAGAATAATTTGTATACTTTATTAAATTTCATTTTTAAATTTTTCAAACAGTAGATACGTCTGTACTGGCCCAGTCCCAATTTTTGAAAGTTTAGCTAAAGCCGGTCTCTGCGCTCAAAACGGTAAAAAAGAAATACCATTGAAGACCTGTAATTCGAATATTGCTCTTTAAGTATCTTGTCTGTTTATAAATATTTAAAATTATGTGAGAAAACAGTTGTTGTTATAGATATTAGCAATCCCCCCCACATACAAAGTTTTGTGAACTCCTTGTGTTAAGTGATCCAATTTGACATAAAAATAATAGACATCTCAAGAAATTTCGTTCATCAAACCAGACATCAGAAATGGATTTGTTATAACTTGAACAAAATTTATGTTACCATCTTCTAAGAATAAGTTCTGACCATGGCGTGGTAGCTTTGTGGACTACATTTAACTGAAAAAGCACAATCATCTGATTCTAGAAATCGAATCTGCATATCTTGATTAGAGCTCAGGTGTGCTAGTCCTTCACCATCCCGGCCGGGTAATACTTAGAAAAAAATTTAGAAGAAGAAGACAGGCATATTTATAATCGCTATTTGGCAAAAATTTTATCGTTACAAGAAAGCTTATCAACATGGAGTAAAAAAATGTATACTCAGCTCTTCTTTAGGATAAAGAATTTGAGTTCAACACGAAAGGAGAAATTTTTCTCGTTAAATGAAAGGAAAATTAATATGTACACATACATTTTGTTTCACTCTTATTTGAAATTGAACCAGGCTTCTATAGATTTGAATACAAAAAACTAAAATGTTCGACCTGAGGCAGGTCTTGCATCAAGCGAAAAGATATGATACGGTAGCGTGTCTATTCTAGTTTTATTAAAAGAAAACACTTTTCCTAACATTTCTTTTGCAATAAAAGAATTAAACAAGAAAGATCAATCATGCTTAAAGCATTGATTATGAAACACTTTCCAACTTCAATGCAATTTTATTTAAAAAAGTCGAAAATGCAATACATTCCTCGGTAATATTTTAAAACTTATCACAATACTACATTGATTTATTATATTTGAAAACTTAAACCTTCATTGAAAAAAATGAACTTCATTCAAATGACGGCATTGAAATATAAATTGCATGCTTTAAATATCTCTAAAATGCAATACATTCCACGGTAATATTTTTAAAACTATCATAATACTACGATAATTTATTATATTTGAAAACTTCATCAAAAACAACTGAAATAAATTCAAATGACGCATAGAAAAAATAACACGTCTGGATCTCTCTATAAAAGCAGGATTTCATTCATTTCATTCATTTCATTCATCACAATACTATAATAATTTATTTTATTTAAAAATTAAGACCATGGAGCTACAATTCATAAACTTTATGCTTAAAACTTCATCGAAAAAAATCGTCCTTCTGTTTATAAAATCAATTAATATTTCATTCATATCAGCCATGCAGACTCCATGGACTGAATTATTTTGTGTTAAAGAAATACAGTAATTCTAATACAACTCATTCTACATATTTTGCTGTTTACATTTTACATAGGTGAAAAATAGGCTTCGTTGTAGAAATAATCAAATTTGAATGAGAATTTAAACTGAAATATATTGTCATTGTGTTGTTTTAGTATGTAAATGCACATAATTTAAGCAAAAATAAAGTAGTTTTAGGACGGATACAACACTCAATATGAATTAAAAAGAACTTTAAAAAATCACGATTTTGAAACAAGATGGATGCGATATATCATTTTGAAGTGGGTCATGTGATCGTTTCATATCATGGTCACGTGATCGTTTTATATAAGATGTGTAATTATTATTTTAATTTTTATTTAAAAAACTACTAAATATATTTCGCTGAATTTTTTTTATATATTTTATGGAACAATTTGACTATTACCTAAAATTTTCGAAGCAATTTGTGAATTTTAAATCCGCTTAAAAAATGTTTGAAAAATTAGGTCCCATAGGGCTCAATGTATTTCATTTTTGCAACCCGGGTTCAATCCAAAACTAATTGGGCGATATTATTCATTTATATTCCCATAGGTCCTACAGACCGTCTGAACAACATACTAAAATTTCATTTTGATTAAGTCTTTTTTACGGCAGTTATCGTGCTAACGGACAGACAGACAGACAGACAGACAGAATGAACAAAGTCATAAACACTTTTCAACTTTGTTGTAAAGTGTTAAAAAAAACATATTTCGCGAGAAATTGTTTTATTAAAGTTCAAAATATTCATGCAGAACAACTAGAAACCAGTGATGTTAGTCCGGACAATTCGAAATCTGAATAAACGGAACAACATTTTTCTCGAAATATTTTTTAGCCGATTTTTAAGAAAAATTTAGCCAAATCCGATGATATTAGCCAAACCTGGCAACCTTGCTCACGGGGGTCGTCCGACCGCATCCCCCCTGACTCATGTTTACGTCACTCAACAGATCGCGTCCTCTTCTTCATCCTCATCTTGGGTATCTGTGGAACGATCTTCAGGAGGGATGCTCGGGTACGCGTGCGGGGGTGGCAGGGGTTACGATAAATTACGAGGCAGACGATCCCAGATCGGGGGGTGGAAGCAGATGTCGGCAAGATGTTCGAGGTGGCTCCGGACGATTCTAATTGATTGCGAGGTTGTATTGAGCGGACGAATGATGTCCGGAAGGAGAGGTTTATGGTGATGCGACAGGAAATAAAAATAGCTTCTTCATCTCCATTAACGTCGGCTTCCATTCATTCAGTTCCGTTACAAAATCGTCTGCAGGTTCGTGTCTGTTTTGTAACTAGATGAACAAGTTTTTTTTTTTTTTTTTTTTTTTTTTTTTTTTTTTTTTTTTTTTTTTTTTTTTTTTTTTTTTTGCGAAATATATTTTGTTTTTGTTTTTCTCTTGCAAAATGCATAGTGCACAGGATATGCAAAGCTCTGCAAAGTTCACTTCGACTATAAGAGCTTGCAATTTCGACTATAAGAGTTTGAAATTTCTACTATAAGAGCTTGCAATTTCGACTATAAGAGCTTGCAATTTCGACTATAAGAGCTTGTAATTTCGACTATAAGAGCTTGCAATTTCGACTATAAGAGCTTGTAATTTCGACTATAAGAGCTTGCAATTTCGACTATAAGAGTTTGCAATTTCGACTATAAGAGCTTGCAATTTCGACTATAAGAGCTTGCAATTTCGACTATAAGAGCTTGCAATTTCGACTATAAGAATTTGCAATTACGACTATAAGAGCTTGCAATTTCGACTATAAGAGCTTGTAATTTCGACTATAAGAGCTTGCAATTTCGGTTATAAGAGCTTGCAATTTCGACTATAAGAGCTTGCAACAGTAGAGCGTCGGCTGGCCAGTTCAGATATCCAGGGTTCGATTCTCGGTTGGGACAGCAAGTCTCTTTACAATGGCGCCCGAGCAAATCAACCTTGTAGGTTAGTGCAAAAATGTCGGAGGTCTGAAAGTGACCCTAGTACGACTAGTACGGATTCAGTGGACTCTGGAAGATTGAGCGCCGATTTCAAATTGCCTGGATACTAACCTGGGTAAATATAGTAGTAGCAGGAGACTAACCTGAGGTAGAGCAGGAGATGGTCAACCAGATTATCAGCTGCCCGTCAATTTGACATTAGAAGGTGGAGAATGCTGTGTTTACTTCTACTATAAGAGCTTGAAATTTCGTCCTAGCAGCTCAACGGTAGAGCGTCGGCTGGCCAGTTCGAAGATCCAGGGTTTGATTCCCGGTTGGGACAGCAAGGTTCTTTACAGCTCTCTGTAGACATTTTAATTGGAGATAGGAAACACTAAAACACATATTTTTCATTAATGAAGCAGACGCCCCATTTGGTGTTAGAAGGCGCTGTAGGGTGGAACGAAAATTGACTTTTTACACCGTCGTCATTCGTAACCCGGACTTCCTATGAATTGGAGTATTTCACGAATGCTAAGATGATTGACATGCTGAGCCGGGATAGCTCAGTGGTTATAGCTGGAGGATCACACATGGTAGTCCTGTGTTTGGTTTCCGATGCCGCCCAAAATTATACCCGTGTTTACGCATATCGTATGATCAAAGTATAAGCCCGACCCGAAAATATTAAGATTTGGCCCGGCCCGAGTCCGAAAAATTTTCAAAACACTTCACCCTAGCTCGACCCGACCCGAAGACACACACTCAAAGCCCGGCCCGAAATTTCAATAATACATTGAAGTCTATCTGACACACTGTTGCCTCGTATCATTAAAAAAATTTGCCATTTAAGGAATTAGACAAATTATATTAAGTATCGTAATGAATAAAAAAAAAATTGAAAAATCAGTACAAATCAGGAATGAAAATTACTTTAAAGTGAGTTTCTAACACTTTAGAATATAGTTGAAAACTGTTTATGACTTTATTCTCTCGATCTGTCTGTCTGTCCGTTCGCACGATAACTGCCGTAAAAATGACTTTATCAAAATTAAATTTTAGTATGTTGTTCAGACGGTCCTGTGGGACCGATGGGAATATAAATTAATAATATCACCCAATTAGTTTTGCACTGAACCCGGGTTGAAAAAAGGAAATACATTGTACCCTATGGGACATAATTTTTCAAACATTTTTTAAGCGAATTTAAAATTCACAAATTGCTTCGTAAATTTTAGGAAATATTCAAATTGTCCCATAAAAAATATGGAAAAAATTGCAGCAAAATATATTCGGTAGTTTTTTAAATGAAAATCAAAATAATAGTTTCATCCATATTATGTGAAGAGATCACGTGACCCACTTCAAAATAAAATACGGCGTCCATCTTGTGTTAAAATCGTGATTTTTAAAGTTCTTTTTAATTTATATTTAGTGTTGTATCCGTCCTAAAACAGCTTTATTTTTGCTTAATTTCTGAGCATCTATATTCTGAAGCAACGCTATTACAATATATTTGAATTTAAATGATCAATGCTATCCATCTTGTGACAAAATCGTCATTTTTAATGTTCTTTTTCATTTATATTTAGTGTTGTATCCTTCCTAACACCGATTTTTTTGGCTTAATTTCTGTGCATCTACATTATGAAACAACGCAATTACAATATATTTGAGTTTAAATGCTCATCAAACTTTGATTATTTATACAACAAAGCCTAATTTTCACTTATGGAGAATGTAAACACATAAAGATGTAGGATGAGTTGTATAAGAATTGCTGAATTTCTTTAACACAAAATTATTTAGCTCCGGAGTTTGCAATACAGCTGATATGAATGAAACATTCATTGATTTTACATAGAGAACAGCCGATTTTATAGCAGACTTTTACGATGAAGTTTTAAGCATAGAGTTAAATTACTTTTACCTCCATGGTTTTAATTTTTTAAATGAAATAAATTATTGAAGTTTTGTGATGAATGAAAGGAATGGAATAAAAGTGTATGAATGAAATATTTACAGCTTTTACATAGAGAGCCAGCCGATTTATATTTCTATAACGTCATTTGGATAAAGTTCATTTTTTTTCGATGAAGTTAAGTTTTCAAATGTAATAAATTAATGTAGTATTGTGATAATTTTAAAAATATTACCGAGGAATGCTTCACATTTTAGAGACGTTTAAATAAAATTGTATTAAAGTTGGAAAGTGTTTCATAATCAATGCTTTATGCATGATTGATCATTCTTGTTTATATTTAGTGTTGCGTCAGTCCTAAAACCACTTTATTTTTGCGTAATATCTGTACATCTATATTATGCACCAACACAATTACAATATTTTTTAGTTTAAATGATCATCAAACTTATATAAGAATTACTGTTATATAAGAATTGCTGAATTTTTTTAACGCAAAATTATTTAGCTCAGGAGTCTGGAATACAGCTGATATGAATAAAATATTCATTTATTTTACATAGAGACGTATACGATTTTATAGCATTGCCTTTTTCGATGAAGTTTTAAGCATGGAGTTAGAAAGTACTTTTACCTCCATGATTTTAAGTAACATATATTATTGTAGTAATGTGATAATTTTAAAAATATCATCTCTGAGTGAAAGAAATGGAACAAAAGTGTATGAATGAAATATTCACTACTTATATAGAGAGAGCCATGCGATTTATATTTCAATAACGTCATTTGAATAAAGTTCATTTTTTTTCGATGAAGTTTTACGTTTTCAAATGTAATAAATTATTGTAGTATTGTGATAATTTTAAAAATATTACCGCTGAATATATCGCATTTTAGAGAGTTAAATGAAATTGCATTGCAGTTGGAAAGTGTTTCATAATCAATGTTTTATGCATGTTCGATCTTTCTTTTTTATTCATTATTTTAGTTGAATAATTAAAAATTAAATGTGAAATCGGCTCTTCACGAAGAGATTGTGTTTAAAAAAATGAAGAATTGACCCATTTAAGTCATTAGTGAACAATGTAATACTCCTCTTAGAGCTCATTAGCACCAAATATTCTTGACTGCAGTGGTAGCAAAACAAACATGTCGTATGCCACAATTATTAGTGTTTTTAAAAACATTTGAATGCGATTAAACTTTTTATGTACGTACATATATAAATTATTATCTTGGATTATGATATAGTTATGAATATTTTAAAAATTTAATAATTTTAAAATTAAAGTGCAAGATGTTTATAATACAAGTATAAATAAATTCATACACAATATTTGTTTTATCCATGTATTAATTTTAAGTTTTAACAGTTTGCTCAAATAAATTTTCATTCTATATTTGCTATCGGGGGAAAAAAAATCGACTGAACTGCATTTTAATTTGAGAATAAAATTTTTATTTTTATAATTTCATTCGGAATCTAATAAAATATAAATTAAATTATAGTAGAAATAGAAAATAAAATATCAGTGTTAAATTTTAAAGTAAACAGTAAACAGTTTGTTTAAAGTAAACAGTTGGATTTCATATTTTCATCACCAGTCAAGCAATCACAGTACAGAAGCGATTAAACTGTTTACGATATACATTTAAAAAATCTGATGTGGGCAACACATGACTTTCCTTATATAATGCAATGAATTTACTTTCTTTCCAAGATATTGAATTTTCTTCAATTAGTCATCATTTCCACTGATTTAGCGTCATTTTTATCAATTTGGCGAGATTTTTGTTAATTTGGCAACAATTAAAAATGTCGCCAAGTTGGCGGCATTCCGCCAAATTCGTCGCCAAAATCTCGCCAAGCGTTATGAACGGAGAAATAAGTTATTCTTACAGCAAATAAACGACTATTAGCGTGCAAATACAAAAGTATTACCCAAAGTATCTTTTTCATGAACGGAACGAGCTAGATCCACGAGAATGATGTCACCCAATTTATCGCATGGTATTACATATGAAAAGGGAACATGTTTCTCAATAGGAAATATATTTTTTTATTTTATATAACTTTTTGATAATTTTTTTGAAAAATGTGCAATATCTCGAGAACGGTTCATATTAGTGTTCTAAAATTTATGTCAATCGTTTTCTAATGAAAAATTACATAAGAAATATCCTTTTGCGTAACTTTATTAGCGTTTTGATTTTTTGACGATTTTTTCAAAATTTCACGCGAAAATTTAGGGGGGTTCTGAACATTCGATTGCATATAAAAACAATAGGCTTCCAGTATTTATAGATTGTGATTTTTGTACCAAATTTCGTTCGAATCTGTCCATTCGTTCGTCAGTTATCGTCTCCACAGACTCACTGACACACACACACACACATACACACACACACATACTTTCACACACACACACACACACATACTTTCACACACACACACACACACACACACACACACAGAGAGACATCACTTCAAAAATGCTTGATTCGTGATCAGGGATGTTTGAAACGTGCTCTCCCGTCGAAAACTCGAATTCGAATTTTCGACCCCGTCACAATAATTTTCTTATACATTATGTATATAAGGAAAGTAAAAATATAACAACTTGCAACTTGCACTTGACCAATGACTAAAACCGATTGCTCATTTGGTTAAAAATTAAATTTGAAATGTATTTCCTTCATATTAAATTCATGATCACGTGATGTTACAAAGCATAGCATCCGATACATCAGAGGTGTCGTGTATTTATTTTGCTGCATTCAGGACAGAACATATTTCTTGTTGTGTTTATGTGGTTTCAAATAATTTCATTCTACCGGTGCCGGACAGTAAAACGTTTCAGATCAGCAGGTGAAAGTTACGAAGAGCAATGTTTTGCTTTGACTTCGGAGAATAAATAAGTCTTCAATTTCCTACTTGAAATTATTATTTTTCCGTTTCTGATTCTAATGTATACCCATTTGTGTTCTCCGTATAGAGTAAAATAACATAAAAAACTCCGTATAAAGTACTCCATACTTTTATTACTTAATATGGTGAAACATTCACCTGCTTTTTGAGAATTTTGTTTCATATGCAATTTCAAATTTTTCTGTATTAATTTTGATCTATTTTTACTTTCCCTGCAATACATTCTAATGTATAGGGAAAGTATTGGAATCATGTCGAAAATCGCAACTCGAGTTTTCGACGGATCTACACGTTTCAAGACCTCTAGAATACGAAGAAACCATTTTTAGTGTGACGTCTGTATGTGTGTCTGTCTGTCTGTGCAGATTTTGAATCCACTCTAACTAAAAACTAATGAATCGAATTTCACAAAATTTGGTAGGTAAGTTACTTGTGGGCGAATCTGGTGCTGATTAGTTTTGGGTATGATTCGTGATAAAAAAAAAAAAACCGCTTTTTTTTTGCGAAATGGCCCGTATGGATTGTATCCACTCTAGCTGTAAAACAAATGGACCGAATTTCACAAAATTTGGCATATAAGTCACTTGTGGGTTACCCTGGTGCTGATTAGATTTTGGTAGGATTCAGCAAAAAATAATCTGCCCTTTTTGCAAAATTGCCCTCAAAAATCGACAAAATCTAAAATAGAAAACTACGTATGCTGAAATATATCCATTAAATGCTTGTATTATACGTAATGTTTAACGAAGAAAAGAATAAGACCAATCCCATTACACTGGGACTAGCCGTTCTCGAGATATTTTCGTTTTTTCGTTTTTTCTCTAAGCTACCTTTGAAAATGAGTCCAGTTACCAAATGAGAACGAAAATTGAATTAATAGTGAATTAAATTTAATTAAAATAAAGAGAACGTGTATATAAGTCTGCAGGGAAAGTCATTGCTGCCCACATCAGATTTTTTACTTTTGTATTTATTTCGACCCGGCCCAACCCGAATGTAATAAAAACGTGACTTGAGACCGGCCCGTGCCGAAGTATTTCCCATAAAATTCGTCGCGGCCTGAGGGGCGGATCGGACCCAAGGCGACGGACCAAGTCTGAGGCCGTGTTGAGATCTAAACTAGGGGGGGCGGCAGTTTAGTGGTTAGCGTGCGGGAGTTCGATTCTTGGCCCTGTCTAAACCATTCCCGTGTTAACGGGGAGCACGGGCAAGTTAAATATATGGGTCCGTAAGTCCTTTCGAGAGGTTGGTAATGGGGAAAGGAGGGTACGTTCCCTGTGGATGCCATCCTCACTGTTCCGGTATAAATTGGGTGGCACTTCTACATGTTTCGAGACCTCTAGAACACGAAAAGACTATTTTTAGAGTGACGTCTGTGTGTGTGTCTGTCTGTGTGTGTGTCTGTCTGTGTGTCTGTCTGTCTGTCTGTGCAATGTATGTATTCACTCTAACTCAAAAACAAATAGACCGAATTTCATGAAATTTGGTAAGTAAGTCACTTGGATGTGACTCTGGTGCTGATTAGTTTTTGGTACGATTCGTAAAAACAAAACCACCTTTTTTTGCGAAATGGACCGTAAAAATTTCATTTTATCCGCTCTAGCTAAACTATTAATTTACTAAATTTCACAAAATTTGGTGGATAAGTTACTTGTTGGATACTCTGGTGCTGATTAGAATTTGGTACGATTCGGAAAAGAAGAACTCGCCTTTTTTTACGAAATGGCCAACAAAAATTTCATGTATCCACCCTAGCTAAAATACTAATTAGCCAAATTTCACAATATTTGGTAGATAAGTTACTTGTGGGACACTCGGGTGCTGATTCGATTTTGGTACTATTCGGATAATAACAACTTGCCTTTTTTTACGAAATGGTCCACAAAAATCGCCAAAATTTAAAAAAAAAAAAGATTACGTATACTAAAATGTATCAATTAAATTCTTGTTTTATACGCAATTTTTGACGAGGAAAAGAATATAACACAATCCATTACACTTTAGGACTAACCGTTCTCAAGATATTTGAGATTTCTAGCATTTTTTTTAAGCCGCTATCGGAAAAATGTCCAGTTACCAAATAAAAACAAAAATTGAATTAAAAATGCAAATTTAGTGTTATTTGGTGCAATTAAACCCAATCTAATGAATTATTAAAGAAATAAAGAAAATATGAATTCACATGAAATTTGCATTTTTAATTCAATTCTTGTTTTTATTTGGCAATTGGACATTTTTCCGAAAGCGTCATAACAAAAATTCAAGAAATCTCAAATATCTTGAGAATGGTTAGTCCTAAAGTATAATGGAGTGTGTTATATTCTTTTCCTCGTTAAAAATTGAATATAAAACAAGAATGTAATTGATACATTTGATCATACGTCGTCTTTTTTTTTTAGATTTTGGCGATTGTTGCGGACCATTTCATAAAAAAGGCAGGTTGTTCTTTTCCGAATTGTACCAAAATCTAATCAGAACCAGAATATCCCACAAGTAACTTACCTACCAAATTTTGTGAAAGTTGGTCAATTAGTAGTTTAGCTAGAGTGGATACATAAAATTTTTGTGGGCCATTTCGTAAAAAAAACAGGTTATTCTTTTCCAAATCGCACCAAAATCTAATCAGCACCAGAGTATCCTACAATTAACTTATCGACCAATTTTGTGAAATTTGGTCAATTAGTATTTTAGCTAACGTGGATACATGAAATTTTTACGGGCCATTTCGCAAAAAAAAAGGCGGGTTCTGTTTTTACGAATCGTACCAAAAACTAATCAGCACCAAGGTCATACCCAAATGACTTACCTACCAAATTTTTTGAAATTTGGTCTATTAGTTTTTGAGTTAAAGTGGATACATACATTGCACAGACAGACAGACACACAGACACACAGACAGACAGACTCACAGACACACACACAGACGCCACGCTAAAAATAGTTTTTTCTTATTCTAGAGATCCCGAAACGTGTAGATCCGTAGAAAACTCAAGTTGCGATTTTCGGCATGATTCCAATATACTTTCCCTATACATTAACATGTATTGCAGGGAAGTAAAAGGTATTAAATATTTTTCAAATAGACCAATGTTGACGAAAATAGGTTATTTGCATTCTCATATCTGCTTTATTAGTTTAGATGCGCCTTCGATAGAAAATATCATAACATTATCCCATTGAACGAAAGTCAACCAGACTTATAAAGGCAAAACAACGTATATTGAGATATATCCTTCTGCCGAGTGCTGATCTTCGTTTTCCAATATGAACTTTCATGGAATCATGTCTTTCGTGGTGTATTAAAATACTTCGATCTTAAACCTTACCTCCCCCCCCCCCTCCCAATGTACTGGCAGATAAAAAATTATTAAAATATACCTTCCAGTAATGTTGAAATTATTTCATACGTAGTTTTCCATCATAAAACGAATGGCACAGACTTTAGAAAGATAATAAGAACCGTTCTCAAAGTATTATATGCTTTTTCAAATAAATTTAACAAAAAAAAAAAAAAATTGCATACAATTAAAAAGGATCGTCAAATAGGTTCACTTACCTTATGTAATATTATTTCAAATCTGTTGACATCGTTCCCGCGGTCTAGTTTATTCCATTCACACACACACGCAAAAAAAAAAGATAAATTTTGTAACAGTTTCATATTTTGACGACCAAGAATTCGTTCGCAATCATTTATTTTATTGGGTATGAATTACATACCAGTACAATTTTGATGAGGCTGCTGCCAATGGCGACGGAAGAGATGTTGCACGGTTATCGGTAAAATAATATACATAAGCTTAGACGTCTGCTCTTCAACCCAGACCGTCCGACCTACTCGAAGATGTAAAGTATCTGTTTCGATGGCTGAGAAGTGCCACCCAATTTAGACCGGAACGCAGTGGGAGCGGCATCCACAGGGACCGTACCCTCCCACCAACCTCTCGAAAAGACTTACGGACCCACATTTTTAACGTTCCCCTACTCTGTGGGAATTCAGGGACAGTTTAGGTAGAGCCGGGAATCGAACTCGGATAGTCCGAGTGCAATCCCCGCGCTCCAACCACGGGGCTGTTCCATCCCTTTGACAACGATTTTGACGTGAGTGCGTATCGGTAATGGGTTACAGAAATCGCCCCATGTCAATCTACGTGGTGTTAATTCAATGCTAAAAGAACTGTTCTGTGGATCTTGTACATCATAATTTCCCATAGTAGCACTTAAAATTGGTTCAGTGTTGAACCAATATTGTATATCTCGGCATTGCAGTGGAAATATTTTCAATGTAAACCCAATATCGGGCAAATATTGCGGTTACATTGGCCTCAAATATTGACTAATAGTTTCAGTACACTATTACGCCAATATTGGCGTTGAAATTGGAAATATTGGCGTAATATTATCCCAACATTGTCCTAAGATTGGGCCAATTTCTTCAAAATGTCCACTTTTTCATATTGGTCCGATATTTGAGCCAATTGTAAGCCAATATTGGGCCAATATTGGATCGTTGCATTATGTAGGGAAGGTCGTGTTCTCTCCACATCAGCTTTATTTTTTCTCCCTAATAGGACATCTGTGCGCGTGCAATATTCCAATTTTTCCTCCACAGAAATGATTTCTACATTACGATAATTAAATTTCCCATGCTTTTACTCGGGAATCTGCTGAAATCCGGAACAAATCAACTTTATTCCCCTCCCCCCCTCCCCGTTTTCTGTCAACCAACATCGGCCTGCACCACATCCAAAATTATACACCAAATTCCCTGAATAACTTCGTTTGTTTTGACGTATCATTTTCACACGCAGGCGAACAATATTAGTTTTTATTATCGTCTGCGACGGGGGGGAGGGGAATTTTCACGGACAGACAGACGGAAAGAATGACAGGCTGTGCCTAATTTCTCATCTTGCTCCCGCCCCCCCCCCCTTCTTTTGCAAAGGGAAGACTCCTAAAATAGAAGTTCGGGAAAAAGTTTGAAACAAACGCCAGGCTTGGGAAAGTGGAGGTTGTATAAATAAGAGAATAGGTAAGCTGTTGGTCAAGGTGAAAAGTCAGTAGATGTAAATATTTGAAGTATGGATTTGATTCAGTTTGTGGGAAGGATAAACGCATGTCTATTTTTGTCTGTGATCGTTTGACTCAGGATTGTTTTTATTCTGTTTTACTATTTACTTCACCGAAACTTTTCTTAATAGCTAAACTGTTTTACCCACTTGGCAGCTACACTACTGTCTTTCAGGTTGAGGTCTTTGCTATTCTAATGTGTTGCAGAATCTGCTCTTACAGAAACCGCAGGAGTAACCACATCTATATCTGCTCTGACATCCAGGCTGCTCTTATGGCTTTGGGGAAGTTTACTATGACCTCTTCCCTTGTCTGGGATTGCTATACTGCACTTTGCGAGCAGCAATTTTCGAGCAGCAATATTGCGAGCAACAATCAAGTCAAATCATCCTTTACTGGGTGCCTGGACATTCAGGCATTTCGGTTCGGGTAATGAAATGGCTGATGAGTTGGCTAGAAATAGTCCAAGCATACCCTTTGTTGGTCCAAAACCAGGTTTGGGTATCTCTGTTGAGTTAGTTGATCAGAAGAACTGTTTACGGCATCCTCAGGAGGTTGCAGTGCAAGAACTGGCGCGACATTAAGAGCCAAAGGCAGGCAAAAGAACTGAACTGTGAGTGCCCTAGTGTGCGTCATAGGGAGCTATTCAAGCTCAATAGAACTGGCATTAGACGGACTGTTGGGTTCCTTACTGGGCACTACATCCTTAAAAGTCACCTAAGCATTATGGGTATTACTAAGGACCCGATCTGTAGAGGTTGTAAGTACAGCGAAGAAAGTGCCTCACACATACCCTGTGAGTGGGAGACGTTTTCTGCCCATAAGTTCGAGCACTTGGGTCGACATGTGATAGAGCCCTGGGAGTTGCAGGCTGTTGATCTTTGCCTCGGCTACTGGTCTCTTCTCTTAGGGACTGTTTCAACTTTTGAGGACAGTACAATAGACCTCGTGTCGCTGTGTTAGGCTCTCTCTGAGCCACCTACCTCTAAGTCATAAGTTCTAATAGCTAAATATCTCTTTAACCTGTGATGCCCATGGAAGTAATGCCACATATGCAGGGTTTCTGTGAAATTCCTAAAGCATCAAAATAAGTTTAGAAGGAAACTTTGCTGAGTGTGTTTTATTATGTCTATCTGACATAATAAAAGAAGATGTCTGTCTGTTTGTGTGTCTGTGCATTCGTGTCGTATGTAGCGGAAAATGGAAGAAGCTGCAGATAGCGACGAAATTCGGTTCAGAGGTATTTCAAGTCTTCGGACAATAACGGCTCGGCGAGATTTTGTAAGCATTCGAATTAGTTTAAAAGTTATGAACTTAGCCGAAAAACCTTCGAAATTTCGGATTCAAAATCTCATTTATAGAAGCAGACGATTTCCAAATACAAAAGATGCGAAAGCATATGTTTGGATTAAATTGCCGCCGTTTTGTCTGGATGGAAATGCAGCTGTTTTGCAAACGAAGTGGATTAAATTTATCAGTTTTCAAACTTTGCGAGTATAAAAGATTTCGTTCTAATATTTTTAAATTTGGTATTATATTATCATTATGAGTACTGTGCTAAAAATGACACAAACAAATTGAAAACTTGGTAAGATAGCATTTGAGTTTTTGAATTTTACTTCTCTGATAATGAAGTCATATTTTTATTTATTTATTTGTTGCATTTTGAATTAATCATAAGCGTTACTTTGTTTTCCAGATGTGAAGTGTTCTGAAAGCAAAGCAAAATATATTGTAACTTTAAAATCAAAGACAACAACAACAAAAAATAGGTTTAAAAGTCCTTTAAAAAATCTCCTTTTCCTCGACGTTACGAAAATCACACGGCCAAAGCGCTTTCGGGCATCACCGTACCCTTCATCAGTAGCGAAGTATTTCACTTCGACACTAATGGCCAACGGCCCTACCGTGCTGAAAACCCCGGTTCTCGTTAGATCACCGAAGTCAAGCAACATCGGGCGCGGTTAGTACTTGGATGGTGACCACCTGGGATCACCGCATGTTGTTGGCACATTTCGGGCGCGGTAGCCCGGTGATTTGCCCGCTGGATTTGCACGCTGCCACAACTGCTGCCGTGTTCATGCGGAGTACGATCACGTTAAACATGTGGGTCCGTAAGTCCTTCCGAGAGGTTGGTGGTATGGGAAGGAGGGTATGGTCCCTGTGGATGCCTCCCCCACTGGGTTCCGGTCTAAATTGGATGGCACTTTCCGGTCGTCCAAACAGTTACCTTACACCTTTCTGGTAGGTCGGACGGTCTAGGTCTCAACAACAACAACTTCGACACTAATGAAGTTTTAATTAGTAGACATTTAATTAGCTATTTTAAAGTTTTAATTAGTTGACGTGCATCCATACTGTTTTATTTTGTAAATATATTGGTGTGATAATTTTGAATCTCGGCTTCAAATTATACTAGAGCTTAGTTTTAAAGATTATACTTTTTAGCTTGAGCTAACGAAGCCTGTGTACCCAGATTACACGTGCCCTGCACTCTTATTTACGAAGCTTGTGTACCCAGATTGCATGTGCCTCGCACTCTTATTTACGAAGCCTGTGTACCCAGATTGTATGTGCCCCGCACTCTTACTTGCGAAGCCTGTGTACCCAGATTGCATGTGCCCGGCACTCTTATTTACAAAGCCAGTGTACTCAGATTGCATGTGCCCCGCACTCCTATTTACGAAGCCTATGTACTTAGATTGCATATGCCCCGCACTTTTATTTACAAAACCTGTGTACCCAGATTGCATGTGCTCCGCACTCTTATTTACGAAGCCTGTGTACCCAGATTGCATGTGCCCCGAATTCTTATTTAAGGTATGTTACACCAGCGGAGCAAGATATTTGTTATAGGGTCCAAGCGGGCGATATCGTAAAAAACCTAGTTTGAAAAAGCCTAGTTCGAGAATTCGCTATATGTTCCGGTATAATTTTAATCCGAGGTATGCATTTGAAATCCAAAGCAACGTCGGGTACATTTCCTTTCTGATTATAAACAAGCTCGAACATTCGAAAGATCCAAAATTCTAAATGCTATTTTGAAACAGTTGTATTTTCTAATATCTGAGATGCGTATTCAATTCAATAATTTCGTATATGAAAACTACGTTAAATAATATATATATCATCTTTCACGTTAAATAGATAAATTAATGAACTATCTTTAAATAGGTTAATTAATGAAAATAGATAAATTGATGAACTTTTAGTTAATTGATGCATTTTAAAAATAAATCTGTAATTATGATAAAATTAAGTGTTCGCCTGATAAGAATAGGGATACAAATTTAATTCAAAACTAAGTATAAATAATCTATCTTCAGCGATAAATCTGAAATATTTCTTCTCTTAACAGAATGTCATTAATCAAGCAACCGTATACATTACTATACAAATCGTGTAGCCTTTTAAAGTTAATATGAACTTTCATATAAGCATTTAAACGTTATACTATTTTTTAAGTTTTCATAAGTATTCTGAAGAAAAATGAATAAATTAGATATAATTTGGGTTCATAAGATATAATCTAAGAATTAAGAAACTTTTCTTAGCTCACATCGATTAAAGTAAAAAGTTGGCTTAATCAACTGCTAAAAGCATATTCTATAAAAAAAAATGGTACAAGTCACAATTGCTATCGCTGTAATTTTTCTTGCTCAGTGCTAGGAAAGTAAAATCTGCAAATTCCTGCATTAGGTGAATCCTTTGATTTGTTTACGGCAAATAAGTTTCTCCTGGTAAGCAGACTATGTGCAGAGTAGCATGAAAGCAGGCGTTGGGAGGAAATGAAAAGTGTGGAACAGACGATAGCTGCTCCTTGAAGATGCGCGATATAATACAGTTAAGCGAGACTGGCTGATTGACTAAGGTATAGATTACACAAGCCCAAACTGCTGAAGGTAGAAACTTGAAACTTTGCACACGCGTGGGGCATGACCTATAAATAATGATAAAGATTTCAAATCTTGAAATTTTGTTAGATCAATTTATAACTCGCGAAATGCTTTTTTTTTTAATAAACATTCAGCTATGTCTCGAGAACGGCAAAACACACAACATTCATTTTTATACCATCATGCGCGAAAAAAAAAAACCCCTCTAATTATTATAATTTTTCTGAAATGATTCTACACGTGTATTATCAACTTTTTTGAGATTTTTAATTTATAGTTACAGACATTTTTTTTAAAAATTATATTACATCACTGAATTTATTTATAGTTTTTTAATCCATTACGTTAACTATGGTTACGGAGTTAGGAAATCGTTTGTTGGCTATTCTTTACATCAAACTATTGAAATATATTGCTAAAGTTGATCTTTAGCTCAAAATCAAAACTTTGAAAATAAAGCAACATATACAGCGATTGTTTTATTATATCTAAAAAAAAATTATATATATTGTGTGTGTTTTAATTTATCTACAAAACACGAAACGATGAAGATTTATATAGCATTGTTTTGAATTGAAGCTATCTACACCTTCAATATCGTTTAATTTTGTGTGAGGCCAAATATTGTTTTAGTTTTCTCTCCTACACAGCAGTGGCTCGTAGTAAAGTAAAAAATAAATTTTAATCACACACAAAATTAAACAAATTAAGGGTGTAGGCAGATGAAATAGTTTCGAAAAATTTATATAATATAAGTTTTAGATAATGACAAGGTTTATATAGTTTTGAATTGAATCTACTTTAATTTAATTTCGTGTGTGATTATAATTACTTTTTTTTCAATTTTCTCTCCTACACAACAGTGGCTCATAGCAAAATAAAAAATATATTTTAATCACACACAAAATTGAACCAAATTGAGTTTGTTGGCAGATGAAATAGTTTCGAAAAATTTGTATAATATCAATTTTGGATAATGGCAAGATTTAATATTGTTTTGAATTGAATCTACTTTAGTTTAATTTCGTGTGTGATTAAAATTTATTTTTCTTTTAATTTTCTCTCCTACACAACAGTGGCTTATAGAAAGTGAAACATAAAAATTTTAATCACACACAAAATTAAAAAATTAAATAAAATTGAGGGTGCAAGCAGACGAAATAATTTTGACAAATATGGATAATATAAGTTTAATTTCGTGCGTGATTAAATTTTTTTTTCAATTTTCTTTCTTACACAGCAGTGGTTCATAGAAAAGTGAAACATAAAAATTTTAATCACTCACAAAATTAAATCAAACTTAAGGTATAAGCCAAAGAAATAATTTTGCCAAATTTTTATAATATAAATTTTAGATAATGACAAGATTTATATTATATTGTTATAAATTAAATCTACTTTAATTTAATTTCCTGTGTGATTAAATTTTTTTTTTTCAATTTTCTCTCCTACACAACAGTGACTCATAGAAAAGTGAAACATAAAAATTTTAATCACAGACAAAATGAAACCAAATTGAGGGGTAAGCAGAAGAAATAAATTCGACAAATTTGTATAATATAAATTTTAGATAATGATAAGATTTATATAATAATGTTTTGAATTGAATCTACTTTAGTTTAATTTCGTGGGTGATTAAAATTTATTTTTTTCAATTTTATCTCCTACACAACAGTGGCTCATAGAAAAGTGAAACATACAAATTTTAATCACACATTAAATTAAACCAAATTGAGGGTGTAGGCAGAAGAAATAATTTGACAAATTTGTATAATATGAATGTTGGATAATGGCAAGATATATAATATTGTTATGAATTGATTCTACCTACACCTTCAATATAATTTAATTTCGTGTGAGATTAAATTTTTTTTTCAATTTCTCTCCTACACTGCAGTGGCTCATAGAAAAATAAAAAAATAATTTTAATCACACACAAAATTAAACCAAATTGAGGGTGTAGGCCGGATGAAATAGTTTCGAAAAATTAGTATAATAGGAATTTTGGATAATGATAAGATTTATGTAATATTGTTTTGAACTGAATCTACGTACGCATTCAATTTGGTTTAATTTCGTGTGTGATTAACATTTACTTTTTACTTTTCTATGAGTCACAGTTGTATAGAGGAGAAAATTGAAAAACTTGTTTTCCTCGTAACTTACATTTTAATGATATCTCTGTATCTGTCATCGTGTGTGGAGTTTGTCAAGTTTTCTCCTGGCAGGTGACATCTTCCTCTGAGAAGATATAAACTCAAAACCCTGCATGACAATTTTTATTGGCAACAGCAGACAATATACCTCCTGCATGCTGCATCATGTAGTAAGCACCATCTTATCTGCATCTGTCCGTCTTTCTCAAAATTCGAACAAAATGTGCAACGGTGCTCCCTATCTTGGCGGGAGAGTTTCGAATGTTTTACGACCAGAAGAACATGCAGGGGCCACCTCGGAGATGCCAAACCCTTCCGAATATACTATAGGTATCAAAAGTGCTTTGCTTATCAAGTTTCTGGCGTTTTTTTTTTTTTTTACTTCTCACTTACAGCCGCAGCTCCGAAGTTTGTATACAGAAGGAAGATAGGCGTGCGACGCCTATTTGTACGTTGAAGGACGTGCGAAGGGGTCGTGTTAACGTACATATTTTCCTGAAAAGGTCTGAAAAGAAGTGAAAAGGAAATTATATGAGCCCGTTACTCGAATTTTGTAGCTGGAAATTAATAATTTATTCACCAAATGAATTTTTTATGTATTACATTTTAGGATGATGGGGTATACGGAATTGATCATGATATATATGTGACGGGGAGGAAACGGAAGTGACATCGTATTGCTATGATTAAGTAACAGACAGACAACGATTATCATTTCATTTCAAGGTCGATATCGCTTTACTTAGGCGACAAATTAGTCAAATTAGTCGCTCAATCGCTTTACCTGGGCAACATTTTTTGCAGGTATCAGTTTCCATAGAAAAGAAGTTTGACACCACAAAGCAACTCCCATTTAAAATATAAAAGGTTTTGTCGTCAAGTTTTCTCCTGGTAGGTGACATCTTCCTCTGAGAAGATATAAACTCAAAACCCTGCATGAGAAAAACTATGAACCCTGAAAAAGAAGCTTCAATTAATTAATGAAGGTGAAATATAGTGCTTAAATTAGCCAAAAAAAGATAGAATACTTGAAGTATCACGAGTATAGTATAAATCTAATAAATATTACATTAATGCATTCAAAAGTGCTAATAAAAATAAAAATCTTACAGTAATGTATAGCATTTCATTGGAGAGTATGTGTATAAGTGTAAAAATTGCTATAGAATAAATTTTGGATTTTGGTCGCCTTGACACTTTTTTTAAAGTAAGAAGGCTGTGGCAAACATTGAAGTGACAGGCTTGCCACGCCTAAATACCGTCTACGCAAAGCAATAATGGATAATTGTGAAATGGTGCACTTTGTCTACTACAACTATCTTCTTTATCTATGGTAAATAGCAGCCTTGGTTTTATATTAGAAATTCACTTAAAGTTTAGCTTCACTAACTTGATACTTTCAGGGAGAAAAGAACATAAAGTTATTTCCTCTGTTCAAAAATTAGGAGATACAAAAACATTTTTCAAAACATTATACGAAATACTGATGAGGTAAGAGAAATGGGTCACTTAAAAATTGAAAGCCCCCAGGATTTACGTACTTTGCGTAAGGTAAAGCGAGGCTTTATAAGACCCAGAACATTCGAAACTCATTAGAAGTTTACCAACTCGATCTTTTAATGGAGCAAGGGACATAAAGTGTTATTTTCATATCTAAAAATGCCATTGGGAAGGATTTTTTTCTAAACATTATACGAAATACTGGTGAGATAAGAGAAATGTACTCCTTGAAAATTGTGAGTACTCATAGTATTTACCTACTTTGTTTACAGTAAATAGCAGCCTTGGTTTTATAAACAATAAAACGTAAGAAATTCACCTAAAGTTTGGTTTCACTAACTTAATACTTTCAGGCACAAAAGTACATAAAGTATTTTCCCCTGTTCAAAAGCGAGGAGAAAAAACATTTTTCAAAACATTATACGAAATACTGATGAGGTTAAAGAAATGAGCCGCTTAAAAATTGAAAGCCCTGAGGATTTACGTACTTTGCGTAAGGTAAAGCGAGGCTTTATAAGACCCAGAACATTCGAAACTCATTAGAAGTCTACCAATTTGATCTTTTAATGGAGCAAGGGACATAAAATGTTATTTTCATATCTAAAAATGTCATTTGGAAGGATTTTTTTCTAAACATTATACGAAATACTGGTGAGATAAGAGAAATGTACCCCTTGAAAATTGTGAGTACTCATAGTATTTACCAACTTTGTCTACGGTAAATAGCAGCCTTGGTTTTATAAATCCTCAAACGTAAGAAATTCACCTAAAGTTTGGCTTCACTAACTTGATACTTTCAGACAGAAAAGTACATAAAGTATTTTCTCCTGTTCAAAAGCGAGGAGAAAAAACATTTTTCAAAACATTATACGAAATACTGATGAGGTAAAAGAAATGAGTCGCTTAAAAATTGAAAACCCTGAGGATTTAGGTACTTTGCGTAAGGTAAAGTGAGGCTTTATAAGACACGGAACATTTGAAACTCATTAGAAGTCTACTAGCTAGATCCTTTATGGAACATTTTAAACTCATTAGAAGTCTACTAGCTTGATCCTTTATGGAACATTTGAAACTCATTAGAAGTCTACTAGCTTGATCCTTTAATGGAGAAAGGAAGATAAATTGTTATTCTCATATCTAAAACTACCATTGGGAAGAATTTGTTTTTCTAAGCATTATACGAAATATGAGTGAGGTAAGATCGTCAATGGACGCCTTGAAAATTACGAGTACTCATAGCATTAACCTACTTTGTCTAAGGTAAATAACAGTTTAGCTTCACTAACTTAATTCTTTCAGGCAGAAAAGTACATAAAGTATTTTCCCCTGTTCAAAAGCAAGGAGAAAAAACATTTTTCAAAACATTATACGAAATACTGATGAGGTAAAAGAAATGAGTCGCTTAAAAATTGAAAGCCCTGAGGATTTAGGTACTTTGCGTAAGGTAAAGTGAGGCTTTATAAGACACGGAACATTTGAAACTCATTAGAAGTCTACTAGCTAGATCCTTTATGGAACATTTTAAACTCATTAGAAGTCTACTAGCTTGATCCTTTATGGAACATTTGAAACTCATTAGAAGTCTACTATCTTGATCCTTTAATGGAGAAAGGAAGATAAATTGTTATTCTCATATCTAAAACTACCATTGGGAAGAATTTGTTTTTCTAAGCATTATACGAAATATGAGTGAGGTAAGATCGTCAATGGACGCCTTGAAAATTACGAGTAGTCATAGCATTAACCTACTTTGTCTAAGGTAAATAACAGTTTAGCTTCACTAACTTGATACTTTCAGGGAGAAAAAGGCATAACGTCATTTTTCCTATTCAAAAGCGAGGAGAGAAAACATTTTCCAAACACTGTATGAAACACTGATGAGGTAATAGAAATGGGCCGCTTAAAATTTGCGGCAACTCAACATTTAACTACATCTTCATAGCAGCCTTGGTTTTTGTAAGCCCCAAATATTCAAACCTCATTCAAAGTTTATTTTTACTAACTTGATACTGCAGTGGAGATTAGGACATAAAGTCCTTCCTCCTGTCCAAATACGTTGAGGGAAAAAAAACTTTTTCAAAAGATTATACAGAACATTGGTGGGGTAATAGAAATGGGACTCTTAAAAATTGCAGCCCCCCCCCCTCCCCCAATACTTGTCTACTTTATCTATGGTAAATGCTTGCCTTGATTTTCACCCTCTTATATTTTTAAAAGTATCTTGCAGCCAAAATCTACATAAACTAGATTAACATCGCCATAAATGGTGAACACGACAATTACTTCCAAGCGAAATTAATGCTTCTTGAATAAGTAGTATGGGAAAGACCACACGGATAGGACAAGCTACTCCTGCGTCTTAGCAACATCGATAACCCATTAAAACACCTACATTAAAAAACCTTATCTTCTTCATTAAACATATCCTTCGCCTACTCACACCTCTATGCAATCCCGTTGCCATTCGCCACTTTATAAATAGAACCAGGAACAGAAGCATCAATAGTTTCATCCTGAAGAATCGTCTGCATTGAACGGCCATCTTTTGATGAGACTGAACAGATAGCTTTTTTATCCCATTTTTATTATTCTAAGTTCGTCTTTGCGTATGGTCAGTCAACCGACCAGGAAGTTTCCGAGGTTGCGGGGGTGGATTGTTTCATCCCCCCCAACTATCCAAGAGCAGTTGTGTTGTTTTAAACTATAGAAGATTTTGTTTGAATATTATTCTAACGGGGTTCTGTGTTCTTTGCAGGTCTGTTCTCGTTTTTGCAAGCTGATATGTGTTTCGGGCATGATTGAGATTTGGTTTGGGTAAAAATGAGTTTTGATAAACTTTTGATGAGGTGCATTTACCAGAAATAACATATTTTTTAAGTCAAAGACTAATAGACTTGAAACATTGTCTATCACGTCATTCTTATACGAATGACTAAGACTGGCAGATAGGAGCGGCTCGTGACGTTAATTAAGTACAGATTCTTGTAATATTCTTATTGTATCGGTATTTTTAAAATTCTATTAAACTGGGTATTAGTGAAACTCAGTATAAGGGGAAGGATATTTTAATTGCATAAAAATACTTTTTATCGAATTCAACAAATAAATGGTGAAATTCAAATTTTTCCTGCACAATGCGTTAGTATTCGCAGAATTATTGTAAAAAATGTGCAACAGTTAATGAGTCCCTTATTATTTACAATTTTTTTAATAATTTATCTATCATTTCTTTAATCATTTACTTCAATTTCTTTAATCATTTACTATTTCTTAAATCATTTACTATGCGAGTTTTATCCGCATCAAATTTCAGAATAATCGTTTGTGTTTAAGATGAACTGTTAGACATAGCAGATAGCTCAAACCTAATCAAGTTGAATTTCACCGCAAAAATTAAAATCCTTGCCACTGTTTTCCTTTGCATACAATAAAAATTTCAATATATCACAGCAGCAAATTTCATAAAAAAATTAGTTACATTTTTGAGGAGCTATCTTCCGGTTCCGACGCCTACATTCGACAGCGATTTTTGACAAAACAGCTGTCATAATTTCAATTCGACCTCTTTCATCAAAATATGCTATATCTATACAACATCCCCATAAAAATTCATCAAAAGCGATTGCTTTCAAACTAGAAACGACATGTAATACGTACTAACTGGAACGACTAGAGTAAGTACTATACTAGAACGACTTGTAATACGTACTAACCACTTTTGTAGATTTATTTCTAGTTGAAAGTATTTATAAAGCATTAATTCATTGAAGATATTTAATTCGGTAAGATTTCTTTTTAAATTTAGATCGCAAACTTGCCACAAATATTAACAAAATCATTTTTAACACTCTCCAACATAACTGAAAAGTGTTTATGACTTTCGTCATTCTGTCTGTCTATATGTATGTCTGTCTGTCTGTCCGTTTGCACGCTAACTTCCGTAAAAATGATTATTTAAAAATGGTAGCTTAGTATGTTGTTGAGACGGTTTGTGGGATATGTGGGAACGAAAATAAATAATATTACCCAATTAGTTTCGGATTTAACCCGAGTCGAAAAAATGAAATACATTGAATGGGACTTAATTTTTTAAACATTTTTTAAATGAAGTTAAAATTCATAAATTACTTCGAAAATTTTAGGAAATATTTTAATTACCAAGTAAAATGTATAAAAAATTTTCAATAAAGTATGTCATAATTTTTTTAAATAGAAATTCAAATAATAATTACCCCCAAATTATATGAAGATATCACGTGACTCATTGCAAAATAAAATATGGCTTCCATTTTCCGCTGTTACCTTAGATGCCTAAAGATCGTATAAATTTATATGTAGTGTTGCATCCGTCATACTATCTCTTTCTTTTTGCGTTTTATCTGTATATCTAAATTCTGTGGCAACGCAATCACAATATTTTTGATTTTAAATGATCGCTATACTTTCTTTATTCCTACAACGAAGCCTAATTTTAACGCTAAACTATAGCATACAGATATAGCATTTTTTTTCAAGCAAAATTATTTATCCCTAGAGTCTGGAATATAAGTGATATGAATGAAATATTAATTGATTTTATATAGAAAAGCAGGCGATTTATATTTCATTGACGTCATTTGAATAAAGTTCATTTTATGTAACTAGCATTATCTTTCTCAACGAAGTTTTAAGTTGTCAAATATAATAAATTACTGCAGTACTGTGATAATTAAAAGAATATCAGCGCTGAATGTATCACATTTTAGAGATGTTTAAATGAAATTGCATTTCAGTAGGAATATTCACTCATAATCAATGCTTTGTGCATCACTGATCTTTCTTGTATAATGTGTTTTAGATTTTCGAACATGAATGTTCGAAAAATAGAAGATGTTCCCTTAGTTCAAAGTGTTTGGAATTCCATAGACCTCTAAAGTGTATTGAAATAAACGTAGCAAAGTTTATTCGATTTTCTCAATTTGTTTCAGAGATATAGTGATTCACACGGGAACAACAAATTTTCCAATATTATGAACGGTTCATAATAACTCCTAAACAATAGTGTTCATAAATTTCAGATTAAAAGTTGTTACAGTAAATTTACTTACTTTATATCAATCAAAGTATTTAATTTTTTAACGTTTTGTTAATTTTAAATTATACACGGGAAATATAGCCTCTTATAATGAATGTCATTCCTTTTTAAAAAGTAACATATAAAAAAAATATTTTTGTAACGTTTGAAAACGTAATTACGTTTCTATAACGTTTCTTTTGATTTTTGAGAGAAAAATTAACTGGACTTAATCCGACATTATTATACCCGAATTCTTTTTTTTTTTTGCCAAATTTTACATGAAAAAATTGGAATAATGGATATCGTGGGACCAAATTATTACAGCTACAGCGTGTAAGCCTTCACTTTAAAGGTCTTGAAAAAAATTCCGATTGATACCATAGTTGACAATGTACCACTGGTGGAATAACTTGGCCCCCAAATAGGGGGTCTAATAACGTCATGAACAAAGAATTGTATCATTGAGCCATAAATAAACCCTTTTATGCATAATTATGTCACATATTGTCCTATGCTGCCATGTTAAGTAAAATATAAAATTTCGAATAAATTTCGAAGTTTTTGCTCAAATTTAAAACAATTCCATCTAGTTCTAGTTTTTTGATAACAGAGCCGGATATAAAATTTAGTGAAAATCCATTAATATTTCTGACTGCTAATGTGCACACAGAAATCGACCAATAGACAGACAGACGGACATCACTCCAAAAATAGCCAAAAAGTGTTCAGGAGGTCTTAAAACATATATTGGCATCAAAATCTTGAAATCGAAAATTTTCGTAAAAATTCAAGCATTTGTTCAAGTATTTTTACTCTCTCAATATTACATATGAGAAAGTAAAAATGCTTGAACAATTCAGGACTTTCCCATGGTTCGTTGACTCCGAAAATCTATAAGCCTCTGATATTCATCGATTGAAACACTACTCAATACCGATATACTACTCAATTTGCTTAAAAGATATAGAAAGTATAGAACACACAACACACAACCAACAAATTCTTGTACATGTTGTTTATCTCAGCAATTCTGAACAGGACATGATATCATTCGCCAATCACTATTCCATTCGCTAATCATTATACCATTCGCTAATCACTATATTAGATCAAATAAGTGCCTTCTGTAATACTCCTATTGTCGATTCCTGCTCATTAGAAAATACTACTTTATAACTTGCTACTTTAAAACTTATAGCTACTTTATAAATTATAATACTACTTTATAACTTATAGCTACTTTATATGTTATTCCCACTCATTATACTTTATAGTCAACTTTATAACTTCTCTCTTTTTTTTTTGTCTATCTCGATTTGTTGCCGAATTTAAAATTCTAACATCTCAAATTCTCAGCTTGAGGAGCTACAATCACTTTTATTCCATCGGTCATGGTCACTTTACTGTAGATAGACCTAAAGCATACACTCATTAACTTTTCCATACAAAGTTATTAGAGTTTTTAATAGCTTTCTGGGAACTCTATACTATCTATTGTAAGGCATCTAAAACACTAAAATAGACCAAAATACAACGTAATGAATGTCATATGTTGGACACAGATTTTTTTTTTATACAAACAAATTTAATTTAAATGTCCTCCCCATGGAATCCTTACAAAACTTGATGATCTTTTTGCCCCACTACAGATAAATAGATGCCTCTGAACAAAATTACTTTAATAAGAACCACACAGTGCTCTACCTGGTTTGTTGTTAACTATTCTAAAGACATACACACCCTCCCCGTGTGAATATCCGTGTCAGAAACTTATTCACAAAGTACCTTAACGAGCAAAAATACCGAATCTATATTCGCTAATAGATAAAACTTCTATTGAACACTATCGGTTTGAAAACCTGGCAACGGTAGCGTCTCATCAAAGCGCCCTCTTTTTACCATCAATTAAAAATGATAGCTTGCGTCTAACGATGTGGTTGGGTCACTTCTTTGTTAGTCTTCTCAATTCATCTCTGGCTTGTTTTCCTGTTTCTTTAGTGGGCAGTAGGCTTTTCTTGATCCAGAGCACTGATAGATACCGCCTTTTCAATTCTCTTGCTAACGAATGAAAGAAACGATGAAAGAATTTTATTAGAAGCAGCCTATTGTTGCCAAGACCATGATCTCAATATTCTGACGCTGGAATAATTTCGCGTTATTGTCCTGGCTTTATGAGAACACGGGTCCTTCTGATCCGCGAATATAGAACCTGGAATCACAATTGCTAATCTTCTTTAAGAATATCTGCTGTGATTATTGGTTTTGCATACTCCAGATATATATATGAAGTGATGTATCTTGGTCATTATTTCGAGTTTGCTGCAATACTATGAATATTTTTTTTAATTTAAATTTTCCAGTGTTGTTTTATGCATGGGGTAGTGGCCCTTTTGTTCAAAGAGATTCTCTAGTAAGAGATTAAAGTGACACATTGTCATGTGAATCTTGCCTTGTGGTGAAATGAATGACTTTGAGAATTGAAAAGGAAGAACATGAAGCATAATACCCGACATTTGCAGTCGCGATTACGTTTCTCATTTATTTACGGATTAATGTCACTGTGTAACTTACAGTTTGACCCAATTGAACATCACACTTTCAGAATATTCGAAATCTCATATTTATTCATAAGAAGTCCAAAGATATGATTATATGATAGAAATAATAATGGTAAAATAGAACAATATTGGGCAATAAATATTCTTAGTTTAATTTTCTTGAATTATTTTATCACACATAAAAGAAAAGCAAATAAAAAGTGACCCTTTTATTTCAATACTATTTTCAACAACTGCTTTGTGGCGAGTTTGTTTATATTATTGATAATGGGCAAGTGAAATTGGTATATAGATGTTACCTTTTTAATTTCTGTTCTATATTTTCAGAGTTTAAGAACAAATTAAAATTAATATCAATTAAATTTAAATCAGTAAAGTGCAAATGTCTTCTATACTTGTAAAATTAGAAATTTCAAGCTAAATATGTTTTTAAACCTTGAAATAGTCATGTGCGGCTTATGCTTAAAATCATATGCTAATTATGCTTGAAGTCACATGCAGTGTATGCTTGAAATCATATTTTTAATCATATCCTACTTATGTCATATGCTGCTAATGTTTGAAGTTATATGCTTGATATCATATTCTATTTATGCTTAAAGTCATATAATGCTGCTTATGTTTAACGTCAGATTCGTCTTAACCTTTAAGTTTTATTCTCAAGTTTAAAGTCGCATGTTACTTATACTTATGCTTACTTTACATGCTTTTACTTACTTTACTACTACTACTTATAATTTATAAGTCATATATATATATATATATATATATATATATATATATACTTTTTAGGCTTTAAATCATATACTACTTATACTTGAAGTCATATCTTAATTATGTTTGAAGTCAAATGCTGTTTATTCTCAAATTCTTGTACTAATTATATTTGAGATCATAAGCTATTAATGCTAAATCATGTGTTTCTTAAATACATATGCTAGTTATGCTTATCATTTAATATGCCGCTTAGATTTAAAGTCATTGACTAGTTATGCTTGACGCCAATATGCTGCTTATTCTTAAAGTATTATACTATACGTATGCTTGAAGTCATAAACTAGTCATGTAATCCTTAAAGTCATACACTACTTACGCTTAAAGTCATATGCTGGTTATATATACTTCAAACGATATACTTGAATTTAAATGCTACTTATGCTTTAAGTCATATACTGATTATGCTTGAAACTCTATGCTAATTAAATTGGATATTTTAAAAATCGTTATGAAGTAAGAAATGATGATTGTATTCCAAAACAATTTGGATAATAGAATTAACTTTGTTTGTAGTTTTTGTTGTGTGCTGAACACCAGACGGCGTCCGACTTCCGGAAGCGAAGATAAATAACACCTCAACTCGAGCGAGCGAATAAGATATTCTGTGCTGTGTTGTCCTGTCGTATTTTGTGTAAGCATTAAATGAAATAAAGTGTGTTCGTCTAGTAAAAATGCTTATTTTATTACTTAAATAGAGAACTATGAAAGTGTTTTTATCTAAATCAAAATTCCGCAATAAAATAACTACGTATGGAAAGATCTATATTTAATTTTAATATTATTTAAATCATTATAAGCTTTTCGATTTCTATTGTTATTGTATTGTTTATTGGGGAATAGCAAAATAATCCATAAATTCCTTACCATTGAATATTTTGGAAGTAAGGTAGCTTAAGTTATTAGCTGACTGTGAAGAGGATCAGCTGTAAGAGAAATTTCGCAGTGTTCTCATCTAAATTAAAATAACATTTATTTCAGATTACTACTTCAAAAAGAGACAATAAAGAATTGTTTTTAAAATGACTTAATTAAAAATGTAAATGACTTAATTAAAAATTATCCTACTTAAACACTTTTTCTGAAACTATATAAATAATTTACTGTAATAAGAATTGTTTGAACTAAATTTTAATGACCAAATAAAATAAAACTTATTTATTCTTTTAAAATCGTTAAGATGTTTTTTTTTCTTAAACGAACTATTTTAAAATGATATTAATTATTTAGTTAATGTTACTGAAGTTATTTTTACTGAATTTACTGAAATTAACTAATCTAACGAGAAATAACTAAATTATTATTTCATTCGTTTAAAAATTATATGGCTAATAAAACAAACTTACATTCTATACTACATAAAATTTGAGTTTTGGAGATAATTTTAGAATATGATTCATAATTTTGAGGGATGGCCCTGAGAGGAGGATTGAGCCAGGACCGCTTGGATTGAGCACAGATTACACCACTCTGGCCCTATAAGGAAGTACAAGAATTGTCGTTTTCCAAAACAAACACACCACCGATCACCGGCAGCTGCAGCACTATATTTGCGTTCGGGCACCATCGCAGAATATTTCACCGGATTTTCACAGCTAAAATAAAAATGCTCAGGCTGGAATCGAATCCGGTGTTCTGAGATTGTGCCCAGGCAACTTACTTGCTACAACACCCTGGTTCTCTATGGAATTACTAAAACTTTCAGCAAATAAGTTTTACTGAATGATATATTAATAATTGACTAAAAAAATAGAATTAGAGAAAAATTCTATTAAGAAAACTAAAATTAAATTATTATAATAATTTAATTTTAGTTTTCTTAATAGTTTGAATCCGGGCTTCTTAGATTGTGCCCAGACGATTTATTTTCTACAGCACCCCGGACCTCTATGGAATTACTAAAACTTTCAGCAAATAAGTTTTACTGAATGATATATTAATAAATGACTAAAAAAATTGAATTAGAGAAAAATTCTATTAAAAAAACTCAAATTAAATTATTATAATAATTTAATTTTAGTTTTCTTAATAGATTGAATCCGGGCTTCTTAGATTGTGCCCAGACGATTTACTTGCTTGCACCCAGAACCTCTGTGGAATTATTAAAACTTTCAGCAAATAAGTTTTACTGAATGATATATTAATAATTGACTAAAAAAATAGAATTAGAGAAAAATTCTATTAAGAAAACTGATATTAAATTATTATAATAATTTAATTTTGGTTTTCTTAATAGTTTGAATCCGGGCTTCTTAGATTGTGCCCAGACGATTTACTTGCTACAGCACCCCGGACCTCTATGGAATTGCTAAAACTTTCAGCAAATAAATTTTACTGAATGATATATTAATAATTGACTAAAAAAATAGAATTAGAGAAAAATTCTATTTAAAAAACTCAAATTAAATTATTATAATAATTGAATTTTAGTTTTCTTAATAGATTGAATCCGGGCTTCTTAGATTGTGCCCAGACGATTTACTTGCTTGCACCCAGGACCTCTGGGGAATTATTAAAACTTTCAGCAAATAAGTTTTACTGAATGATATATTAATAATTGACTAAAAAATAGAATTAGAGAAAAATTTTATTAAAAAAACTCAAATTAAATTATTATAATAATTTAATTTTAGTTTTCTTGATAGTTTTCTTAATAGATTGAATCCGGGCTTCTTGGATTGTGCCCAGACGATTTACTTGCTTGCACCCAGGACCTCTGTGGAATTATTAAAACTTTCAGCAAATAAGTTTTACTGAATGATATATTAATAGTTGACTAAAAAAGACAATTTGAGAAAAATTCCTGTAAGAAAACTAAAATTGAATTATTGCAATTATAAAAGGTATCTTTTATCCGTTATAAATTCTTAGCATCTTTTAAACAAATATTTAGCTTGCCCAGTCAATAATGCAAAGATCCAAGACAATTTGTTATCAACACAACTTTTGTTCTTAAACGATCTTTTATGAAGAACACAATATTGTAGAATTGTTTCAGATCTGCTGACAGTGGGCGAGGAGGTGAACGTCCAGTAATTGATTAAACTGACCTGCTGATCAATCAACAGCGGCCTATGGGAAAAGCGGGGAGGAACAATTAGTCTTGCACAATCCGTGCGAAAATATGTGATCCGAACCATCCAGACGAAAAACAAACCAACTCCGAGAAGATAATACATGGCTGGCCAGTTTTCTAACTAAGCATTGTGTAGTCGCTTGTTGGCAACAGCTTTTTTCCCAATATCCTGGCTTAACTGATATCGTAATCGGTGGACGATCATTTCTCCGAAAAAAGATGGCGCCGTGATTAATGAGATAGGTTTTCACGGGGAGTCTATTGGGCTAAGGAATCATTGAAGCCTGGGAACAAAAAACAGAAAATATGATCCATAATCGGCTTTGAGTTGTATTATGAGCTGCTTTCAAACAGGTAAGGAACAAATAGTGTTTGAACGAAGGCGATGGAAATGGATGGAAATTCGTGAGGTGTTGCTGTAAAGCAGAGTTGAAAGGTTCAGGTTTTCAAAGATATTTGTCAGCAGAATTCTGACCTACGGTTTTGGTATGAAAGGTTATGCAATTTCCTGATTTGCAGTTTCAACTCGTATTGATGATTTACAAATTTATATTGTTATTCATTTTGACAGGTTTGAAATAGCTTCGTTTTCGTGACCATCGAAATGTGAAATAGGGTCTAATTTGGCAAAGCGAATATGAAATAAGAAATCTTTAGCATCTCTATTAAATATGTTGTTTTAAAATGTTATATTTTATATGTTATCGCTAATTTATATCTTCTCCGATGCCGAGTTTCATGGCTGCAACTCAATTTTTTATGGGTGTATGTATTTTCTACAACAGAGTATATATATACATACATACATACATATATATATATATATATATATATATATATACATATACATATATATATATATATATATATATATATACATATACATATATATATATATATATATTTGAAAATAAAATACGTAAATATTTAATATTTTGAAAATTACTTTCGGTAAAAATATGTAACATTAGCCAATTTGATAATACGATTTGAAGCCTTTTTATAATGGTGTTTGCTTCATACTTGTTTATTCATTTCTTCTCTGAATCAATTTGTTTCGTAAATTTTTCATCTATGATTTCTGTTCATCGTGTTTTACTTACATGGTTGATTGTTCTATCACGAACTCTAACTCACTGGACGGATTTTAGGGAATGTCACTGCAACCGACTGTTCTACCCCCCTTGAACTATTTCGTCTTACTTTTTCTGGATGTTTCTCTACCTTCATTCATTTACGGCTGCACGCACTCACACGTGTAGTAAGTGTTCTTGCCTCATGGATAATAGTAATACTTGATTTCCTATTTTTTTATTTTTTTCAATTCTTCCTCTGTTAATGCTAGTAGTCTGTTGCATTGGTATTTATAGTAACTTACTATTGCAATTCTGAAACAAGAATGTGTTTGGGTTAATTAGAGTTAGAAGCAAAGACTTGAAAATGAGTCTAGTCTAATTAATCTTCAAAATTAAGCCAGTGCTGTATATTTCTTTTTTCGGCATTGTGGCCATGGTTTAACTATTTTGTTGATTTTAATATTTCGTCATTACTTGATTTGGTTATTATATCTTTATATATATATATATATATATATATATATATAATTATTTATTAATTATATAAATAAATAAAAATGAAAAATAATAAAATAAGTAAAAAAATTAGAAAAATCGGAAAATAAGATGCATTAATATTAATGTTTTGAATTTTATTTTCGCTAAAAAATTGCAACTTTTGCCAGCTTTGAAACTACCTTTTGAGCGCCCTTATAATGGTGTATAGTGGCATTCTCGTTTATCCAGTTTTCCTATGAATTACTTGTTTAGCAAGAATTTTCATCTTTGCTTCATGTTCATATTCTGAATTGCTTATACGGGTTGTTCATATTCTGAATTGCTTGTCCGGTCTCCTGCTTAGACTCACTGGACGGGTCTGGGAGTATTACTGTGAACGTTCGTACTGCCTCCCTGGTAGTATTTCAACTTGTTCATTCCGGTGCTTCTAGATAATTTAAGCTGTTGAAGTTGATCGTGTATACACGTGGTGAAAGAAGAAGGGTTCATGCCGCATGGTAATACAAATTTTCTTAATGATTCCTATCTTCATTTTTTCATTTTTTGATGCCTGTAGTCTGAGTTTGAGTATTTATAGTAATGTACTATTGCTCAATCTGAAACAGGCATTTGTTTAGGTTAGTTAGAGTTAAATACTCAGACCTGAAGAGGAATTTAATTCTGAATAATCATCGAATTTGGGATGGTGCTGTTCTCTTCTCTTATCGGCATTATGGTCATGATTTTGCTTCTATGGTGATGTTAATATTATTTGAATTTTTATTATTACATATTTCTAATATATACATATACATATATATATATATATATATATATATATAAAATCTTACCATTTAATTCCTGCAACTCGATTCTATTGTTTAGAAATATTATACTTAATCAGCTTTTTATAGATTATCTGATAAAAAATTTCATGCTATACATATAAATAATCTAAAAATTACCAGCAATTTATATAAATATCCCTCTTATTTTGTAAATGGTATAGTTAAAACATTTAGATTAGCTGGATTTTCTTGAATTCTATTCATAGTTTTTTATATTAGCTTGAAAAAAAATCTCCATTCTCTTGTTTTAATAATATTTTATTTTTACATCCACTTAAACATTAGCCTTTCAATTATTAGCACCTCTTTTTTGTAGCTCTGATTGTACATTATCACTTATTCTTACCTTTTCGCATTACTGTTATTTATTTCTTACGAATGGCAACAGTAGATCATTTCTTTTTCCTTTGCGAATGGCAACACTGGTCTCTTCATTCTGTGTTCCCCTGTTCAACAGATTCGTGCATTTGTAGAGTTATTTTCCAGGTATTCTTGTCTCCTTTTATTTTTTCTTCTTTATGTATGTTGTCCAAGTAGAAATAGTTTATAGATATAATCTATCTATTTCTTCAGAAACATACATTTTTTGTGTTTGCTTCTACAAAATACTTGGATCCGAGGAAGAGTTTTGGAGAAGTGAACAAATCCATGATTTAGGCTCACCCCTTGTCCACGTGTATAGCATTAATGCTTGGATTTCATTTGTTTTTCTTTTATCGTTTAAATACCATTGATTTTTGATGATTTTCTTTAACTTGATGATTCGTAATTTGTATTTTTTCCATTTGATTGAAGATTTGCTGATTTATACTTTTATTTTGTAATCTTGTTAGAATGTTAGGATTTTCGAGTTACAGCTCCTCACATTCTTTCATTGGACTTTCAAACTATTATATATATATATATATATATATATATATATATATATATACATAGATAGATAGATAGATACATATATATATATATATATATATCTTTGCTAAATAGTCCTCATAAATCATCAAAAAATGAAATGTCATATGCTGTCCACATCAGATTTTTTTATTGATTTTTTACTTTCCTTATATACATAATATATAAGGAAAGTATTGTGACGGGGTCGAAAATTCGAATTCGAGTTTTCGACGGGAGAGCACGTTTCAAGCATCCCTGATCACGAATCAAACATTTTTGAAGTGATGTCTGTGTGTGTGTGTGTGTGTGTGAAAGTATGTGTGTGTGTGGCAGTGAGTCTGTGGAGACGATAACTGACGAACGAATGGACCGATTCGAACCAAATTCGGTACAAGAATCGCAATCCGTAAACACTGGAAGCCTAATGTTTTTATACGCAATCGAATGTCCAGAAGCCCCCTAAATTTTCGAATAAAATTTTGAAAAAATCGTCAAAAATTTAAAACCACGAATAAAGTTATGAAAATAGACATTTCTTATGTAATTTTTCATTAGAAAACGATTGGCGTAAATTTTAGAACGCTAACACAAACCGTTCTTGAGATATTTCACATTTTTCAAAAAAATTATCAAAAAGTCATATAAAATAAAAAAAAAAATAGTTCCAATTGAGAAACATGTTCACTTTTCATATGTAATACCATACGATAAATTGGATGACATCATTCTCGTGGATCTAGCTAGTTCCATTCATGGAAAAAGATACTTTGAGTAATACTTTTGTATTTGAACGCCAATAGTCATTTGTCTGCTGTAAGAATAACTTATTTCTTCATCCATAACACTTGGCGAGATTTTGGCGACGAATTAGGCGGAATGTCGCCAACTTGGCGACTTTTTGAAATGTTGCCAAATTAACGAAAATCTCGCCAAATCAATGAAAATGACGACTAATTGTTGAAAATTTAATATCTTGGAAAGAATATTAGCATCTACTATAAGAAAAACATATTTTTTTACTGTAAAAGTAGTAAATTCATTACATTATATAAGGAAAGTCATGTGTTGCCCACATCAGATTTTTTAATACATGATGCAAGAATTCAACTCATCATGCAACCGCGTAGGTCGAAAGCTCAGACCGTCCAACTCGTCCTTGGACATGAGCAACAATTTGCACGGCCGGGAGCAACCGCGTAAGGTGAAAGAGTTAAGTCTACGTTGTACAACTTGCATTCTGCAGTTTCACCTATCCTCAAAACGTAGGAAACAGTGTTTCATATTATTTAAAACAGTTTAATTATTTTAAAATAATTTTAAAATGTTCATACATTTCATAATGTAACAAGAAAGATTAATCATGCATAAAACATTGATATTGAAACACTTTCCAACTGAAATGCTATTTTATTTAAACATCTCTAAACTGCGATGCATTCAGCACTAAAATGTTTTAATTATCACAGTACTACAATACTTTATTGAACTTGTAAACTTCATCAAAAATCGCCAGCTTCTCTATGTAGAATCAATGAATGTTTCATTCATATCACTTATATTCCAGACTCTAGAGCTAAATAATTTTGAGTTAAAAAATTCAAAAATTCTGATGCAACTCATCTTACAATCGCTTGATTTGTTTACATTCTGCATACGTTAAAATTTGGCTTCGTTGTAGAAATAATCAAAGTTTAGTGTCCATTTGAAATAAAAAAAAATATTGTGATTGCGTTGGTACAGAATTTAGATACACAGATAAAATGCAAAAATAAAGTTGATTTTGGAAGGATGCAACACTAAATATAAATATAAACGTTCTTAAAAATCACGATTTTCTTACAGTGAAAAAAAAATGGATGCCATATTTTATTTTGCAATGAGTCACGTGATCTCTTCATATAATATGGGTTGAAAACCCAGACTGTCCGACTCATCCAATGGACTTGAGTAACTATTTGGAAGGCCGGGAACATATAATATGGGTGTAATTATTATTTCAATTTTTATTTAAAAAACTACACATATTTCAATGAAATTCTTTTTACATATTTTACTTAATAATTAGAATATTTCTTGAAATTTTCGAAGTAATTTGTGAATTTTAAGTTCGCTTAAAAACTGTTTGAAAAATTAGGTCCCATAGGGTTCAACGTATATGACCTTTTCAACCCTGGTTAAACCCTAAACTAATTGATTGATATTATTCTTTCACATTCCCATACGTCCCACAGACCGTCTCAACAACATATTAAAATTTTATTTTAATAAAGTCATTTTTACGGCAGTTATCGTATGAACGGACAGACAGATAGACAGAATTAACAAAGTCATAAACACTTTACAATTATGTTGAAAGTGTTAAAAATTAAAACATGGTTTAGCGTTTTAAATGTTTAAAGATATTTTAGGGAATGTACTTTAAAGTGATTTAAGCTTTTCAATTCATGTATCTGCTGCCAAACTATTATTGTCAAACAGTCCCCCCCCCCCTCTTTCTCTCTCATTCGCTCTTAATTTTTCTCTTTCTCCCTCGCTCTCTGTGCATAGATACGTAGTATTCAAATAAAATGTTTAAAACAAACCTTATGTTCTATTCGTAGTTTATTTAAACAGATTAAACTGTAGAACACTCTAGTTTATATGATTAAAGGCTGGTCGTTTACATCAAATTTACTCTTTCGCTATCCATAATCACTCCTAGGCTGATGGGTTTTGTCATAGGAATGTCGATGAAGGAAAAATAAAATTATCAACGTTCAAAGTATCTCCATACATCGTGTACGTGAGTGACAATCGTCCGGTCAAAGATCCAATTGGTCAAAATTTCCTCTCCATTCCAATTACTTCTATACCCATAGCTTCACGTTAGAAATTCCATATCAAGCAACCTCATTAGCACACGAAAAGGCTTTAAATATCTGTTTTACAAAGCAACTACTGGAAACCTCTGTTCAAAAATCAGAGAGTGTAAACATGGCTTTAAAAGTTATTCGCGACCCACCAGTGGATTGAACTTCTAGAAACACGACCTAGTGACTGGGGGTGTGCGTGCATCCCTGGTATGCCTAATTATACGCCATGCTTCTCTCAAGGAACGCAAACTACGAATGTTAAAACTTTACATCCAGCCCAAACAAAACTCGCCTAAATTCTTATCCGAACAATGCTTACAAAGTAAGTAGCACTACTTATAACACCCACAAGGAGGCCTCTTTATACCACCTAAATACATCCTCCTGCCATATCCATTGAGGTATTGTCTACAAGGACATCAATGGGGCATATTACGTGAAGCCCAAGAAATGATTTTAAGATCAGAGCGCACGAGATCTGGAAGGGGGGGGGGATGCAGCAATATTGCATCCGGGACCCCCCGTACATTTCATTTTCATCAACCCCCTCACTATCCACTTTTACCAATCGAAAAATCAAAACCTTGGATTCGGTAGGCTGCCCAAGCGTGACCAAGATCGCACTTCGCCTGGACTAGTGACCTTTCTTTGACCTTGGGGCTAGGGGGGGGCTTTTCTACTTTTGTCAAAATTACACCCCCTTCTTTTTGCATTTCTTGATACTTTGTTTTTTCGTCAGACAATAAAGATGAATGAAGAAAATACCGGGTTGAGATTTGATTTAGTAATTTTTTTTCTTCCGGAGACCAAGTAGCTGGAAGACAATGGAAGCTATCTTCAGTTCACTATGGAATTAGATAAGCACCTACGTTTTTAGATGATTAGCAGAAAATTTAGGTTTTTATCTGAGGTTACATCAAATACTCCATTATTGCTACCTACCGGAAATACGATTATTCTCGCATCTTCATTGAAATTCGAAACCGCAGGAAGACATTCTTCTTTGCTTCATGTATTTTATTACGTGGCTTTGACATTTTATATTAGTTTCTTTTCAAGGTGAATTTGTTTGGGCATAAAGCTTAACCGCATTTGGCCTTAACGATTTAGTAAAAGAGAAAAGTAGTAGAGGTTGTACAATATACATTTTGTGGCTCACTTTACCCGTTACTGCAAAATTTGGTATAATTAAGTCCAGTGGCATTGCCCGAATGTTTTTCTTAGGATTGGAGGCCACAGGATAGAAACTTTGAAACCAAAATTACTTACTTATAGAAACCAAATATAGAAACCATTATATACAGGTATAAACCAAAATTACTTACTAATAACTTAGACCAAAATTATTTAGTGTTCGTCAATTACAGGATCTGCTATTAGTTGATAAATATAAATAACATGATATAATTCTAGGACTGAAAATTACAAAATTGTAAATTAAATGGAGGTGGTCGCAATTCGAGAATGGCCGCTATTCAAGCTCATCAAGTAATTTTTACCAGGGCTTGACTAACCCAAGGGCATACAGCGCAGCTGCTCCAGGGCCCCAAATTAAACAATTGCAACATTGAGAAATCAATTGCCTAAAATAAACAACATTGAGAAATTAATGCCTAAAATAAATAATTACTGAATTAATATAAAATTATAATATAAATAATATATATAATAAATATAAATAAATAAATAAATAAATATAATAAATAAAATTAATGACTATAATAAAAAATCTGATGTGGGCAACACATGACTTTCCTTATATAATGTAATGAATTTACTACTTTTACAGTAAAAAAAAAATAGGTTTTTCTTATAGTAGATACTAATATTCTTTCCAAGATATTGAATTTTCGACAATTGGTCGTCATTTTCATTGGTTTAGCGTCATTTTTATCCATTTGGCGAGATTTTCGTTAATTTGGCAGCATTTCAAAAAGTCGCCAAGTTGGCGACATTACGCCAAATTCGTCGCCAAAATCTCGCCAAGCGCTATGGACGAAGAAATAAGTTATTCTTACAGCAGATAAATGACTATTGACGTTCAAATGCAAAAGTATTTCTCAAAATATCTTTTTTCATGAATGGAACGAGCTAGATCCACGAGAATGATGTCACCCAATTTATCGCATGGTAATACGTATGAAAAGTGAACATGTTTCTCAATAGGAAATATTTTTTTTTATTTTATATGACTTTTTGATAATTTTTTTGGAAAATGTGCAATATCTCGGGAACGGTTCATGTTAGCGTTCTAAAATTTATTTCAATCGCTTTGTAATGAAAAATTACATAAGAAATGTCTATTTGCATAACTTTATTAGTGATTTTGATTTTTTGACGATTTTTTCAAAATTTCATTCGAAAATTTAGGGAGGTTCTGAACATTCGATTGCGTATAAAAACAATAGGCTTCCAGTGTTAATGGATTGTGATTTTTGTACCAAATTTGGTTCGAATCGGTCCATTCGCTCGTCAGTTATCGTCTCCACAGACTCACTGACACACACACACACACACACACACACACACACACAGACATCACTTCAAAAATGTTTGATTCATGATCAGGGATGCTTGAAACGTGCTCTCCCGTCGAAAACTCGAATTCGAATTTTCGATCCCGTCACAATACTTTCCTTATACATTATGTATATAAGGAAAGTAATAAATATTTACTAATAAATAACTAATAGATACAATTAATTACTAATAAATTAATTATTTGTTCGGCGAAAAGATTCGTTTTGGATATATATAAGACCGTATTAATTCAAGATTCAGAATATGTTGATTTCTTGATTATGATGAGTAAGTTGCCAGTAATTTAAGTTCCATTAAAATATGTAAGAGCTTCATTTTTACTTTCCTTATATACATAATGTATAAGGAAAGTATTGTGACGGGGTCGAAAATTCGAATTCGAATTTTCGACGGGAGAGCACGTTTCAAGCATCCCTAATCACGAATCGAACTTTTTGAAGTGATGTCTGTGTGAAAGTATGTGTGTGTGTGTGTGTGTCAGTGAGTTTGTGGAGACGATAACTGACAAACGAATGGACCGATTCGAACGAAATTTGGTACAAAAATCACAATCCCTAAACACTGGAAGCCTATTGTTTTTATACGCCATCGAATGTTCAGAACACCCCCCCCCCACCCTAAATTTTTGAGTGAAATTTTGAAAAATTCGTCAAAAAATCAAAATCGCTAATAAAGTTACGCAAATAGACATTTCTTATGTAAATTTTTCATTAGAAAACGATTGACATAAATGTTAGAACGCTAACATGAACCGTTCTCGAGATATTGCGCATTTTTCAAAAAAATTATCAAAAAGTCATAAAATAAAAAAAAAATATTTCCTATTGAGAAGCATGTTCACTTTTCATGTGTAACACCATGCGATAAATTGGGTGACATCATTCTCGTGGATCTAGCTCGTTCCAATCATGAAAAAAGATACTTTGAGTAATACTTTTGTATTTGAACGCCAATAATTATTTATCTGCTGTAAGAATAACTTATTTCTTCGTCCATAACGCTTGGCGAGATTTTGGGGACGAAATTGGCGGAATGTCGTCAACCTGCCGACTTTTTGAAATGTTGCCAAATTAACGAAAATCTCACCAAATGGATAAAAATGAGGCTAAATCAATCAAAATGACAACTAATTGAAGAAAATTTAATATCTTGGAAAGAATATAAGTATCTACTATAAGAATAACATTTTTTTAGCTGTAAAAGTAGTAAATTCATTGCATTATATAAGGAAAGTTATGTGTTGCCCACATCAGATTTTTTATACCATTTTCTAAAATGCAATTATGTTTTTGACAAAATATTTTTGTTCATTTCATATATGTCGAGAGGTGGAGGGGGGTCTATGTGTGCCTCCAGATCTAGTTAGGCTAAATCAGGCCCCGAGTTTTACTCTAAAGTTTTTAGAGTTATCATCAATTATAAACATAGACTGGGATTTTTTATTGAATTGTTAGTGTTGCGCTTGTGGAAGCTTCAACTATAAGTTTGATAAGTGTTTTTTGCTCATATCACCTCTTTAAGGTGTTTTCAAGAGCATTACTACAAACTGTCAAAGTAGAATCCGCAAAGAATTTATTGGGTTTTGTATAATTCATTATATATTAATATACCTTAATGTCCTCACACAACGAACATCCCTAAACCAGTACTACCAAGTAAGAGGGGCAGCGCTTTCCCGTCCGGTAGAGGGAGGGTCCACAAAATTTTACGGCATGTCATCCACATTTAAATAAAAAATATATATAAATGACTATACAATTGTTATCTGTCATACAACTGTTTTATGATTTATTTTTTAATTCTGATTTTAATTTTGTTCCACAGACATATCAAAAAAAAAAAAAAAAAAACTATTGCTTTGGGTTCAGGGCCGATCAAAACGACGGGTAGATCCATAATAATCCTAATTTTCAAATCCAAATTTTGACCCACTCATAATACTGTAGCTTCACATATACTAGACATTTTAGGGAAAGTAATAATTAAATAAAATTATAACGAAAAGTTAAAAATCTGTAACGAGAGGGATTCACTTTTTCAGACATTCGTATCCCATTTGTTAGGGGTTCACGTATACCACAAAATGTATCAGAATGGGAAAAATAACATATTTTTACAACTACTTTCTGTAGTAATTCATCTCAAAATGTATTTAAAAGTTTGTTTTTTCAAGCTGGCAAAGGGTCACATAATTCAATGTATGAATTAAGGCTCATCGTTGTTAATAAATAGCATTTTAATGCTTATAATGAAGCAATAGTGTGGGCCAAAAGAGTTACAGGCTATAATACCTAACACCTCACCCCCGCTGTTGCATTAATCCATAAAGTCCATATTGGAAAATAAAATTTAGAACCCAAAATCTCCCTCTTGTGGTCACAATCCCCTCCTTTCGGTCATATCCCCCCCCCCCCTCCACTTTCGAAATCCTGTCTATAATAATATAATGAAGTGCAAATTGTAATTTTCTCAAGTAAATTATTACAAAATCCTAGCAAAATCAATTTTCCAAAAAATATAATTTGAATTTCGAATAAATTTTGTTCAAATAATTCATAATGTAAAAGATTAAATATCTAGAACTAGTTTTATATAATTTATTAAAATATAAAATTTAATTATCATACGTGCATTCCCTTTTACCTTTCCTACATATAGAGTATAATGTACAGGGAATGTATTGCTAAGGGGGATCTAAAATTCCAATTCGAGTTTTCGATGCATTTACACATTCTGAGCACCCCTAAGGGCGCGGTAGCCCATTGGTTAGCGCGCTGGAGTTGCACTCGGTAGGCCCGGGTTCGATTCCAGCCACTGCCAAAACTGCCGCCATGTTCATGCGGAGTACGATCACGTTAAACATGTGGGTCCGAAAGTCCTTCCGAGAGGTTGGTGGTAGGGGAAGGAGGGTACGGTCCCTGTGGATGCCTCCCCCACTGGGTTCCGGTCTAAATTGGGTGGCACTTCCCGACCGTCCAAACAGTTACCTTACACCTTTCTGGTAGGTCGGACGGTCTGGGTTTCAACAACAACAACATTCTGAGCATCCCTGAATGTGAAGTGATTGTTTCTGAAGCCATATATATACTGGTGTCCAAAAATCAAGCATAATTCGTAAAACGTACAAAAGTCAACGTAAACAGTGTAAAGAACCTTGCTGCTCCAATCGGGAATCGAACCACTGAGCTTCGTACTGGGAAGCCGACTCTCTACCGTTGAGCTACTGGGACGGAATAGCAAACTCTTATTTTCGAAGTGGACACTACAACAAAACATCGGAAATTTGCATATAAGTTTTTTTCTAACCTAAACCTATATCTGTGCTCATGAAAATTTTATCACTTAACGGTATATTCACAGATGTATATAGCAACTTCATAGATACAGCTGACCAGATTGGGCATATCTTTTCCCAGTTTCATGCAATCCTCGTAAAAAGTGATGTTGTCACTGTTAACCAGGAACCAATTATGTCACGAAGATGCCATGATAAATTTTATTCGAAGGGTCGAATTATTGGAATGATAGAGTTAGGACAAACACAGTCAGAAGTTTTCACAGCACGGAATACGCCACAATGTGTAATCTCCAGACTGTGGAGAAGGTTCCAAAACATTTGAGACGTCAGATGACAACTAGTACAAGGTCATCCAAGAGTTGCAACACCTTGGCAGTACAGGTATCTTCCGTTAACTGCACGACAGGACGATCGATGTCTACAAGGCAACTGGAGAGCTGTAGCAGCCGCAGGAAGAAACAGACTGTTACAAGAGGCTCACAGACACTAGCCATGAGTCCAGATTCAAGTTGCAGACTGATTTTCGTTGCATTACTATATGGTGATCACGGGGAACACGCTACCATCCCTTAAAATCACGGAAAGGAGCCAATCCCGAAGTACTAAAGTCCTGGTATGTGCAGGCATAATGTTGAATGGGCACACAGAGCTCTACAACTTCGACAGAGGTTCTTCTTCTTTAACCCAGACCGTCCTCCGGCCGTCCAAGCAGTTACCTTATACATTTCTGGTAGGTTGGACGATCTGGGTCTCAACAACAACCCAGACCGTCCGATCTACCTGAAGGTGTAAGGTATTTGGAAGGCCGGGACACTGCTACTCAATTCAGACCGCAACACAGTGGGGGCGTCATTACAGGGGCTATGCTCTTCTTCTCCTATCACTAACCTCTTGGAAGGACTTGCGTATCCACATATTTAACGGGCCGTACTCCGCATGAACACTGGGACAGTTTGGGAACTTGGGTCATCAGACTGCAATCCCCGCGCGCTCATCACTGGACTGTTATACCCCTTTTGACAGAAGCTTTGTTCCAGTAAAAAGTACAAGGACAACATAATAGAGCCCTATGTCCAGTTTCTGTAGGTCCCACCATTCTTATTCATCGACTTTAGAGCATTATTCATAGACTTTAACGTAACAGCCTGTTGATGATTTTCTTCAAAGCTAATATATCCAGCGCATGCAATGGCCGTCAAATCCTGTTGAGCATGGATGAGATGAACTAGACAGGCGAATTGCTTCTGGTCCGCCTGCAACAAGAATCGCTTCGGAACTAAAAATAGCTCCATTTCAAGAGTAGAGATTTTTGCCTTCACAGCTCATTGAAAACTTCATAGAAAACATGACGAATAGGTGTGAGGCTTGCGTGGCTGCCAGAGGTAACCACACAGCTAAATAACGCTCATGTAATAGAGTTGTTTCAGTTTTTTCCTACAAGAAACAAAAATCCCGTTTCGCTATCTTTTTTTTTAATGCACAATTAATTCCTCCATTAAATCATTTTTTTCATTCTTGTTTATTCTGTTGTTGCACTTGCATTACATTATTACACACGCATACCAAGTTTCGTTCCATTCCAAGTTTGGTTCGTGAAATATTCACACGTATAGCAATTATGCTTAACGTTTGGATACCAATTGTCAAGAACTTTTGCTATCCCAACCGGGAATCGAACTCTGGATCTTCGAACTGGGCAGACGATTCTCTACCGTTGAGCTACTAGTACAAAATTGCACGCACTTATCGTTGAAGTGTACTCTACATTTTCCACTCTCTAATGTCAGATTGACGTACAACTGACAATCTGTCTGGCCATCCCCTGTTATTTTACCTTAACTTCTTGATGCTATTTTTATCCTTCAGGTTAACTTTCTGCTTGGTCATTATCCTCTCGCTTTGTAATCGGCGCTTCATATCCCAGAGTACGCCGAATCCATGCTAGTCGTACTACAGTCACTTTCAGATCTCCAACATCCCCTTTTCAATAGATAAAATTAAAAACTGTATTCTTGTTGCCATGGAAATTTCTAACAAGAAAGATCAATCATGCTTAAAGCATTGATTATGAAACACTTTCCAACTTCAATGCAATTTTATTTAAACATGTCTAAAATGCAATACATTTCTCGGTAATGTTTTAATACTTATCACAATACTACATTAATTTATTATATTTGACACCTTAAACCTTCATCGAAAAAAATTAACTTCATTCAAATAACGGCATTAAAGTATAAATTGCCTGGTTTAAACATCTCTAAAATGTGATACATTCCTCGGTAATAATTTTAGAATTATCATAATACTACGATAATTTATTATATTTGAAAACATCATCGAAAACAACTGAAATGCATTCAAATGACGTCATAAAAAATAACACGCCTGGCTCTCTCTATAAAAGCAACATTTCATTCATAAATAATTCCCCCATTCATGTCATTCATCACAATACTATAATAATTTATTTTATTTAAAAATGCAGACCATGGAGCTACAAGTAAGTAAACTCAATGCGTAAAACTTCATCGAAAAATATCGTCCTTCTCTTTCTAAAATCAATGAATATTTCATTCATATCAGCTAAGCAGACTCCATGGACTAAATGATTTTGTGTTAAAGAATTACAGCGATTCTAATACAACTCATTCTACATATTTTGCTGTTTACATTTTACATAGGTGAAAAATAGGCTTAATAGTAGAAATAATCAAATTTGGAAGAGCATTTAAACTGAAATATATTGTCATTGGGTTGTTTCAGTATGTAGATGCACAGAATTTAGGCAAAAATAAAGTAGTTTTAGAACGGATACAACACTCAATATGAATTAAAAAGAACTTTAAAAATCACGATTTTGACACAAGATGGATGCCATATATCATTTTGAAGTGGGTCATGTGATCGTTTCATATCATGGACACGTGATCGCTTCATATAAGAGGTGTTATTATTATTTTAATTTTTATTTAAAAAACAGAATATATTTCGCTGAATTTTTTTTTATATATTTTATGGAACAATTTGAATATTGCCTAAAATTTTCGAAGTAATTTGTGAATTTTAAATCCGCTTAAAAAATGCTTGAAAAATTAGGTCCCATAGGGCTCAATGTATTCCATTTTTTCAACCCGGGTTCAATCCAAAACTAATTGGGTGATATTATTTATTTATATTCCCATAGGTCATATAGACCGTCTGAACAACATACTAAAATTTCATTTTGATTAAGTCATTTTTACGGCAGTTATCGTGCTAACGGACAGACAGACAGACAGACAGACAGACAGAATGAACAAAGTCATAAACACTTTTCAACTTTGTTGTAAAGTGTTAATAAAGTGACCTAAGCTTATAAGTCGATTCTGCTCTCAATTAATTGTGATCAATGAATCCCTTTATTTCATTCTTATTAACTTCTATGAACTTATTGTGTTCCCTCCATATTTTCTTTAAAAAAAAAAAGCTATGTTAACTGTTCTTATTTTATCGGTTCTTTCTTTTTCTTTTGACCCTTTTTATTAACACTTTACAACAAAGTTGAAAAGTGTTTATGACTTTGTTCATTCTGTCTGTCTGTCTGTCCGTTAGCACGATAACTGCCGTAAAAATGACTTAATCAAAATGAAATTTTAGTATGTTGTTCAGACGGTCTGTAGAATCTATGGGAATATAAATGAATAATATCACCCAATTAGTTTTGGATTGAACCCGGGTCGAAAAAATGAAATACATTGAGCCCTATGGGACCTAATTTTTCAAGCATTTTTTAAGCGGATTAAAAATTCACAAATTGCTTCGAAAATTTTAGGTAATATTCAAAAATTAATTATTATTATTTAATATTGTTCCATAAAATATATAAAAAAAATTCAGTGAAATATATTCAGTAGTTTTTTAAATAAAAATTAAAATAATAATTACACCTCTTATATGAAACGATCACGTGACCATGATATGAAACGATCACATGACCCACTTCAAAATGATATATGGCATCCATCTTGTTTCAAAATCGTGAATTTTTTAAGTTCTTTTTAATTCATATTGAGTGTTGTATCCGTCCTAAAACTACTTTATTTTTGCCTAAATTCTGTGCATCTACATACTGAAACAACGCAATGACAATATATTTCAGTTTAAATGCTCTTCCAAATTTGATTATTTCTACTATTAAGCCTATTTTTCACCTATGTAAAATGTAAACAGCAAAATATGTAGAATGAGTGTATTAGAATCGCTGTAATTCTTTAACACAAAATCATTTAGTCCATGGAGTCTGCTTAGCTGATATGAATGAAATATTCATTGATTTTAGAAAGAGAAGGACGATATTTTTCGATGAAGTTTTACGCATAGAGTTTACTTACTGCTCAATGCTCTTAATTTTTAAATAAAATAAATTATTATAGTATTGTGATGAATGACATGAATGGAGGAATTATTTATGAATGAAATGTTGCTTTTATAGAGAGAGCCAGGCGTGTTATTTTTTATGACGTCATTTGAATGGATTTCAGCTGTTTTCGATGAAGTTTTCAAATATAATAAATTATCGTAGTATTATGATAATTCTAAAATTATTACCGAGGAATGTATCACATTTTAGAGATGTTTAAACCAGGCAATTTATACTTTAATGCCGTCATTTGAATGAAGTTAATTTTTTTCGATGAAGGTTTAAGGTTTCAAATATAATAAATTAATGTAGTATTGTGATAAGTTTTAAAATATTACAGAGGAATGTATTGCATTTTAGACATGTTTAAATAAAATTGCAATGAAGTTGGAAAGTGTTTCATAATCAATGCTTTAAGCATGATTGATCTTTCTTGTTTGTATTTTTTCTAATTTTTCTTTTTAAAATTTTATTCTAAATTTCTGTTTTTGTTTTTTATGTACCTAATTTTTTTTTCTTTTCATATATTTTCTTTTTATGTATTTTCTAAATTTTGCTTTTAAAAAATTTTATTATTGTCTTTAATTTTAATCTATTTTTCATTATGTCATTATACCTCACTCTAAATTTCATTTTTCAGTGATCTTTTTATCTCTATTCGCAATAACCCTTTTCCCATTTTTGAAAAATGGACGTACTTGTCAAGTTCAAATATAATGTAAAAATGTCTGTTAATCACAATATTTTTCATCAATTGTTATCTTTTTAGTTTTAAATAAATGTTCGTTTGGCGGGATGGTAGACCTTGGGTGCCTCCTGAGTGCATGTGGTATCCTTTCCCGTGCAGCTAGCTACTCTAAACCCACTATGTGAGTCGCACTGTCTGGGGTCTTCAGACCTCCAACAGCTTTGCACTAACCTACAGGGTTGATTTGTTCGGGCGCCATTCCAAACACCCTTGCTTCCCCAACCGAGAATCAAACCCTGGATCTTCGAACTGGTCAGCTAACGATCTAACGTTGAGCTACTGGGATGACATTGCAATATCTTATTGTTTAAGTGGACTCTGCACAGTTATGTATGCATGTGTGTCTGAATGTGTGCCTCCCCGCGAGGATGTAGGCGTATTGTCTCGCAAACGAATGGAACGTTTTATAAGAAATTTGATGTGGTTATCCCAGTTAGTGAAAACAGGAACGCCATGCATTATAAACGCGGTCGAAAATAAACTTCCCCACATTTTTAATTATTCTTTGATAAAAATCAAGATAGTTAATGATGGTAATAAACAATAATTTGATCCGCAATTTATTACGAGAAAACGAATGATTGTATAAATTGATATTATTCTCTAAAAATGCTTATCAATTAAATGTAAATTTGAATCAGACGATTTTCGTTTATTTTTCTCTATGTACGTAATAAGCAAAATGAGAATAATTAATTTAATAAATGGACAGAAATACTATTTGGATTGATTTTATGGGTTGCTGCAATGGAACAAAATAGGATTATGGGAATTGGGTTGAATTTTTTTATGTCAATTTTATTTTTGCCAAAATAATTTCAAACGTTATATTTTTCAGATTGCGTTTAATTGATTGTCGAAACGCGATAAAAAATCTGATGTGAGCAGCACATGACTTTCCTTATATAATGCAATGAATTTACTACTTTTACAGTAAAAAAAAATATATTTTTATAGTAGATATTTATATTCTTTCCAAGATATTGAATTTTCGTCCATTAGTCGTTATTTTCATTGATTTAGCGTCATTTTTATCCATTTGGCGAGTTTTTCGTTAATTTAGCAACATTTAAAAAAGTCGCCAAGTTGGCGACATTCCACCAAATTCGTCGCCAAAATCTCGCCGAGCGTTATGGACGGATAAATAAGTTATTCTTACAGCAAATAAATGACTATTGGCGTTCAAATACAAAAGTATTACTCAAAGTATTTTTTTCATGAATGGAACAATCTAGATCCACGAGAATGTTGTCACCAAATTTATCGCATGGTATTACATATGAAAAGTGAACATATTTCTCAATAAGAAATATTTTTTTTTATTTTATATGACTTTTTAATAATTTTTTTGAAAAATGTGCAATATCTCGAGAACGGTTCATGTTAGCGTTCTAAACTGTATGTCAATCGTTTTCTAACGAAACATTACATAAGAAATGTCTATTTGCGTAACTTTATTAGAGGTTTTGATTTTTTGAATTGCGTGTAAAAACAATAGGCTTCCAGTGTTTACGGATTGTAATTTTTATACCAAATTTCGTTCGAATCGGTCCATTCGTTTGTCAGTTATCGTCTCCACAAACTCACTGACACACACACACACACTTTCACACAGACATCACTTCAAAAAGTTCGATTCGTGATTAGGGATGCTTGAAACGTGCTCTCCCGTCGAAAACTCGAATTCGAATTTTAGACCCCATCACAATACTTTCCTTATACATTATGTATATAAGGAAAGTAAAAATGATATAGGAATATTGCTAACTTTTCAGCAGCCCAATTTGTCATATGATGACTAAATTTTCTTTTTTTAACGAATGTTCTCAGAGGAAACCATAATTTCTTACTTTTTATCTTCGCATATACAGCTTTGCCATTGCTGCCATTATACTTTGCATATACAGCTAATTTTCTGTAGAAAACAGATATTTAACGCTTTCTAGCGTAGTTAAAAAGCACTTATGGCTTTGATCATTCTGTCTGTCTGTCCGTTCGCATAATAACTGCAGTAAAAATGACGTTATCAAAATAAAATTTTAGTTTGTTGTTGAGACGGTCTGTGGGACATATAGGAATATAAATGAATAATATCAACTGATTAGTTTCGGATTAAACTCGGATTTAAAAAATGAAATACATAAAACCCTATGGGGCCCAATTTTTCAAATATTTTTTAGGTGAATTTAAAATTCACGAATTGCTTTAAAAATTTTAAACAATATTCTAATTATCACATAAAATATATAAAAAAAAAATTTCAACAAAATATGTTGGGAAGTTTTTTAAATAGAAATTGAAATAATAATTACACCCATGATATATGAAGAAATCGTTACAAATGATCATTGCAAAATTATGATCATTGCAAATCATGATCATTGCATTATGATCATTGCAAAATAAAATATGGTTTCCATTTTTACCGTTGTAACCTTAGTTGTTTAAAGAACGTTTAAATTTATATTTAGTGTTGCATCCGTCATTTATATTGCATCCGTCATTTATTTGCGTATTATTTGTATATCTAAATTCTGTGCCAACGCAATTACAATATTTTTGATTTTAAAGGATCACTAAACTTTGAGTATTTCTACTACGAAGTCTAATTTTAACTCATGCAAAATGTAAACAAATCAAGTCGCATTTTTTATTTTCCCTGCAATACATTTAGATACATATCTGTTATCTAAATGATATGAATGAAATATTAATTGATTTTATATAGAGAGGCAGACGATTTATACTTCAAAGACGTCATTTGAATAAAGTTCATTTTGTGCAACTAGCATTGCCTCTTTCGATAAAGTTAAGTTTTCAAGTATAATAAGTTACTGTAGTAATGCGATAATTAAAAAAATATCAGCGCTGAATGTATCACATTTTAGAGATGTTTGGATAAAATTGCATGTCAGTTGGAAAATGTTTCATGATCAATGCTTTATGCATGATTGATTTTTCTTGTTTAATGTTTAATCTTAATTATTATGTTTTTATTTTTTCATAGCGCGAAGAATGTTGAAGACAATAAAAGATTAAGAAAAAATATGATTTAGAATGCTTTTAGAATTTACACATATTTCAAATTACGTATACACCTGCTAGTAATTTAACAAATGACATAACAAAATGGAATATGATTCTTTTCACGATGAGAAGAAATAAAAGTACACCCATCTCTAGAAACTGGCCATTTTATTCATATTTTGATTTGGCTGACTTGGAGAATCGCGGCAGACGATAAATCAGCGAGAGCGCGGGAAAGGAAAGAGAAAATCGTCTGCGGAGATGCGAGCCAGAGAGAAAAGGGAAGTGGGATATCTCGGGAGGGAAGCACGGCTGAGGGAATGGAAGATGCTCTGGTCACGAAATATGTAAACTCAGAGTTCCCATTCTCCTAATTTCTTTATCGTCTGAATTCGAAATCTTCTTCTTTTTTTCTCACAAACTTCGAGTAAGAGAAAAAGTTTTTATTTTTTTATTTTCCCTGCAATACATAGCTATGTATAGGGAAAGTATTGGAATTGTGTCGGAAATCGCAACTCGAGTTTTCGACGGATCTACACGTTTTGGGACCTCCAGAACATGAAAAAAACTATTTTTAGCGTGACGTCCGCGTATGTGTGTGTCTGACTGTGCAATATATGTATCTGCTCTAACTCAAAAACTAATAGATCAAATTTCATAAAATTTGGTATGTAAGTCACTTGTGGGTTACCCTGGTGATTAGATTTTGGTAAGATTCGAAAAAACAGAACCTGCCTTTTTTTTTTTGCGAAATTACCATCCAAAAATCATGAAAATCTAATATAAAAGACTAAGTGCGCTTAAATGTATCAATTAAATAATTGTTTTATAAGTAATTTTTGGCGATAAAAAGAATAAGGCCAACTCTATTACCCTAGAATTAACCGTTCTCGATCGAATTATTTGAGTTTATTCGCATTTTTGCTATGTCGGTTATGAGAATAAGTCCAGTTGCCAAATGAAAACGAAAGCTGAATTAAAAGTGTAAATTCAGTGTAATTTCAATTAATTATAGGGTGTTATTTAGTGCAAATAAACTCAATAATGAATTATTAATGAAATAAAGAGAACACACATTTGAGTCTTTAGGGAAAGTCATGTACTGCTTACATATTTTTTGTAAAGAAAGATGATGTATCCAACATATGGATTCACCTACAAGTTAACACATTTCGATATTAATTTATGTTATAAACATATATTTACTAGCAGATATACCCAGCGCTGCTCGTGAATATGTGCAAATTTTCAACAGCATTCTAAATAATATTCTACTGAAGTATTTAATGTAACTCCCCTGAAATGAAATATAAGAATTTCTGTTCTCGCTATACAAAATTACCTGCACATGCGGATAGAAGAATAAAACACCTTTATCTTATTTGTAGACAAATTTACAAACAGGGTTACCCGCAATGAAGTACAGAATAACCATGTCAAATTTGAAACAAAGAAAATAAATAAATAAGAAATATGTCAAAAAATGTGGATCTTCTATACGGAACAGAAAAACAAGCAAATAAACTTTTGTTTTATATATATTGATATATAAAATCTGATTTGGGCATGACAATACTTTCCCTACAGAAGTAAATTCATTGATTTATCCTTTGACGTCAGTTTAAAAGTTATCATGGTAAATAATAAATGACATGGTATGCGCTTGAAATTACGTTGAAATTGTACAATTTTAAAATCATTTCTGTCATTCAAAAGACATTTAATTTAGCCTACTTAAAATAAAAATGAAAATAATTAATTTCTAAATTACTTTTTAATCGTTTTATTTGTTCAACATATGTCCTGCAGACTATCAACCAAACAGACAGAAATCATTGATAAATAAAATAATTGATTTGTGCTTAAATCTCAAAGCACAAATCAAAGAACAGAGTAATTGAAAACGTAACAGGGCTGGGTCATCACGTCGTGATAATATAATGCCATGGCATTGCATTCTGGCATTCCAAATAAGTCACCATTTCAAATAAATCACCATTCCAAATAATTTCACCATTCCAAATATGTCACCATAACCACACCATTGCTCTCTAAATTAGAAGACTGCTGTATAGTATGGCTGATTTCGTAAATAAGTCACCATATAACGTCAAGAAATTAATCGAAAAATAAGCAGTTTTACTTCAAAGTGAGTGTCAGTGCATCAACACTGCCATATGACTGAATCTAAAAGGTTGAAACTTTGCACACTTATTGTATCGATTATAGAAGGAAACCTAACTGAGCGATTTATACACAGGGTTTTGTAGAAAATAGGAGAGGGTGAAAAGTCTTTCCAGACTCTTCTTAAGCTTCTCGGTGACTCAGAAGGCTGAAACCTTGCGTTATAACTGATCACGTGACAGAACCCAACTGAGTTAATTTCCAATTAAAACGACTATTTTTGGAGCTAAGCGCCATTCATTGTTAAACAAAATAAAACTTATTTAAAAAGTTGCAACTTAATTTTTTAAAAATGATAATTTTACTGTTTTTGACAGGTTTAAATAATAATATGCTTATATGAACATTCTGAAAGCTAGAAATTGCGCTCTCACTGCATTGCTTTTGTGGTAAGCTCTCTAAATTAGAAGACTGCTGTATAGTATGGCTGATTTCGTTGGTAACCATAGAGGTTCGTTGGTTCGTACATTGCAAGTTTCTTTACTGCTATTGCAGTTATCATTTATTCCGTGCTGAAGAGACAAAAGGGCACAACACCAACCTGTGGGTGCTGGTATGTACTGCAATTATTCCTAGTTGTCTATATAGGTAGTTTGACACAAGTTTGACTGAACAGGCGAGGTAGCCCAGTGGTTAGTGCGCGGGAATTGCACTCGGTAGGACCGGGTTCGATTCCCGCCACTGCCAAAACTGCCGCCGTGTTCAAGCGGAGTACGATCACATTAAACATGTGGATCCGCAAGTCCTTCCGAGAGGTTGGTTGTATTGGAAAGAGGGTACGGTCCCTGTGGATGCCTCCCCCACTGGGTTCCGATCTAAATTGGGTGGCACTTCTCGGTCGTCCAAACAGTTACCTTGCACCTTTCTGGTAGGTCAGAAGGTCTGGGTCTCAACAACAACAAGTTTGATTGCCGAGACAACCAAATTAGACGTTGATTTACGTGCAAGCTAATTCTGCAAATGTCCAAATTGGGTACTGAAATACACTATTTTAACCCATGTTATACACGGACCACTGATACTGACCCAACATGCACCTTGCATAACGGACCAGCATAAACATCGAATAATCCGTCATACTCCGCTTATAACGAAGTTCTCGTGCAGACTCGGGTTGCAATAGAGGCATTTAAAGCAAGGATCACTTTCTCTCCCACAAAAAGCCGCCAAGCATGGTTTTATACGGGCAGAGAGCGATGTTTGTGGAAAAGAACACGCAATGCCGTGCTTGAATATAATTTTAACTCACGGGTAGCATGTCTAACGGAACGCCAAGGCCACCTGCGAGTACAGTTTATATTGAAATGTGGCTTGATGGATCAATTGACTTTGTTCCTTTGTTGGTATTGTCGATAATTCTAATCCCTACCTGCTGATGGTAGAACTCATTTTAATTGGAGAAATGCCGAAGTTGAGAGAAGATAGTTTAGTCTAGACCCCTGAATCGGGTCCGGTACCCGTATTACTCGCGGATTATCCGCTTTGCTGGACGATTTTGGGTCAGGATTTTTAACATTGTATAACATAGTAGAAAAGTGTTTATGACTTTGTTCATTCTGTCTGTCTATCTGTCAGTACACACGATAATTGCCGTAAAAATGACTTTATCAAAATGAAATTTTAGTATGTTGTTGAAACGGTCTGTAAGGGCATATGGGAATGTAAATGAATAATATCATCCAATTAGTTTCGTATTGAACCGGGGTTGAAAAAGTGAAATGCATTCAACCCTATGGGATCTAATTTTTCAAACATTTGATAAGCGAAGTTAAAATTTACAAATTACTTCGAAAATTTTAGGAAACCTTCAAATTATAAGATATATAAAAAAATTTCAGCAAAATATGTTCGTTAGTTTTTTAAATAAAAATTAAATAATACTTGCACCCATATTATATGACGAGATTACGTGACCCAATTCAAAATAAAATATGCCATACATATTTTTTTCCCAGTGTAAAAATCGTGATTTTTAGCAAAATTTCACAAAATTGAATTTGATGTTGAGAAAAATAATTGTTGTTAACATAATTTTTGTACATAATTGTGTTAACATAATTTTTGTACATAATCGTGTTAATATCATTGTTGTTAACATAATTCTTCTAAATACAAATATCTATATTTATTTACCTTTTATTGAAGTTTTAAACCCCGGTTCTTAGAGTCTGGAAGAAGAGAAAATTTTGTTACAATATCATCATAATACAGTAAAATATCTTGTTCTATAGCTGAAACAGCTACAGATGAAAGTCTTTCTTGTCCCATTGTACTGCGAAAATAATTTTTCAGCCTGAGATACGAAAAAGACCTTTCACAACTGGCTGAGCTGATTGGCACAGTCAAAAACAATTTAACTAATAATGTTATGACAGGAAACACATTTTTTAAACTCCGCTCTTTAAAATAATTCAGACGACTTTTAAAATTGGGATGGTCTATGTTTACATTTTTCACCATTGAATAAAACAGTCGCTATTCACATAACAATTCCTTCTTCTGGAAGTTATATACCTTGCATATGGTTGAAACATTTTCTTTTTCGACATCTGATCCGGATAATACTGAACTAAGGGCAAATAAAACAGATACATTGTTCTCATTAAATCTTGTCTCGATTTCATTAGATACTGAATCTATAATTTTATATTGAATATTGATTCTGTGATATGATTTAACATCATCATGGGGATTTTTTTTCACCGCCTCCGAATTCGCTTAGAATTCTTTTACCCCTTTTCAGTTTTGATTCAGAATAAAAAAAAAATTCGGAAAGTTCTGTCACAAAACTCCACACTTGATTGAAATATGCATCAGTGCGAAAAGAACTAACAGTTTCGATATTAGCTTTAGCCAAAGCTTGCACAGTCTGAAAATTAAGATTGAATGACTGAAGATGTTTTGTGAGAGTATTGCATTGATCAAAAACACTGGGCAATACAAACAAAGTGAACAAAAATTCGAACGATGTCATGCATGTTAAAAGTGCTTCGGCTCTTCCACCATTGAGAGAATCGTTTTCAGATAATTCTTCCAATGTTAAAGTCAGCACTTCAAAATGCCAACGCGTTGGTCGAGCGATCAGGAGGCAGGCGTTTCCTTGTGATCGCTCGGTTGCCGGGTTTTGGGTTCGAGTCCCACCTGCGGGCATGGGTGTTGTGATGTTGAGGTTAAGTCAGTCTTCTGCCCTAGTGAAGCCGCGTTCAAAATGAAGCTGCATACAACCCTTCGCCATGGACCAGGGGGTCTTTGGATTTGGTGTAGGCTTTCCTGCACCATGGGGATTTGTAACAACAACCACCACTTCAAAATTATCAAGTAGTGTTTTTATGGCTTTAACTTTGGAAGACCAACCACCTCGTATCACTTAGTGATTTTAGAGTTGAAGAGCGTCCAGAAAAAGTATTAGTTGATGAGCGAATCTTTTCGTAAATAGCATGTCTTTTATAGGATGTTTCAATGAAAGAATATAATGCATTGAGCTGCTGAAATGCATTTCTAGCAGAAGGAATGGATGAGCATGCATAAACTACACATAAATTTAATCGGACACTTGACATTTTCAAGTGAAAAGGTTAACATCATCCCAATCTTTTCAAGTTGGAAAGGATTCGTTCCAGCCGGAAGAGAGAAGCTTTACTGTGAAGGTCGGCTCCTTTAAAGCTTCATATCGTGAGAAAACTAACCAGTGGACAGTCGATAAAAAAATCTGATGTGGGCAGCACATGACTTTCCCTGCAGACTTATACACGCATTCTCTTTATTTTAATTACATTTAATTCACTATTAATTCAATTTTCGTTCTCATTTGGTAACTGGACTCATTTTCAAAGGTGGCGTAGAGAAAAAAAAATACCTCGAGAACGGCTAGTCCTAGTGTAATGGGGTTGGTCTTATTCTTTTCTTCGTTGAAAATTACGTATAAAACAAGCATTTAATGGATATATTTCAGCATACGCAGTTTTTTAGTTTACATTTTGAAGATTTTTGCGGGCCATTTCGCAAAAAAAGGCAAGTTATTTTTTTCTGAATCATACCAAAATCTAATCAGCACCAGGGTGACCCACAAGAGACTTATCTACCAAATTTTGTGAAATTCGGTCCATTAGATTTTCAGCTAGAGTGGATACAAGCTTTTGCGGGCCATATCGCAAAAAAAAAGGCGGGTTCTTTTATCCCGAATCGTACCCAAGACTAATCAGCACCAGATTCGCTGACAAGTGACTTACCTACCAAATTTTATGAAATTCGGTCCATTAGTTTTTTAGTTAAAGTGGATACTAAATCTGAACAGACAGACACACACACAGACAGACAGACAGACACACACACACAGACGTCATTCTAAAAATAGTTTTTTCGTATTCTAGAGGTCTCGAAGCGTGTAGATCCGTCGAAAATTCGAGTTGCGATTTTCGACATGATTCCAATACTTTCCCTATACATTACCATGTATTGCAGGGAAAGTAGAAGAGAGAAGCCGATAAACGACGAGAAAAAATTTGGGGGTGCGCCCTTATTTGCCGCCCCTGTATCTATGTGATTGACGGTTGAGGAAATAGCCATTGGACACCGATAACACTGGACACCCCGTATATAAAAAATAATGCAATTACGACAAAGGGCGATAAAGGGACAAGGTAAGTTCTTTGAAATTACCGAAGCTTTGTTTCAAAATCAGGGTGGAAAATGTGAATATGAGGTTCCTTTCCAAGTTCCGGAAGCTCAGTTCCTACAGAGCTGGTGTCCAGATTCAGAGAGTAAAGGTTTGAGTCTTTCCCTGAGTGTAACTTCATATGCTTTCCGGTTGAAATTTTCGAGCAAAATTTCTGAACCCGTTCAATTCTTTGAAGACATACACTCATATATAGACGTAGAGGGGAAAAACGCGGACTGAATATGAATATCATTTGAATACGATTTATGTTCGCTGACCAAAACGGATAAATGTATCTCTGATAGTTGAGTTTTTATTTTCCCTGCAATGAATGGTAATGTATAGGGAAAGTATTGGAATCATGCCGAAAATCGCAACTCGAATTTTCGACGGATCTACACGTTTCGAGACCTCTAGAATACGAAAAAACCATTATTAGCATGACGTCTGTGTGTGTGTGTCTGTCTGTGCAGATTTTGTATCCACCCTAACTATAAAACTAATGGACCGAATTTCACAAAATTTGAAAGGTAAGTCACTTGTAGGCAAGTCTGGTGCTGATTAGTTTTGGGTACGATTTGGGATAAAAGATCCCGCCTATTTTTGCGAAATGGCCCGCAAAAGCTTGTATCCACTCTAAATAAAAAAACTAATATACCGAATTTCACAAAATTCGGCAGATGAGTCATTTGTGGGTCACCCTGGTGCTGATTAGATTTTTGTATGATTCGAGAAAAAATAACCTGCCTTTTTTTGCAAAATGGCCCTCAAAAATCGTCAAAATCTAAACTAAAGAACTAGTATGCTCAAATATATCCATTAAATGCTTATTTAATACGTAATTTTTAGCGATGAAAAGAATAAGACCAACCCCATTACATTAGGACTAGTCGTTCGAGATATTTTAGTTTTTCGTATTTTCTCTACGCCACCTTTGAAAATAAGTCCGGTTACCGAATGAAAACGAAAATTGAATTAAAAGTGAAATAAATTTAATTAAAATAAAGGGAACGTGGATATAAGTCTGCAGGGAAAGTCATGTGTTGCCCACATCAGATTTTTTATCCCACCCCAATACTTTACCCTTGCATCAGGGGTGATTCCTTTTTAAACTAAAATTTAAAATGTTCTCCAATGGACGATGATTCACGAACAAATTTTCACAGGATTTAAACGATTAAATTTTATATTAAACCAACAATTTTTAGCAGATTTAATTCGTGTATCCCGACTTATATTCACATGAGGAAGAAGCACCTTCCATTGGGCTAGGGCTAGGATTCCACTTTAGTCCCTTTGTTCCGCTGTTGACATCATTTCAATCTGGAATTGAAAAGATTTACTACCTGTACAAAAATATATTTCTAAAAAGATGGCATGTATCAGATAATAAACAGGGGAAAAACAATTTCGAACAACATCTGTAGAGACATCCCCCCCTCCCCTTCGTAATGGCCATGTTCTACAATATACCATGATATTTTCCAACTGCTTTCATTAAACACTTCACAAAACATTCCATTATACCGCCAAGCCATTTCAAAAAACAAAAAAAAAATAATGGAACTTATATTTTCCAGACAGAACGCATAACGGCACTTAATCATAACGAGTCCCATTCGCTACAAGTCCGAAGAATTGGTTACTTCAACACAACATTAAAAAAAAAGCCTTGATATCCTAACCTTAATCTTAGTCCACGTGAAAAAAAAAAAAATCGCGGAACACGCCTTAAAGGGTTAAATAGAACGTTTCCGCGAAGAAAACGCGCGAAAATGACAATTTCTTGAAATGAAAAATCATTAGTTTTTGTTTCGAAGATGAAAAGCTGTTGTATTTTCGTTTTACTTCGCGAAAGCGTTACGTGGGAGTCATTTTCAAGTTACGCAATAATTAACTGACTGTTTTTTATTACAGCTTTTAGCACGGATGGTAATGGTCTCAGACTGAAAAGATGAAGAAAGCGTTTTTACTAGTTTTAAGTTGTAAGTAATAGAAAAAACAGAAGTAGTCGAGATAAGTCATTATTATTTATTCTTTTAAAAGAGGTCGTTGTGAATGATAATTGTGTTTCGTAGAGTTAAGTACAGTAAAAGCAGGTTTTAACGAAATCAAAGGTGCCTCAAAATTCCATCGTTATACGGCATTTACCTAATCTATATAGTTGCAAAGAACCTTACTGTCCCAACCGGGAATCGAACCCAGGATCTTCGAACCGACCAGCCGACGCTCTACCGTTGAGCTACTGGGACGAAATTGCAAGCTCTTATTTTCAAAGTGGATGCTGTATTTTTCACTCTCTAATGTCAGATTGGTGTGCAAGTGTCAATTTGACTGACCACCCCTGCTATTTACCCCTCAGTTTAGCCTTCTCATGCTATTATTTTACTTTCCCTGCAATACATGGTAATGTATAGGGAAAGTATTGGAATCAAGCCGAAAATCGCAACTCGAGTTTTTGACGGATCAACACGTTTCGAGACCTCTAGAATACGAAAAAGCTATTTTTAGCGTGACGCCTGTGTGTGTGTCTGTCTGTCTGTCTGTCGGTGCAAATTTTATATCCACTCTAACTAAAAAACTAATGGACCGAATTTCTTAAAATTTGGTAGGTAAGTCACTTGTGGGCGAATCTGGTGCTGATTAGGTTTGGGTACGATTCGGGATAAAAGAACCCGCATTCCATTGCGAAAAGGCCAGCAAAAGCTTGTATCCCTTCTAGCTGAAAAACCAATGGACCGAATTTCACAAAATTCGATAGATAAGTCACTTGTGGGACGGACACCTTGGTGCTGATTAGATTTTGGTACGATTCGGAAAAATAACCTGTCTTGTTTTGCAAAATGGCCCGCAAAAATCTAAAATAAAAAAACTACGTATGCTCAAATATGTCCATTAAATGCTTGTTTAATACTAAATTTTAACGAAGAAAAGAATAAAACCAACCCCATTACACTATATCTAGCCGTTCTCGAGATATTAGTTTTTTCGTATTTTCTCTAAGCCACCTTTGAAAATAAGTCCAGTTATCAAATGAGAACGAAAATTGAATTAAAAGTCAATTAAATTTAATTAAAATAAAGAGAAAGTGAATATAAGTCTGCATGGAAAGTCATGTGCTGCCCACATCAGATTTTTATCTTCCGGATTTGCTTTCCTCGTGATCGTTATCCTCTCAATTTGAAATCGGCGCTCAATATTATAGAGTCCACTGAATCCATGCTATTCGTATTAGGATCACTTTCAGACCTCCGACATCTTTGACACTAACCTACAGAGTTGATTTATTCAGGCACCATTGTAAAGAACCTTGCTGTCCCAACCGGGAATCAAACCCTGAATCTCCGAACTGGCCAGCCGACGCTCTACCTTCAAATTTATAATTTTTTGTTTCCTAGCATTTTATTAATAATATTTCCCGACTGTTCAATAGTTCATGTTGTGGTTAATCTCATATACGTTTTCATGAATTTGCATTTACATCCTTTCTCCAGAAGATATCGTGACAAGGATTGCCAAATATATGCGAAACAATGCTAGTTACACAAAATGAATTTTATCCAAATGACGTTATTGAAATGTAAATCGTCTGCATCTCTATACAAAATCAATGAATATTTAATCCTTATCACTTAAATTCCAGACTCCAGAGCCAAATAATTTTGCATGAAAAAATTCAGAAATTCATATACAACTCACCTTACAATCGCTTGATTTGTTTACATTCTGTATGCTATAGTTTAGCGTTAAAATTGGGCTTCGTTGTAGGAATAAAGAAAGTATAGTGGTCATTTAAAATAAAAAATATTGTAATTGTGTTGGCACAAATTTTAGATACAGAGGTAATATACAAAAATAAAGCGGTTTTATGACGGAAGCAACACTAAATATAAAATTAAACGATCTTTTAACATCTACGCTATATACAGCCAAAAAGAATGATCTTTTATTTTGCAATAAGTCACGTGATCTCTTCATATAGTATGGGTGTAATTGCCTTTTAAATTTTTATTTATAAAACTATCCAATATACTTAACTGAAATTTTTCTTACACATTTTATGTGATAATTTGAATATATCCTAAAATTTTCGAAGCCGTTTGTGAATTTTAACTTCGCCTAGAACATGTTTGAATAATTAAATCCCATAGGATTCAATGTATTGCATTTCTTCAACCGGGACCCGGGTGAAATATGAAACTATTTGTGTAATGTTATTCATTTTCGTTTCCAGACATTCCACTGACCGTCTCAACAGCGTACTAAAATTCCAATTCGATAAAGTCATTTTTATGGCGGTTATCGTGCGAACGGACAAACAGACAGACAGGAGGACCAACGTCATATAAACATTTTTCAACTATGTTGGAAAGTGTTAAAAATCTGATGTGGGCAGCACATGACTTTCCTTATATAATTCAATGAATTTACTACTTTTACAGCAAAAAAATAGGTTCTTCTTATAGCAGATACTTATATTCTTTCCAAGATATTGAATTTTCGTCAATAAGTCGTCATTTTCATTGATTTAGCGTCATTTTTATCCATTTGGCGAAATTTTCGTTAATTTGGCGACATTTAAAAAAGTCGCCAAGCTGGCGACATTCCGCCAAAATCTCGTCATGTGTTATGATCGGAGACATAAGTTATTCTTATAGCAGATAAATGACTATTGACGTTCAAATGCAAAAGTATTACTCAAAGTATCTTTTCTCATGAATGGAACGAGCTAGATCCACGAGAATGATGTCACCCAATTTATCGCATGATATTACATATGAAAAGTGAACATGTTTCTCAATAGTTAATATATTTTGTAATTTATGGGATTTTTTGATATATTTTTTTGAAAAATGTGCAATATCTCAAGAATGGTTCATGTTAGCGTTCTAAAATTTATGTCAATCGTTTTCTAAGGAAAAATTAGATAAGAAATGTCTATTTGCGTAACTTTATTAGAGGTTTTGATATTTTGACGATTTTTTCAAAATTTCACTCGAAAATTTAGGGGGGTTCTGAACATTCGATTGCGTTTAAAAACAATAGACTTCCAGTGTTTACGGATTGTAATTTATGCACCAAATTTCATTCGAATCGTTCCATTCGTTCGTGAGATATCGCGACTTACCGACTCACTGACCACAGACTCACTGACACACACACGCACATACTTTCACACACACACACACACACGCACACAGACATCATCTCAAATATGTTTGATTCGTGATCAGGGATTCTTGAAACGTGCTCTCCCGTCGAAAACTCGAATTCGAATTTTTGACCCCGTCACAATAATTTCCTTATACATTATGCATATAAGGAAAGTAAAAATGTGTAATTAAATTGTTTGAAGTATAATTCGATTTTGCTTCATTAAAATGTAAACACGTGATCCAGCTGACAATCGATAGAAAGAAAATGTGTAAAAATAATAAAATAAGTATTCAGGTAATACTAAATAACTTTACAAAAATATAACAGGAGCATAGAGATTACAAATTGAGAGGATAACGACCACACAGGATATTAACCTGGGTAAAAGTAGTAGCAGGAGGCTAACCTGAGGTAAAAATAGGAGGTGGTGAGGCAGATTGTCAGTTGCCTGCCAATCTGACATTAGAGGATGGAGAATGCAGAGTCCGCTTCGACGATAAGAGTTTGCCAATCTGTCCCAGTAGCTCAACGGTAGAGCGTCGTCTGGCCAGTTCGAAGTTCCAGGGTTCGATTCCCGGTTGGGGCAGCAAGGTTCTTTACAACATTCAAAGCGCCAACGGCCCTACCTTGCTGATAACACCGGTTCTCGTTAGATCACCGAAGGCAAGCAGCATCGGGCGCGGTTAGTACTTGGGTAGGTGACCACCTGGGAACACCGCGTGCTGTTGGCACATTTCGGACGCGGTAGCCCGGTGGTTTGCGCGCTGGATTTGCACGCTGCCACAACTGCAGCCGTGTTCATGCGGAGTACGATCACGTTAAACGATCACGTCCGTAAGTCCTTCCGAGAGGTTGGTGGTAGGGGAAGGAGAGTACGGTCCCTGTAAATGCCTCCCCCACTGGGTTCCGGTCTAAATTGGATGGCACTTCCCGCCCGTCCAAACTGTTACCTTACACCTTTCTGGTAGGTCGGACGGTCTGGGTCTCAACAACAACAACATTCAAAGCATCATGTCAATGCAAAAGTCGGACGCTCAGGAGTAGTTCTTCGTTAATACATGCAGTATAGTACAGCTATGCTCTTATAATTTTTTCATCGCATTCAATTCCTAAGTTGCCCCCCCCCCCCTCCCTTATCTAGTGCTAGGCTGGGAAAGACGTAGCTACAGTTGTTCATATCTCTTTTGTCACGGTGTGATTCCTTTCTGTATCTAACGCTATATACATACGGTGAGTGACGTTCTTTGTTTTAAAGGACTGTCCATACGTTCTTTGTTTCAAAGGACTGTCCATACGTTCTTTGTTTTAAAGGACTGTCCTTTTTAAGGTAACTGATGTCCTTCTGATTTATTAATTTTTTTTTCAAAACTTGAATTTGTCCTTCATTTTCGTGAAGAATTGATCAAATGCTCCTACTGAGAGAATATTTTCAACCATAAATAACTTTTGGATAAGTGAAAAATTTCAACTTAAAGTTAGAACTCTGGATACTTGCATTTACACAAAATACAACTATGAGGTGAATTGTTTGCAATGTTATGATTTTCTGAAATCTGATCACGTTCTCTTAAAAAAAGAAACCATTCATCTGAGAAGTATTAAATGTATGCATTATTAATGTTTATCATTTGAATGCCAATTAATTGCAATTCATTACTGTAATTAAAGATACGTGTTTATTAATTATATAATTTGATTTATTTATTGTTAATTATATTTTCCAATATATTTTATATTATTCCGAACTTATTTCTAATTATTAGTTGCATTAGTTTATTAGTTTCATTAGTTTAAAAGAAAATCCGCCACTTCACTTATCAAAAGAATCTGAGTCCCTGGGATATTCAGCTGGGGGTATGAAGCTTATAAGTTTCATTAGTTTAAAAGAAAATCCGGCACTTCACTTATCAAAAGCATCTGAGTCTCTGGGATATTTAGCTGGGGGTATGAAGCTCAAGTTTCATTACTTTCAAAGAAAATTCGCCACTTCACTTACCAAAAGAGTCTGGGTCTCTGAGATATTTAGCTGGGGGTATGAAGCTTAAATTTCATTAGTTTCAAAGAAAATGCGCTACCTCACTTATCTGCAGGTGAAAGATATTATCAATTACTGGAAAAAGATCAAACTATAGCAATTGCTCAAATTAGTTATGGCAGAAAAAATAGCCAAATCGCAACTGTTCTCTGAATCACCCAAAATTATGTTGCCATAGCAAGAACGTCTTCTCGATTATTCCATAACAGGACGTAACAGGTTGAAGCGCCGCAAAAATAGGGGATGACAATTTGGGATGGGGCAAAATACCTCAAAATCGGAGTCCCGTGTCAAGACAAGCCGATAAAACTGGACTTTGGGCGTGATAACTAGCCAACCAAGACCGTAAAAGACGCTGGTCAACATGTCGTAAACTTCCACTGCACGTGCTCTCACCAAGAACCAGAACTATCTCTAGATCTATCGGAAGTTTCTTTCAGATCGAAAAATTGGGAACGCCGTGATGCAACACTACTGGAAAACAAAGGACAGAAAAAGAAACAAACAAAAAATCGCCTCCCAAAATTACAGAAAAAAGGAATAATAAAAAGAATATTTTCACTCCGTGTGACACACTTTGAATAACATAATTCCAAATTGCCCTTCCCCACTGATTCTAAACAATGACCGAAATTCCATTCGTCCAATTTTTGCAGTCAAAGAATAGTAATCGCTGCCCCTGGTCATAAGTGAAGGGGGAGAGCAAGGTGAATAGCCCCTGTCCAGTTGGGTAGCCAATGACCAGAGAAGAACAATAGGCTGATCCCGAGGGTGACGCTGGAAAATTATTATTGAAGGATCAGCTAGCTCCACGGTTATTATGGGTTGGCGAAGTTATGAAATTGGCGACGTGTGGGAGTCGAAAACCGCCAACGATTTTAGAGAATACGAGAATTTTGGTCTGTCATAAATAAGTAATATAAGAGAATAACTTTACAATACATACTTCACACTTGATCTATACGTTTCTAAACCATAAGTGCGTCAAAGTTTGTAATTGTTGAACACTCTTTGAACTCTAATCCTGTTTTTAATTTTTCGAAAATTAAAATCATTTTTATTTCTGATTCTATTTTTGATTTTGGCTTTCTTGAAAGTTTTTCAATTGTTTCTCAATTCAACTCCCTTATTAATGATAACTGACCTTTCTTCCCTTCTGCTTCAAAATCTCTGGTTTAATTTTTGATTTCGTTTGCTTTGTTCTTCTAATTTTGACATCTTTCATCATTTCCCTAAACTTTTGTTTTTCCTTAAAGTATATGTTGACGATGTTAGCTCCTTTAGCTTCCAAAACCAATTTCAGTTCTACTTATTTTTCGTATTTGTTCAGAATCTGTTACTTTTACCTCTGATTTAGTCGACTTTTGTAGCCTGGGAAACCGGTTAAATGTTATTTTTGATTTAATAGTGCTCTTAAGTTCGTAGTTTTATTCATCGAACAAATGCTTTAATTACTTTGTTAGCAGAGCCTACTGAGCTTTTCCGGCGCCCAAGTAAGCATTCGGGGTCCCTTACTCATAGTAGAGGATTAAATACTTGCGACGCTTCAACACGCAATTGAAATAAAACATAGGTGTGGAATTAAAAAAAATTTCAAATAAAGATGTGGAATTATTAGGATTTTTCCTTTTATATTACTAGTGCATTTGAATTAGTAAAAATAACACTTTTAATAATTTTGTTTATAAATTTACATATAAATTTACATATAAATTTACATTCTGTATAAATTCTGAAATTATCCACAGTTAAATATTGTTTAAATTTCACGCAATCGTTTCATCTTCATTACTTAAAAACAGAAGTTATAGATTAAAGACTAACTTTTTTTTTATAAAAATAAATAGACAGTTTAGTTTGCTCTTTGTCACATAAGTCTGCTTGTTGAGGCCCCTTTGTATGGGAGCCTATGCTTAGTAAGTCCCTCCCTTAATAAGACCCTGTTTGTTGGGCGTTTACTTTCCTCTTTGATAATTTACTGTTATTTCATTGGGTTCTACCTCTTATTCCTTCTTCCTTGGTTTGTCACCTTTTTTCTTCTTTTGTCGTTAGCAAACTCGTTTCCCTTCTTCAGACACTTTACTATTCTTATATCAGTCACCAATCTAGCTCTCACGCAAGGTTGTGCTTTTTGTGTGTCCTGATGAATAACGTTGTTTTTTGCTTTCGAAACTAGTCCACACTATTCATTTTGTACAGCATGCTGCTTATTTTAGTTTTTTTACTTTAGCAGCAGTTTGAGCTGAACGTATAAAATAAGAAAATTTGCAGAATATGATAAAAAAATTAAGATAAAATAAGAAATTTAAAAATTGCTACCTTGTGAAATAAGATAAAAATGCTACCAATTGAAGAAGTCGTTGTCAATACAGATGCGAGCTGTAACAAAAATAGAATGATTTTACTACAATTTTTAAGAATGAATTAGAAGAGGAGAAAAAAGTTATAGTAAATACCACTACGAAGGACTTCTAAAAATACTTAAAATCAAGATAAAAGTTATTTTGAAATGTACAGAATACGTTACCATTACTTTATTAGTAACTGAAGGTGCTGTTACAGTTGCTTATGAAAAATGGAGTAACAGATGTTACTGTTACAAGCTACCATTACATTTTCGATAAGTTACTTGATAAGTAACTCAAGTTACTTTGTAAGTAATATTTTGAATAAGCAATGATAACATAAATTTTTTAGGTCTTATTGGATTAAAGAGCATCTTGAATTGAGTCAAATAACTGTTAAACTTGTGTTGCCATTCAGCGGTTTGATATGTCAAATATAGTCTGCAGTTAATTAAAATGATTTTAAAATAATTAAATAAGATATCACGTGTCATATGTGAAAAAGCTTATAATGCATCCTGCAAAGAATACACCTTTATCAGACGATTTTAGTGCACTTTTCAATTTGTTCTATATTTTATCATTTCATTATTATATTATGAGGATTTATTAAATTTCTATGATTCAAAAATTTTTGAGCGTGATTGTTGCAGTTTGTTCTCAAAACTGGCAGTCTATTTTTTCTAAAAGGTATTGTCTTATTATAGGAAGATAAGTATTGCTGTCAAACGTATGTGAAATAAAAGATTTAATCGCTAAAATTTTATATTTTGCCTCGTCTTACCGTATTTGTAAAGAACAAACAGACTTTTTGAATAAAAGAAATGAAAACAAAAGCAAAAAAACAATTTTGGTTTTTCATATTTAGATATTTTAATCAAATTTCATAAACAAACAAAATGGTAAATGCGAGTTACATACACTCGACACGTCCATGCATTAATCTCCATCTAAAATTTAATTTAAACTAATATAAAATCAAATAAACTAAAAAAATGAGAAAATAAAATTAAGAAGTTGGTAAATGTAAAAAATATATGTAGTTAAAAAAAGTAACAAGCATTGAAATATATATAGTTAGAAAACTAACGATTAATAAAATAGCATTGGTATTTAATCAAAATCCTAACCATGCGAAATATGGCAAATTAGTTATCGTTGAAACGCAAAACTATTACAATCTTTTCTCGTGAATGGATATAAGGATCGTGTTGAACTTGCCTATGTAACAGTAACTTATTAACAATACTTTTTTAATTTTATATAACTGTTTTGATAAATTTATTCGAAACAGCGGATTTAATCTACAGACAACAGTTCCTGACCCAGTTCTAAATAGCGTCTTTCGAGTTTTATTATATGATACGTATAAAATGGCTGTTAATTTAACATGATTGACTGTCTTGATTTGGTCATGATGTTTTTTTTTTCAAAAAAATCACTCAAAATAATTTTGGGAGCTTCAGAATGTTCGATTTCGTCTATAATCAATGGGGTTCCATCCAGTTTTCACAGATTGTGATAATTGTACCAAATCTTATTTGACTTGTTCTCTTAATTCTTGAGATAGTATGTTCAATGACTTACACTTACACATACCTACTGACACACCTACTGTAAAAGTCATTGCTGCCAATCGAAGCCTGTGGATCTTCGAACTGACCCCGACAATCTACCGTTGAGGCTCGTATCGTCAAAGTGGACTCTGGAATACATACACACATACAACCGAAAAGGAGATCCTTTATATATATTCTTTATGTATTGTATTAGGATATATAGCATGTGTCGGGGTTTTTTTAGCATTTATGATATTCTAAAACATTTCTAAATTATTCAAAACATTCTAAATTCCTGAAAATATTCCAAATGTTCCTAAACTTGCAAAGTTCATCTAAAATCTGAAAATGTTCTAAAAACCTAAAAACTTTCTGAAATAAACCAAAGATACACTGAATTCTTAAATAAACTGACAGAGGACCTATTGACCAGTTTCCCTACGTGTACAAATATGTACTCCTGTAAAATATTAACAAGAAAGATCAATCATGCTTAAAGCATTGGTTATGAAACAGTTTCCAACTTCAATGCAATTTTATTTAAACAAGTCTAAAATGCAATTCATTCCTCGGTAATATTTTGAAACTTATCACAATACTGCATTAATTTATTATATTTGAAAACTTAAACCTTCATCGAAAAAAATGAACTTCATTCAAATGACGGCATTAAAGTATAAATTGCCTGGTTTAAACATCTCTAAAATGTTATACATTCCTCGGTAATAGTTTTAGAATTATCATAATACTACGATAATTTATTATATTTGAAAACTTCATCGAAAACAACTGAAATTAATTCAAATGACGTCATAGAAAAAATAACACGCCTGGATCTCTCTATAAAAACAGGATTTCATTCATAACTTTCTCCCATTCATCACAATACTATAATAATTTATTTTATTTAAACATTTTATTTAAGACCATGGAGCTACAAAAAATTAAACTCTATGCTTGAAACTTCATCGAAAAAAATCGTCCTTCTCTTTATGAAATCAATTAATATTTCATTCATATCAGCCATGCAGACTCCATGGACTAAATTATTTTGTGTTAAAAAAATACAGGAATTCTAATACAACTCATTCTATATATTTTGCTGTTTACATTTTACATAGGTGAAAAATAGGCTTAGTTGTAGAAATAATCAAATTTAGATGAGCATTTAAACTCAAATATATTGTCATTGCGTTGATTCAGTATGTAGATGCACAGAATTTAAGCAAAAATAAAGTAGTTTTAGAACGGATACAACACTCAATATTAATTAAAAAGAACTTAAAAAAATCACGATTTTGAAACAAGATGGATGCCATATATCATTTTGAAGTGGGTCATGTGATCGTTTCATATCATGGTCACGTGATCGTTTCATATAAGAGGTGCAATTATTATTTTAATTTTTATTTAAAAAACTACTGAATATATTTCGCTGAATTTTTTTTTTTTATATTTTATGGAACAATTTGAATATTACCTAAAATTTTCGAAGCAATTTGTGAATTTTAAATCCGCTTAAAAAATGTTTGAAAAATTAGGTCCCATAGGGCTCAATGTATTTCATTTTTTCGACCCGGGTTCAATCCAAAACTAATTGGGTGATATTATTGATTTATATTCCCATAGGTTCTACAGACCGTCTGAACAACATACTAAAATTTCATTTTGATTAAGTCATTTTTACGGCAGTTATCGTGCTAACGGACAGTCGGACAGACAGACAGAATGAAAAAAGTCATAAACACTTTTCAACTTTGTTGTAAAGTGTTAAAAACGGCACTTTCCTAAAAATAAAAACATTAAAATAAAAGAGAGAACACAGAATTTAGGTTTTCAAAAATCTAACGTTTATTAAAATTTCATTTTTAAAGAATTTTCAAAACATTTTACATCTCATTAAGTAGGCAAATCAAATTAAACATCTTAAATAATTTAAATAAATCGAATTTATACAAAGGCCGGTCGCTTAGTGGTTAGTACAAACGTTAGAATATTAAATTTTAAAGTTAACAATAATTATACAATTATTTGTCAAAACTAGAATTTGGAATAAAAAGAACATAAGTTAGCCCAAAGGGAATTTCAACAAAATTTAAAGATAACCACAGGTTCAGGCGACCTAAAATATATACAGGTTCAGGCGACCTAAAATATATCTAAGGGGTCTTATTTTATGCCAACTCAATCAAACTTTAAAATAGACTAAACTGACAGAAACAATTAAAAATTAGAATTTAAAAGATATCACCCGGATGTAGAGCCGTCATGGAACATGCTGGATGCATCAGATCCCAACAGATGAGACCGAAGATGGAGGCAAAAAGACCAATCGCTAAAACACGAGGAAAACCGTCCATTCCAGTCCAAAAGAAAGACTGCTCACACGTCAGCAAGCTCCTCAACGTCGTAAAATTTGATTAGTACAAATTTCAATTAACGATTTCTTCATCGGAAACATTGGACACTTCTTTACTCATCAGTACTTAACGCCGAGCATATAGTCCATTAATCACATATGGAAATGCCGACTCAATACTTCATTTAAAGAATGCACACGGATAACGATAAACAACAGCTTAATTGGCGTCATCATAGCAATTCTCAAATCTACAGGGCAGGCGAGAACTTGTAGACTAAACAACGCCTTCCTTCACAGACCGCTCGTTAGAAGCACTTGGAAGACAAAACATTGTCCAACCACGCTATTAATCAATTTAAATGATGAAGACTTCTCGGAATGTGAATAAATAACATTATTTAGAACATTGTTGAAAGTAACCAAGTGCAGATATTCACACGTTTAGCAACAGAGATGAGGAAATAAGATATTTCGTTCCAATGCGATAGAATGCATAAAAACGCCGAAGCGCTAAAAACAACTTTGTAGATCACATCTTGAGTTCTAGTTCAGAAGGAAGAGAGAAGAGATCGAAAAAGTGCGCGATTTTACTTATATACTGCGAAACATCGCTGCCACAGATTGTAAACAAAATTATCGATGAACGATAAAATAATTAATGACAGACGATTTTAAAATTACGGTCAACCAATTAAAAACTCGAAATTTTAAAGAAGAGAATTGGAATTTTAAAGCAGACGAAAATTAAAAGGAAATGAAGTGAAACGATTTGGAATATACGAATTCGGCAACAATTTAAATATGAACGATTCTGAAATATTTAAAAAGCTGAAAATAGAATAAAACTGAAAAATTGCAATGAATTAGCGAATTTTTAACCGAGAGCAATAAATTTGGAATCAAATTAAAGGGAATAAAAAGGGCAATAAATGGAATTCCAAATTAGCCAATTTAAATAAATTTAAATTGCTAAAACCTAAAAAGAACGAACTTTCGCCGTTTTTAACACAAAACCTATGGAAAAGAACCTATTTGGAACAGAATATCAAAAACCTAAACAATTGGAAAATGGAGAGTTACTATGTAAATAATACCTTAAAAGAGTATAACTATGTAAATAAGACCCCTGAACACATTTAAATTAAAAACAAAATTTCTAAAATTATTAAATATCCAAAAGTAATAACCCAACACATGACTCTTAAAATAACATGATTTTTCCAACATTTGCCATTTAATATATTTCTAAATGTATTGTGAGATGTGTACACATTTAAAATATATAATTATTGATCAATTAGAAATTTGTTTTATTTGAAACATATTATGCTCTCGTCAGAAATTGTGCCCCCTACTCCCCCCGAGTATTTTTCTAAGTGTCTGCATACACACACATATACTTGAGGGAGCAGTATTGCGTCACTCATCGCTACGAAAAACTCGCCGGCTATTCCCTTGTCCCAGGAGGATCATTTTGGGCCAGAAAACCTGTAAATGCGTCGAAAGCTCAAATTGGAATTTTCGACTGTCCCCACCTTCCTTCCTCTTAATAATACAAGCGGTCTAAAGTAGATTGACAACCACCAGTGGCGTAACCGGAAATGTTTCAAAAGGGGTGAAAATAATGAATCAATATTATTAATTAAGTTTAATAATATTGAATTAGTGGTAATAAACGAGCAGTCTTACAGAGCGCGAAATATCCCCACCTGTCGACTACTAGGTTCTCACTGTTTCAACAACCGATTTTTTCTGCCAATTCTCTCATAAAGTTACATTTGTGGCAACCCAGGTTCTCGTGTTTACATCGCAGCATCGGAGTCTTGAGAGAAAGAGGTTGGCGCAGCGGAGCGTTGCAGATCAGGGGTGCGTAATTGGGGGTCCGGTCGGTTTCGCTTTGCTGCGTCCGAAACGTCCTCGTCGGACAAGCGATGTCATCAGCGGGGTTATGTGCGGTTACTGAATGTCGAAGAGTGTATGTTTATCAAATTAAGCCTTAAGGTGGAGGTCCGAAATTTTAGAGAATCCCAGTCAAGCAAAAAAAGGTCTTAAACGACCTTCACCACCCGTGGACCACGGTTTCGTAGTCATTGCTGCTCACCAGCAGAGGTGAGATAACCAACGAGTACAAAACGGAGCCGGAATTTAGAATTTTATTGGTGGTAGTTTACTGGTTGTCAAGAAGAGTCTTGGACCAGGTCAATAACTCGAGAAGTATTAAGGTTACGGTATAATTTTTACGCAGATGTATAGGAAACCATCATGTCACTACACGAGGGGAGAACTTTGGACTGTTTCCCTTTTATAGGGTGTATCTTGCTTTCTGTTAGAGATAGGGAAAGTCTACAGTCTTGTCACCGGGGGGGGGGGGGGAGAGCCCAGTGGTTAACGCGCGAGGATCGCACTCGGATAATTCGAGTTCGATTCCTGGCTCTTCCCAAACTGTCCCCGTGTGCACGCGGAGTAAGGGCACGTTAAATATGTGGGTCCGTATGTCCTTCCGAGAGGGTGGTGGTAGGGGAAGGAGGGTACCATTAGATTCTGAACCCGTCCTATTCGGACATACGAGGCCCTCCCGACAATCCGCCATCACGACTACTAGACACAAGGCACCCTACATCATTCGCGCCAATGTCAAACGACGAGCCAATCCAAATCGTTATAAACATATACACCATCAAGGTGAAGCTGCCTTAAGCAGCGAAAGCTAAATCAGCCAAAAGTGCTACCACATAAAATTTAGAACAATTTGGACAGGGACTATTCTTTGACTGATCCTTACTTGGGTCACAAAGACCTTTATTATAATGAAACCTTTATTACAAAATACAAATCAAACTTTGTCTGTAAATTAAAAGTCCATTCCTTCGAAAATTAAAAGTCCATTCCTTTAAAAAATAGGTATCGTGGCTCCAAATGATTACAATTATAGCGTGTTACCCTTCACGTTAAAGGGCTTGACAAAATATTTCAATTGATACCATACTTGACAATTTACCACCCGGCAGGGGACTTGCCCCCCGGGGGGCTGATGTCGTCACGGACAAAAAATGTATCCAATGAACGAAACTTTTAGGTCTCGCGATCATTGAGTCATAAATAAACCCTTTTATTCATGATTATGTCAAATTTTGTCCTATGTTAAAAAAATATATAATATCAAATACATTCTAAAGTTTTCGCTCGAATTTAAAAAAAATTTATCCAGTTTTAGATTCTTTGATAGCAAAACCGGATATGAAGTTTCGTGAAAATACAATAATATTTGTGGCCGCTATCGGGTGTGCACAAGAAATCGACCTCAGACATACAGACAGACGGACATCCCTCCAAAATTGGCTAAAACGTTTTTAGGAAGTCGTAAAACATATATTGGCATTAAAATCTCGAATTCAAAAATGTTCGCGAAAGCATTTTCTGTATTCCATATTAAATAATATGAGAAAGTAAACATCGAGTATTTAGAAAACGCGACTGAAAAAAAAACTAACTTTGTTACACACAAAATTCACATTTAGCAGCGATGCATATTTTCACACGTGTGATACTAATAAAATTGTCTCTTTTAAAATCGTTATTTACAGAGTTATTTTGAAGCTTTCGCTGTGAAACAAAAATGCTTAGTTCTAATTTTGCCACGCCTACAACTTTGTAATTGACTTTCCCCCTTATGTATAACAAGAAGCTAAATAGCCTCCATTGCTCTCTAAATAAAGGAATAAGTCCCCCGAAAGTTTCATCATAGTGTAGCGCCATAGGACTTTCCTATATAATTGCATAAAATGTATATGATAACACTAATATTAATTAGTGTTATCATAAAATGTATATGATAACACTAATATTAATTAGTGTTATCATAAAATGTATATGATAACACTAATATTTCTCGAGTTATTGACTTGGTCCAGTGCTTTCCTTACCACCCTATATACTCTCACCGAACCAGCAAGCATTATACTCTCACCAAACTAGCAACCATACAGGGCAAAATTCTATAAATATTGTCTCTAAAATTTTGTTCATATCATATATATATATATATAAAGCCCTGCTGTAGGGCAAATGTCACTTCGCTGTTATCCCAGTCACTGTTATCTGAGAACAGTGGCTGATTTACTACTATAAAGCTGATGATGAGCTCCATCACAGTAGAGGTTTCCAAATTAAATGGACACCTGCATAAAAGATTAGGCGCATCAACATATTTAAAGTTTATAAATAAATGTTAATAAAAATGCTCTATTTATTTTACAATACAAAAATTAAGGGAGATATTCAAAATTAGAAACGTACAAGGTTTTAAACTTTACCAAACCTAACCCAACAGTATCACCAGCTGAAACCGATGCAACCGAAGACATTTTGCAATCTAAGGCCCGAGCATTTTTTTTTAAAAAGCCGGAAAAACCGTTATTCATAAAGTTGTAAAATATTTCTTCTCATCTACTCAGCTTTTCCATTTTCTCAAAAACCTGCGCTTGTATCAAAAGTAGAGATGTAGATTTTCCGGAAAAATTTTGAACTTATTCTCTACATTACATTTCAGCTGGAATAATATGTTCAGTGACTTTTAAAAATATTTATTCTTATATTACAGCTACAGTCAAACATATATTATATACAAGATGGCTAACGAAAGGTTTAAATCTAGAAATATATAAAAAATTCTATGTATGAAAATAATTTATTATTTTCGTTATATACGCCTGCTTTTGAATACTTATAAAAAAAGTCTATATCATCTATAAAAATGTTCTTTTTTCTTCAAAATTTCAATTTTAAATCGTTGCACAAAAAAAGAATAGCTTGAGAAATAATTTAAAACTGTTAAACCTTATCATAATCATAAATAATTTATTATTTCTTGTAGGTATACAAAATAAATTATAAAATATAATATTCTAAAAAAAAAAGAAAAAACTTATTAGAATTGAAAAATATATTTAATATTATATTGCATCTCCTTCAATGCCTACTGTTAATTCAAGGAAAACATTCTACTATCTACTTAAAAATATTACAAAAAAAAAATAAATTACTAGTTTATTATATGTATAACAATAAATTATTAAATATATAAACATACGACAAATAAAAAATTAAAAAATGCTTGTAATTAAGCACTTTTAAAAAATAACTTATTTTATATAATATTAACAATTGTTTAAAAAATACCTGCTTGTAATTGAAAAAGTGAGTATCATAAAAAAGAAGAGACAATTTACAAAATGAGTTAAGCATATATTTAGTGATATTAAGGCAGTTTCCCTCAGCTGAACTTTCATAAATATTCCATTCTTTTTTGTATTTTTATAAATTTTGGAAAACTTAATGAATAGGCTTTTTAAAACTTTATTTGTTTTCTTCTGGAAATGAGTAAAATGTCACTTGTACCCTTTTGCTTGTCAACCATTATTTTTCTTTAAAATAAAGCGCGCATACATGTATTTGCCCCTTCCCCTCTTCATTTTCCTTTTCAAAATTAAAATACTCAATGATCAAAAACTTCTTGTAAAGCTACTTGCTTTTCAAAAAAACAGTTTAGAAAAATATTACATTCTATTAATAAAATTCAAATTAATAAAAAGAAAAAAAAGAAGGGAACATTTTCCGGAAAAGAATAGCTGAAAATTTTCCAACCCACATCTCTAATCGCAAGACACACTTTTAAAACTATCAATTTATCAATCATACACACAAAATATTTTACCAAATATTTAATACATATTTTTTCCCCTGAGCAATAGATAAAACGCACTTTCAAAGTTTGATGTCATTTGAAGAAATAATGACAGTTCCATAAAATGTTGAATATTCTCTTACAAACAACGATTTTTGAGTTGATAAGGATCACCCCCCCCCCCCCCCCCTTCCCTTAAGAGATTCGTGAAAGCTACAAAAACCTATTTTCCCAAACCGCATACGATTTTGTTTATATAACTCATAATCCCATTTACGTATGTCTCGCTCAAAGGCCTTTGCCCTCCCTGAGCATCTATCTCTACCCTGTCCAAACTATCCATCTCCTATCAAAAAGCCCTGCCCCAACCCCTGCCTCATGAAATAATCGTCTGCGAACCTATTGTTTCCAGTGGTGGTCAATGATCAAATTCTTTCTTTCGGTTTTTGTTCTAAGCTATTTTATTCTTTGTTCTTTTTTACCTGCTCCTGTTTGATTGCCGGTGGACTATGCTTTGAGAGGTGGGAAAAATGTTTCGGTGCTCGGAGGACCGGAAGTTGATACTTGTTCGGGAGTCGAAGTTGAAGTGAATTTTATTGTAGCAGATTATTGTTGGCGGGTTGTTAAGGTGTTACGTTTGCGTTTGTTGTTGGATCTGCGTTTAGGAGGCCGCCATGTGAACGTTGGTTGAAAGGAAATTGGATGAATGGGGGAAAATATTCTGTAATTTAGGAGGAGATGTAAATAAATAGGGAATCTTGGGGAAAACAATAATGACACTACGAAAAGAAAGTAATTTCTGAACTTTTTCTGGAGATGAGTAATTTTGAGACTATTTATGAATTAGAGAGAATACAATGGGTGAAACATATCACAATAAAATTGGTAAACATTTTGAACGGCGAGTAAAAAAGGATTCGGTATAAAAGGATGCAAACTGAATACAAACTATTTCAACAAGTCAATCATAAGATGCCACACTATAGCACACGAATAACTTGTAAACAATAGTATGAATAACACGAATAACTTGTAAACAATAGTATGAATAACTTGTAAACAATAGTATGAATAACACGAATAACGTGTAAACAATAGTAATGGCCAGTTGTCAATCTCGGAGAATTTTCGTAATAACACTACGTTTTCAATACTCCGTATGAGAAAGTAAAAATCTGATGTGGACAGCACATAATTTTCCCTACATAAAGCAATGACTTTATATCTTCCACAGCGCGATTAATAGTCTATGAGATCCACAATACACTGATTTTAGCATTGAATTAACACAACATAAGTTTAAATTTAGCGCTTTTGCTAACTTATAAGTTCAAACAAAGTGACTTATACTCACATGCAATGATCTGATCAAAATGTAATTAAGTGTTAATGAATATACCGTGAAGTAAATGTCTATTGGCGAATTATTTTTAGTCAAAATATAAAACTAGTACATAAAATACCTTATTTCGTGAATGAAATGAACTAGATCTACGAGAATGATATTAACAGATTTGTTCATATAATCGCATGTGGAAAGTGTAATAATAATAATTAATTAATAATACTTACATTTTTAAATACATATTTAATCATTTGAAAAACATGCAATATCTCGATAGCGGTTCATGCTAGCATTCTAAAATTGATGTCATTCGTTTTCTAATGAAGAATTACGTTGGAAATAATTACTTATTTATCATTGTTGAAGGTCCCTTGGAAATTTTATTCAAAAATTCCTTCGAAATTTGGGAAATGAGGGGGGGGGGGGGGAGTGTCTTCCAAGCATTCTAACACGTTAAAATCAATAAAGTTGCAGTATTCACTAATTGTAATAATTGCACCAAATTTTATTCTAAACGCTCCATTTGTTCGGAAGATATCGCTTCCAAAGACTCACGGACACACACACACACACAAAAAAAAAACCACACACACACAAACACACACACACACACACACAAAACACACATACACACACAAACATACACACACACACACACACATCACCTCAAAATGTTTGATTCGAGTTCAGGGATGTTTGAAACGTTCTCTTCGGACGAAAATTCGATTTCGAATTTTCTAGAAGAATCTAGACCAAAAGCAGTTATGCTTCTTCTTCTGCAATCCTGTTTACGATTGGTTCTCAGAGATAAACATCGTCCTGTTAAAATAATTAATTAGTAAATGTAAACTAACGTACCTAAAATTTAAAATATTTAAAAGTAAACAAAATATTTCAGGCCTTAAAATATTAAAAAATAAACAAACATATTTAATTTTAAACTATAATATACGAAACAAAGTAATAAATGTGTTCAGGAGGTCTTATGACGTGCTTTTCCATTAAAATATGGAATTCGAAAATATTTTCTTGAAAAGAATCCTTGGTTTAAGAAGTTTTGTATCCACTGATCATCTCACTACCTGCCATATGCTGATGAGCTGCAATGAGTGCGATATCATCATGGTTCTCAGGTGGTGAGGTTTGATCAGTTTGGCTCATTCATGCTATGTATATAGCAGTATGAGAAAGTAAAAATCGGATTTTGGACATCGTTTCTTTTAAAAGTTAATCACTCAAACTGCTGCAAAGAAACTGCTGTATTTCGAGAAAATTGATCTGTTGGAGACAAAGCGAAACCAAGCATGCTGAACTCAGTATTAAGTGTCTGAAATAGACTGAATTTATAATACTTTTCATTGATCTCTTCTGAAATTCTTCAACCACATTTTCACGAAAATGGCTAGAAAAATCTTGCTCTAAAATAAAAATTATTTCACCAAACGATGTTTTTTGATTGATAAAAATAGGTCTGTAATTATTAAGGCGCGGATTTTGATGACTTAAAAATTCACTAAAAATGCCCTTAAAGTTTTACATTATTATGAACTTAATAAAAAAAAAGAACGACATGAAAAATAAATTTAGTTAATTCATGATACAAATTTCGAAAGTTCTGAGTAAATACAAATAATTTAAATTGTTGTAATAAAAAATTTATATGTATAAATACCTGACTTAAAACTTTTATTATCCTAAACTGCGATCATTTAATTTCCCATGATAACATCGGAATTACATTGAATTATTAGATGTTTCCTAATGTTCTCAAATGTAAAAGATCTTCTATTGTCGGAATATAAGTTTTTATACCGTGAAAATACCTGTTTGCACCACAAAACGGGAAGAAGTGTTGCGGCCCCGGGGGTTTGTTTGTAAAGTTGCTAAGACGGGAATTAGCAAAACACCCATTGCAACAGAAAGTATAGAAAACTAAAAATGAAAAAAAAATCCCTAAATATAGGAAATCTTATAAAAATGCTAAATATTGCCTCAAAAATGCTCAAAATGCCCTGAAAATGCTCAAAAATGCCCATAAAAGGGAAAAATTAAAAAAAATTCAAAAAATGCAAAAAAAAAATGCAGATTTCATCAAAATCCGCGCCTTAGTAATTATAGCCTGGCGGATAAAAAGCTGCAGACGATATTTTTGATTTACTTTTGTGGGTATATTGGTACCACCTAATAATAAGAAAAATTACTATTTCGATTTCTACATGCATAATAGGATTTTAAAATTCCATATGTGCAGCTTTTCGATCAACCTGCATAAGAGCTAAAGTAAAGTAACATAAATTACAAAGAAAAATCTTGGGTTCAAGGAAAAAAAAAATTGCTAAGAATAACTGTCGATCAGAAAGAAGAATGTGTTATGATCATCGTCATTGTCTCTCTTTGATCAAAAATCACAAATAATTTTACCAATCTCAGCGTATTCCTTGAACTATAAATAAGGGGAATTTGCGACCCCTAGGGAAACCTCCGACCCAGTTAACGCCCATAAAACTACTTCCCCTGCTTCAATTATTCCAGTTTTTTTCCCCGCCTTTTTTACAGTTCTTTAACAGCGTTATTACTGTTCAAACAAAGACAGGTAACATTACAGAAGCAAAAACAGCCAAGAAGTCATTTTCCTATATTGTTTTAGCACTTTTTGTTTCGCAAAGTCTTTGTAGAACACTACGAGGAAATAAAATGCTTTAGAGCATTTGTTTTGTTACAGTTTCACAGCTTCTATTTTAAATAACAGATGGCGATTTTTCTACCATTTTTTTTTTCATCATAGATAATGTTTATGAGCTGTGGGAAAGCTCAGATTGTTACTGATACAAGTCACAGTTCAAGCCAGCCTATATTTCACTGTTACTGTAGTTGCCACTTTTATTTATATTGTACTAAATAACAGTCTGCTTTAATTATCGTCTGCGTCTGCTTTTGTAATACTAAATCTCCGCTCTTAGTTTTATTTTATCGTTGTTAAAGAAGGTTTTTAAAATGCAATTTTAGGTCAAAACTAAACGTTTTCAATTAGTTTTCTTATTCAACGAGGTTTTAAAATTTCCTATTAATTTATTTCGAAATTGGAAATAACATGAAGTTGGTTGATAGCGTTTGTTGATTGACAGCGTTTGTCCCATTGATCAAACTGTACTTCGCAAAGTTTAATCAATCGCTTTTAAAGGAATTCCGCTATAATTTTTACTTTCCCTGCAATACATAGTAATGTATAGGGAAAGTATTGGAATCATGCCGAAAATCACAACTCGAGTTTTCGACGGATCTACACGTTTCGAGACCTCTAGAATACGAAAAAACTATTTTTAGCGTGACGTCTGTGTGTGTGTCTGTGTGTGTGTCTGTGTGTCTGTCTGTCTGTCTGTGCAGATTTTGTATCCACTCTAACTAAAAAACTAATGGACCGAATTTCACAAAATTTGGTAGGTAAGTTACTTGTGAGCGAGGCTGGTGCTGATTAGTTTTGGGTACGATTCGGAATAAAAGAACCCGCCTTTTTTTGCGAAATGGCCCGCAAAAGCTTGTATCCACTCTAACTAAAAAACTGATGGACCGAATTTCACAAAATTCGGTAGATGAGTCACTTGTGAGTTACCTTGGTGCTGATTAGATTTTGGTACGATTCGGAAAAAAATGACCTGCCTTTTTTTGCAAAATGGCCCGCAAAAATCGTCGAAATCTAAACTAAAGAACTGGGTATACTCAAATATATCCATTAAATGCTGATTTAATACGTAATTTTTAACGACGAAAAGAATAAGACCAACCCCATTACACTAGGACTAGCCGTTCTCGAGATATTTTAGTTTTTCGTACTTTCCCTACGCCACCTTTGAAAATAAGCCCGGTTACCGAATAAGAACGAAAATTGAATTAAAAGTGAAATAAATTTAGTTAAAATAAAGAGAACGTTAATATAAGTCTACAGGGAAAGTCATGTGCTGCCCACATCAGATTTTTTACTTTCCCTGCAATACATGGTAATGTATAGGGAAAGTATTGGAATCATGCCGAAAATCACAACTCGAGTTTTCGACGGATCTACACGTTTCGAGACCTCTAGAATACGAAAAAACCATTTTTAGCGTGACGTCTGTGCGTGTGTCTGTCTGTCTGTCTGTCTGTCTGTGTGTCTGTGTGTCTGTGTCCGTCTGTCTGTCTGTGCAGATTTTGTATCCACTGTAACTAAAAAACTAATGGACCGAATTTCACAAAATTTGGTAGGTAAGTCACTTGTGGGCGGGGCTGGTGCTGATTAGTTTTGGGTACGATTCGGAATAAAAGAACCCGCCTTTTTTTGCGAAATGGCCCGCAAAAGCTTGTATCCACTCTAGCTGAAAAACTAATGGACGAATTTCACAAAATTCGGTACATGAGTCACGTATAGGTCACTCTGATGCTGATTAGATTTTGGTACGATTCGGAAAAAATAACCTTCCTTTTTTTGCAAAACGGCCCGCAAAAATCTTCAAAATCTAAACTAAAGAACTAGGTATACTCAGATATATCCATTAAATGCCCGTTTAATACGTAATGTTTAACGACGAAAAGAATAAGAGCAACCCCATTACACTAGGACTAGCCGTTCTCGAGATATTTTAGTTTTTCGTACTTTCCCTACGCCACCTTTGAAAATAAGCCCGGTTACCGAATGAGAACGAAAATTGAATAAAAGTGAAATAAATTTAATTAAAATAAAGAGAATGTGGATATAAGTCTGCAGGGAAAGTCATGTGCTGCCCACATCAGATTTTTTGTTTTGTGAATTCTCAATTAAATATTAAAAAAAATCTGATGTGGGCAACACATGACTCTCCTTATATAATGCAATGAATTTAATACTTTTACAGCTAAAAAACATGTTGTTCTTATAGTAGATACTCATATTCTTTCCAAGATATTGAATTTTTTTCAATTAGTCATCATCTTCATTGATTTAGCGTCATTTTTATCCATTTGACGAGATTTTCGTTAATTTGGCAACATTTAAAAAAAGTCGTCAAGTTGGCGACATTCCTCCAAATTCGTCGCCAAGCGTTATGGACGGAGAAATAAGTTATTCTTACAGCGGATAAATGACTATTAGCGTTCAAATACAAAAGTGTTACTCAAAGTATCTTTTCTCGTGAATGGAACGAGGTAGATCCACGAGAATGATGTTACCAAATTTATTACATGATATTACATATGAAAAGTGAACATGTTTCTAGCAGTTAATATTTTTTTTCAATTTATGGGATTTTTTGATAAATTTATTTGAAAAATGTGCAATATCTCGCGAACGGTCCATGCTAGCCTTCTAAAGTTTATATCAATCGTTTTGTAAGGAAAAATTACATAAGAAATGTCTATTTGCGTAACTTTATTAAAGGTTCTGATTTTTTGATGATGTTTTTAAAATTTCACTGGAAAATTTAGGGGTGTTGTGAACAATCGATTATGTTTTAAAACAATAGGCTTCCAGCATTCATAGATTGGGATTTTTGTACCAAATTTCATTCGAATCGCTCCATTCGTTCGTGAAATATCGTCTCCACAGACTCACTGACACACACACAGACATCACTTAAAAAACGTTTGATTCGTGACCAGAGATGCTTGAAACGTGCTCTTCCGTCGAAAACTCGAATTCGAATTTTCGACCAAGTCACAATACTTTCCTTATACATCGGAGGATATAAGGAAATACATATAAGGAATGTAAGGAAATATAAGGAATATAAGGACATATAAGGAAAGTAACTAGCATATAATAAATAACAAAAAATCATTTTACTTTACCCTTTCTAATTGCTCAGGTCTGAAAACATTATTTTCTGTCAAAATCAGAAAATCGAAACCATAGAGTTAGAAAGAAGGAGATCAAACTACTAAAGTTAAAAAGCGTGAAAATACTATTATAATGCTTTAAGAATTATATCTAGGTTTCGCTAGTGTTAGTAAAATCCATTCTGTTCTCTTTTGACACAACAGAAAGGTGTAGTGTTTAGTACATGTATATGTGATTATTTTTAAATCACATTTTCCTAATTAAGAGTAGAAGTAATAAGTGTTTTTTCATAGTTGTGGAACAGGGTACAGAATATATAAAGATAAAATTAAATTAAAATGCAAAATAAATTTGAATACGTGGGAATATTCTTTATTGTTTGAGTTCTAATTTTTATTGTGCTTTTGATTTATTTATGCAAAATTAATAGATTAAATAAATATTATTTAAGCCAATACGAGTCTTTCGCCATAGACATACATACAATACAGGAAAAACTATTTTGCCTCAGAGTGACCTGAATTATTGTTTCAAATGATTTGGGTGTTTTCCTACTAATATGAAATTTTAACCCCTTCCCTTTACCTCCATGGTCCATATATATATACATATATGATTGGAAGCCTGTCTGTTCTTTCATTCTTTCGACCTACCCGAAAGTGTAAGGTATCTGTTTGGATGGTTGGAAGTGCCACCCAATTTAAACCGAAACACAGTGGAGGCGACATCCACAGGGATCGTACCCTCCTTAACCAACCCCCAACCTCTCTGAAGGACTTACTGACCCCACATTTAATGTTCCCGTATTCCGCGTGAACACGGGAACAGTTTGGGCAGAGGCGGGAATCGAACTCGGATCGTCCGAATGCAATCCCCGCGCGCTAACCACTGGTCTGTTCCATCTGCTCTGTTCTTCTTCTTCTTCGACCCAGACCGTCCGACGTACCAGAAAGGTATAAGGTATCTGTTTGGACGCCCGAGGAGTGCCATCCAATTTAGACCGGAACCCAGTGGGGGAGGCATCCACAGGGCCGTACCCTCCTTCCCCCACCCCTACCACCAACCTCTCGAAACGACTTACCGACACACATGTTTAACGTGATCGTACTCCGCGTGAACACGGAGGCAGTTTTGGAAGTGGCGGGAATCGAACCCGGGCCGACCGAGTGCAATTTCCGCGCGCTAACCACTAGGCTGTCACGCCCATCTAATCTGACAAATACATATCCCCAAATTTCTATGAACTTTTCAAATGTGATACATATATGATTATTCTTTATTTTATTGCAAGTAACGCCGTCTATTTTTCAACTTTCTGAGCCCAGAGATTGTTGAAATATTAATAAAAAATAAATAAAATACCTTCTTTAGAAATAACATTTAAACTCCATTTGAAAAAAACTATACCATGTTGATTATAAACGAAATTACTTTGTTTTCATTGTGAAAAAAAAAAATAAAAAAAAATTATTAGATGGCAGACAATTTAAATTTAATTTATCGGATTTACATAATAAATAGATAAAAATATAAGTCCCTAGGCCGCATTGTAACAAAATTTTGTGTTTTGTATTGTGTCGTTTTTTTTTTCTGTCTGTAGCTGTGCTCGTAGTATCGGTATTAATAAATATGAAGTTGAATTTGAATTGAATACATTAAATAAACGAACAATATAATATTTTAAGTTATTTTGTATTTATTGTTTACAACGAATAATTAAAATTACGGAAATTATTGATGTTTCCAAATTCTTTTTTGTTTTGATACATATTTTTTTTTAATTCACATATTTCCAATTGTGTTTTAATGGTTGTTGCAACAAAATAAAATAGCTCGAAAATATCTATCGTTACTAATTCAGCTGCTTCATTTTGGCATATGTTGTTTAAACTTAATTTTTTTTTTCTTTCTTTGGAAATTAGTTTACAAACGGTTCCAAGATTCTTCAGATTTGGTTGGGCAAATAATTTTGTAAGCGAGGACGGAGATAATTCTACTTTTTATTTTCCCAGCAATACATGGTAATGTACAGGGAAAGTATTGGAATCATGCCGAAAATCGCAACTCGAGTTTTCGACGGATCTACTCGTTTCAAGTACTCTAGAATACGAAAAAACCATTTTTAGCGTGACGTCTGTGTGTGTGTCTGTCTGTGCAGATTTTGTATCCACTCTTAACTAAAAAACTAATCGACCGAATTTCATAAAATTTGGTAGGTAAGTCACGTGTGGGCGAGTCTGGTGCTGATTAGTTTTGGATACGATTCGGGATAAAAGAACTCGACTTTTTTTTTGCGAAATAGCCCGCAAAAGCTTGTATCCACTCTAACTGAAAAACTAAAAGACCGAATTTCACAAAATTTGGTAGATAAGTCACTTGTCAATCACCCTGGTGCTGATTAGATTTTGGTAAGATTCAGAAAAAAAATAACCTGCCCTTTTTTGGAAAATGGCCCATAAAAATCGCCAAAATCTGAAATAAAAAACTACGTATAATCAAATATATCCATTAAATGCTTGTTTAATACGTAATTTTTAACGAAGAAAAGAATAAGATCAAACCCATTACACTAGGACTAGCCGTTCTCGAGATGTTTTAGTTTTTTCGTATTTTTTCTACGCCACTTTTGAAAATAAGTCCAGTTATCAAAAAGAGAACGAAAATTGAATTAAAAGTGAATTAAATTTAGTTAAAATAAAGAGAACGTGGCGGGAAAGTCATGTGCTGCCCACATCAGATTTTTTACTTTCCCTGCAATACATGGTCATGTAAGGGAAAGTATTGGAATCATGCCGAAAATCATAATTCGAGTTTTCGATGGATTTAAGCGTTTCTTGACCTCTAGAATACGAAAAAATTATTTTTAGCGTGACATCTGTGTGTGTCTGTCTGTGCAGATTTTGTATCCACTCTAACTAAAAAACTAATTGACCGAATTTCATAAAATTTGGTTGGTAAATCACTTGTATGCGAATCTGGTGCTGATTAGTTTTGGGTACGATTCGGGATAAAAGAACCCGCCTTTTTTTGCGAAATGGCCTGCAGAAGCCTGTATCCACTCTAGCTGAAAAACTAATGGACCGAATTTCACAAATTTTGCTGGATAAGTCTTTTGTGGGTTACCCTGGTGCTGATTAGATTTTGGTACAATTCGGAAAAAAATAACCCGCCTTTTTTTTGCAAAATTGCCGGCAGAAATCGTCAAAATCTAAAATTAAAAAACTGCGTATGCACAAATATATCCATTAAATACTTGTTTTATACTAAGACTAGCCGTTCTTGACATTCTTCCTTAATATATATGTTAGGGACACGACACCAACCAACCAACAACCAGCCGTTCTTGAGATATTTTAGATATTTCATATTTTCTCCACGCCACCTTTGAAAATAAGTTCAGTTACCAAATGAGAACGAAAATTGAATTAAAAGTGAAATAAATTTAATTAAAATAAAGAGAGCGTGGATATAAGTCTGCAGGTAAAGTCATGTTCTGTCCACATCAGATATTTTTAAATGATGTTTAACATGTATATAAATTATCATCGTCCAGTAGATTATTTTGACCTATCTTTAGAGTCAAAAGCTAAAAAGAAAAAAAGATGCCAAACGGCTGAAATATGAACCAATGTTTTTTATATATTTCTAAATTTAAACTATTTTTAATCCCTGTTATGTAATATGTGTTTGTTTATAGCCAATAGCGTTGCCAGAAACATATATAGGGAGGGGGGGGCGAATATCCTGTTCCCCATTTCTCCAATTATCATTTTTACGAACTGGGTTATCTGATGAGTCCTAGGGGTTATAAACCCCAATTCCTGCCCCCCCCCCCCCCTGGCGACGCCACTGACTGTAGCTATAGTATAAGAATAAATATTTTAAAAATCACTGAACATATTATCCCAACTGAAATTTAATACTGAGAATAATATCAAAAATTTCGGGAAATTGTTTCCTCGTTTAAAAAATTTCCAAAAAATCCATATCTCTACCTCTAAGAATTAATAAAATATTCTATTTAGTTATATGTTCCACATAATGTAGCTACACGTAATATTTTATAGTGGTAGGGAGATTTGCTCTGTAGTTATCGTGTCTGCACCTCTCTGTCTCTCTCTCTCTCTCACACACACACACACACGCACGCAGACTGAGATCTTGCCAAAAGTATTCGAAATGGATTCAGACGGTTTTAAAATTATGCTTAATTGTCAAATACCGAATTCGAACATTTTCGGATAAACAATACTTGCTCTATATAATACTATGAGAAAGTAATTAAAAACGAGCCACAAAACCTTTTATCAATAAACTGAATAAATTGAGAAAAGGTGTCGTGATCAAAATATCCGAATAAAATGCCGTTAAATAAGGAAGTAGATAAAGAATGCAGAACATCATATCTGCAAGATTTGAAAAAAAGTTCTTTTATATCTAAAATCCCATTTTAAAGGAGAGTAAAAGAATTTTAATTAAAAGCTCGACGAATATCTGTCTTTAATTGCTATCCCAATAAACAGAATAAAATGAAGCTAATGACAACAACGTTTTCAATTGCTTATTTAAAATTATTCAATTTCAGAAATAGGTTTCGTTTTTCTCATGAGTAGAAACGAAAAATTCTGAAATACGTGATAGTACCGCCATCTGTTGGTGACTAGGGGTATTACATGTGTTCTATATGAATTGTTTTATTATGAACTATGGCTTCGTCTCTGACTTACTTCTCTTTATTTTCAGTGTGCTAAATATGAATGACATAAAAACTAGGCATTATTCGTGGTTTAAAATATGTGCAAATTGTAATGGCACTATAAATCATTTTATTCTTCTAAAACCATATTAAATAAGGCAGTTTAAGAAACTTGATTCTCTCTATTAAAAATTATATACAAAGACAAATCTAAAGAATAAACCATCCTGATTCCGTTTGTAAGCCAATTTTCAAACAATATAAAGTTTGGTCAACATGCACCAAAATAAAAATGCTGAAATGATAGGTTAAAGCTACTGCAATTCCACATTTTACAGGAATTTTCGCTTATTTCATTTAAGGAAGCTATATTTTATGATCTTACATTTTTTTTTTTTTTTGCCTCATAATATCACATTATTAAATCGACAATATAACAAACTTTCGATACAAAGAACTTCCTGATATGAACTCTTTTATAAAAATAGCATCATTTATAATTCTGTGGATTTGCTCATACACACACACACACATATATATATATATATACACAGGGTGTCCCAAAAAGATTGAAAAGCGCTTTAATTCTTTACCTGTTGGAGATAAGTGGGCAATGAAAATTGCAAAAATGTTGAAAGTAAGGTAGGAAATAGGAGTACGTTAATGAAATAATCCTCTCATTCATTTTCAAAAAGTTACACTTTTTAAATTTTTATACGACCCCCTTAGACAAATTGGGTCAATCAGAAAATTTTATTTTTAATGCAACAAGATCATTAAAAAAAACCGCATATCTGTGTCTTTAAAATCAACTGAATTATGATAAAGGAAAATATCTGACTTATGCCACTTTTTCGTACCACGTGAAAGGCTGTTTCATCAGTAAAAATAGGGATCATAAACAAATTGACTATGAAAATTGTTTAGATCAAAAATACGTTAATGTGTGTCAAAATTTTTTATTACAAATGCATCTAATAAAGCATTGCACAGACAGAGATTATATAAAGCAATGGTACTCACTACGGGGTTGGGTATCCTATGCATTATCATCCAGTTTTATCTTTTTTTTGTGATATGTCACAAATTTACATTTCTAATTTGATATATGGTACCCATTCACAATGTTCAATTTTCAATTAAATATAACTCGCTCAATTTCAAAGACACAGATATGCGGGGTTTTTTTAATGATCTTGTTGCATTAAATATAAAAGTTTCCTGATTGACCCAATTTGTCTAAGGGGGTCGTATAAAAATTTAAAAAGAGTAACGTTTTGGAAATGAATAGGAGGACAATTTCATTAATAGTCTTATTTTCCTACCTTACTTTCAACATTTTTGCAATTTACATTTTTACATTGCCCACTTAGTCAAAAAGTCTATAACTATAATTTATTGTCAAAACAATTAAACAACCCTATCTTTTGGTCGTGTTTTGAACCAAATTATCAACAGTTTACAGACCAACATCATGGACATGAATCATTACAGGAGACATCACCGTCATTATGGAACCCACACTAAATAAGATACTTAGCTATGAATCTAAATACAGACTTCCCCTTTTATTCAACAAACAGAAAATTTTTCAATTGCTATTGATCTTGATAAATGTATATATAAATTATCAAGTAAATACAACTCCCTTATTGAAGCCTTTAAAAGCTGGCAAGTACAAATTATCTGGTATATAAAATATTTGCTCAACCAATTACCTATACCGGCTTCACTATATAATTGTACAGACATTTTTAAAGTGATAATATTACTGTAAAATAAATTTGTCATTACATATGTAGATAAAGCTGCCAATAGCTGCGTGTTTATTTGCAAGAAAAAAAAATATTTGGAAGAACTTACTAAACAACTCATTACACCTCATTAACACCCATACATAGTCAATCACTTATTAGTAAATAAATTATAGCATACTACAAATTTCCCAAACTAAAACATGATCTAAATTTTCCGTACATGGTACTTGTACCGAAATTTTACAAATTTCCAGTTACATTCAAAACAGTTTCTATTGAATTTAATTCATATGCAAATGCAGCTGATAAAAAACTACTATCTATTCTAAATCAACTATATGTACATTTCACTGAACAACGAACTCATATTATAAAAAAATAGCTTAAAGCTAGTGGAAAACTTAAAACGACTTTAAGATTATGATATTAAAACTTTTGATTTTAAAGACCTATTCAATAACATAGACATACATGATTTATATAAAATAATAATAAATTTATATGACACATATGCTAAATTTCATCACTTAATCATTCCAAAATTCAAAACTTTATTTTAATTCATTCTATGCAATCAGTATTTATCTCAGAGTACTTGCACTTACAAATGAACACAGGGAATTCCCCAGAGGAATTTCATTCACCGTTTTGATCAATGTATGTATATCTACACTTTTATGAAATTAAGTGCAACTTAAATGTTCAACTCATGTATCATTTCATTGATTAGTATAAATCATTACTATAAATCATTACTATATATTATTACTACAAATATTCCTGAAGATGCACCAACCTTAGTATTTCAATTTTATTATCCCAATCTGCAACTACATCTTGGATCAACCTTGACGTTAGTTTACAATTTCAAACTGCAGATAATCTTAAAATTTATGATAAAACTGCTTCATCAAACATTTAAAAATCTGATATGGGCAACACATAACTTTCCTTACATAATGCAATGAATCTACTACTTTTACAGTAAAAAAAATCTGATGTGGGCAGCACATGACTTTCCTTATGTAATGCAATGAATTTACTACTTTTACAGTAAAAAAAAATAGATTATTTTTATAGTAGTTATTTATATTCTTTCCAAGATATTGAATTTTCGTCAATGCGTCGACATTTTCCATGTCGTCGTCATCAGTGAGTCGTCATTTTTATCCATTTGGCGAGTTTTTCGTTAATTTAGTAACAGTTAAAAAACTCGCCAAGTTGGCGACATGCCACTAAATTCGTCGTCAAAATCTCGCCAACCGTTATGGACGAAGAAATAAGTTATTCTTACAGCAGATAAATAACTATTGGCGTTCAAATACAAAAGTATTACTAAAAGTATCTTTTTTCATGAATGGAACGAGCTAGATCCATGAGAATGATATCACCAAATTTATCGCATGGTATTACATATGAAAAGTGAACATGTTTCTCAATAGGAAATATTTTTTTATTTTATTTTATATGACTTTTTGATAATTTTTTTGAAAAATGTGCAATATCTCAAGAATGGTTCATGTTAGCGTTCTAAAATTTATGTCAATCGTTTTCTAATGAAACATTACATAAGAAATGTCTATTTGCGCAACTTTATTAGCGGTTTTGATTTATTGACGATTTTTTCAAAATTTCACTCGAAAATTTAGGGGGTTCTGAACATTCGATTGCGTATAAAAGCAATAGACTCCCAGTGTTTACGGATTGTGATTTTTCTACCAAATTTCATTCGAATCGATTCATTCGTTCATTAGTTATCGTCTCCACAGACTCACTGACACACACACACATACTTTCACACACACACACAGACATCACTCCAAAAATGTTCGATTCCTGATCAGTGATGCTTGAAACGTGCTCTTCCGTCGAAACTCGAATTTGAATTTTCGACCCCGTCACAATACTTTCCTTATACATTATGTATATAAGGAAAGTAAAAATCTGTGCTTAAAAATATTATTAATAATCAATTAATACGAATTAAGAAGTTATGTTCACCATGTTTTTATAAAGAAAATGAAATCACTATACACCAAAAAATTATCACTCTATATATACATAAATCATCTACCAATATTCTATTTTCACTTTTGTTAAAATTAAAATTTAAATTACAATTAATTACTTAAAATACTGTGTTTAAATACTATTTTGAGTACTTCTACCACCTTTATTGCATTTATTCATCCAATGGTATCGATGATTTAGCATAATTTACTACATGTTACATACTTTGACTTAAACAAACATCATTTCATTATTAATTTCTTGGACTCTATATGTAGAGCAGAAATGTGATTTATCTTCAAAGTATTATGTGCATATGTTAAAAAGCTTTATTATGTTCTTAATTTGATTGTAATATTCTGTGTTCATATTTTTATTCAATAGCTTTGATCTGACTTATATTTTTTAATTTTTTAGTTTTTGATCCAATTTCTCATTTAATCTACGTCGGGCCATATGAATTTCTGTAATAAATATTACAGTATGCATACATAAACGCAGATCTTATGTATCTCTGAATCAAGGATGGCCCTTGAAAAGGTCCATGGTTTCAGAAATACTTTTTTATAAATTTATTTTCATTCTTAAAAGTGTGATATAGTCACCGCTTTATTCTAGTGTGATAAAGCCATAACTCCATGTCTTGCCTTTTTTGCTTGATACTATACAGCTTACTATACAGATACTATAACATTTATTATACCTTCACGCTGTATGTGAATACAGGGAACAAAGGGATTAGTACCTGTATTACATATAACAGGACTTTTCGAGTGAATTTGAAATAATTTTATTTAGGTACTGTTACAGGCTTAACTACTATCGTGGACATTTCTGCATGATGTATTACAGA